>MU007038.1:4942-362633 GCA_010583015.1 Tothia fuscella | reverse complement strand
AGGCGTAGGGGAAAATCTACGTAGATCGAGGTTAAGTATATACTAGATAATAATTTGTTCCTCTAAGGGAGTTAGATCGCGTGCGTTTACGATAGAATTACGTCTTAAAGGTATTCCTGTATATCTTTAACCTAGTATCTTCTAAGAGACCTTAAACACGTCTATAGCAGCGTAGATACTATAAAATTAGCCTTATTAGAAAGCCTAAAGTACTAAAAGTAAACGACCTTCTTTATTTAGAGATTGGAGCTTATTTGTAGCCTATATCGCAATTTGAAGTAAGAGTATAGTAAATTTTAATAGGGTGGGCTACTCGCTGGTATAGGCTACTCGCTAGTAAAATACGTTATATATAGTCTTCTAAATCTATAGTTCGCGCTCTACTAATTTTTATAATTTATTAGAAGATATTATAGAGAATAATATATATTATATACGCTATAGTTAATTTTCGTATTATAGATCTAGGGTTATTGTAGGTCTAGGGTTAAGATTCTACTAAGAAGACTTGTTATTATAATAATAAGAGCTAGGTATATATATCTATCTATATATTTTAGGTACTCCCTCTTTCTCTTTATTAATTGCGGGCTAGTAGCTCTATAAGGCCTAAGGTATTTATTTAGCTAGTATATTTAACTAAAGATAAGTAATAGAAGTAATACTAGAAGGTTAAAATAGTAATTACTTTAGCTTTAGTTATATAGGCTTCTATTTAAGTATAGTAGTATAGTAGAAGTAAGAAGAGGTAGGTTACCTATAATTTATAAAGTTAGAATCTATATACGCTAATTCTATTTAGTTACTATTACTTACTATTTTAGTACTAAAATTACTATAAAGATCTTTATAGCTAGCTTTAAAGGTCTTTATAGTAGCGTCTAAAGTAGCTTATAGTAGTACTTTAAAGGTATTATTATAAAAATATTATACGAACTAAGTCTAAAGAGTTACTATATAAGCTATAGTAGCTATTAGTAGTAATTTATATATAGGAAGTTAGTAGTATATTCTCAACCTACTTATCTATCGATTATTGCCTAATTAGGCCTAGCAATTACCTAATGCAGGACTGTGCGAAGCGCTACTGCAGCTGCAGCTGTACCAGAAGCACGGTGCTGAAACACTTTAAATGATGCCCTATTACATAGTCACGGGACCGCTTCAACCTCATCTCAACTGAGATGCGACGGCTAAGGAAATATCCGCTCAGTTCGTCGTTTCCAAGTATCTCTTCCCTCTCAAAAAAGTGTGGGTTTAAATTCAAGTAAGCAAAATTACCATATTCTTCAAGTCGATCACTGTTTGTTCAGATTGCCAACTATAGTTCACTGTGGTTATAGGGTATTCGATCGAAATAGAAGACTCCGAACATGTGTATCATTTCTAATTCAGAGCATAGAATTTAGAACACTGTAGAATAATCTGTTGGTCATCATCCTGAACCTAAGGTCCCAAACAAAGGGGCAGCCAGCAATATGTGACTTATCAATACGCATGACCTCCAGTTAATGAAATTTACCGATGATGAGGTTCCAAAGTACGCGATCCTGTCTCACACGTGGGAGAAAGGACAAGAAGTATCATATGTACAACTTGCATTAACCAACCCCTCGGCGGAGACACAGGCCAAACGAGGCTATAGCAAGATTACAATGGTTGCGACTGAGGCCAATTCTGACGAATTTGATTTTCTTTGGGTCGATACCTGTTGCTCCATACAGAGTCACCATCGATACCTTTGCCCTACGAGCTCGGCAGCATATGCTGCCGATGATGGTGGCAGAATGTACATAGCTATTCAATACCAATGTAGTAATGTTGCCTTACTCAGTCACCTTTTCATGGAAGAATCCTTGTCCAACACTCTAATTCCAGAGTCAGATCTTGCAACGAGGCCCGAAATCATGCCCCTCGCTAAGCAGTGGCTGAGCAAGACTGAGCTTGGTTGTGCTGGAGCAGAGTGTCAGCGTCCTTGATCGTGCCTGAAAGCAGCATGATCATGCTCGTGCGATTCCGGTCGATGCCTAGAGAGTCCTGAAATTGGGCCCTCCGAACTGCCGGGGATATGCTTGCTGAGATCCTGAGTGATTCCAGTTTTGGTTTCATTCGTTGGCGGGGGACCGAAAACCGGACCCCAGCGACCAACGATACTTGCCCTCCGCTGGATGTTCACGAGGCTGCCAAGACATCTGTAAGTCGTGTTCTTCCACCAGTAGCTCTCTCTTCATCAAAAGCCTTATTCACGTTCGATTATGAGCGAAATAGTGATGAAAGAATGAGGAACTTAAGATGATAGCATGTACAAACACAACGCAAATGATGTAGTGTGTAATATTGTTATTCACAACTCTTGCCTCGGGCGACCTGCAGAACGATGGGCCCTTACATAGTGCAGATCATGGGCTTAGCGCTGGCGTAAATACTGCGCTAGATCATAGAGTGAAGTCTATTCTTTCGGAGACTTTAGGTTCAAGCCTGAGGAGCACGGTGGCGGTAAGGTGGGCAATGGCTAAGCAGCTTAAGCTGGGACGGAGTAGATAGAGACATGGCTTTTGTCTTGGTTATTCAGTTCATTGGGGGGTTTAATTCATCAAGGAATCGCGAACTTCTTGATTCAACTGCTACCGAGGCGAAGAGACCCAAAAATGAGCAAGTCCATGAGGACTACGTATATCCACAACGCTTCTGTAGAGATCTTCGTGACCAAAAGCCCCATCGCTTCATCGTAGTTAAGTTGTTTTAAATCTTTCACCAATGCTTTTACTCCCAAAACCACTTCCAAAAGTTGCAAAAACTGAGCGTGCTAGATCGGATGTGACTGCTTCTCGTGCGGAAGACTGATCAAGCTATCAGTCCAGGCGTCTAATATTCTGTCTAGCGTCGCCTAAGGTGATCCCCAGGTCCCATTTGATACCACCTTTCGTGATCTTGGGGATAACAGAGCAGACGTTACAAGAGTTGGCCAGAGAGGCAGGCTCATTGAGCACACCCAAGCGTAAAGTCAGGTTTATCAGAATGGCATGATACTAAGCTGTGCTCCTGATGATGAGTATGGTATACTGCCTGAAATGGCTCTATTTATCATGATATATCATGGCATGGACCAATGGCATGGAGAAGTAGAGATAGGCAAGAGAGTGCAGCAAATCATTTGGCATATCGATACGTTCAAGGTGTTCCAAATCAGCCCAAATCAGCAACGTTTTCATCTCTGAGCCTCAGTATACGTTCACCAAGAGACCCTTTCGAACTTAGAAGTCTTCCAATCTGTACACCTCGTACGATGGTGTTTCGTAGGGATGTGCTCTACACAATATTAATTCAGCGTCCAAACAATGTAACTGTCAGCCAATGAGTTTGCTCACTCTTTTAGCGCCTTTACAGCATTTCGAGCAACATCTTCGCCAATACACAAGGTTTCGACCCTTGTTTCTTGAACTTCCTCAAGTTCGCTTGGCTTCCCTATGTGCGGGTTCGCCAGTTCGCCTGGGCGAAATGCCCCGTCCCGATGACTGACCAACAACATTCGGCGTAGAGTCCGCCAGGATACCGGCCAGCGCCAGCAGAGAAGATTGCTGCCTTGCAAGCTGCCAATCCAGTTGCTGGCACTCGAAATACAAGTTTGAAGCGAACCGCAGACGATGGAGTTGCCATTTTGAGAAGTGAAATAAGCGTGACTGGTCTTGAAGTTCAAGCAGAGCCTCAACAGCTGATCCTTTCCAAGAGAGCGTAGGCTACTACTTCATGCGTCTTTGTCAATGTAACAGAGCCCGTCCGCCTGCGCAAAGCCATACTCCAACCTCCGACGCAGGGGTTGAAGCGGGGCATGGGGACAACTTTATCTAGCCGCCCCGTTCCGCAATTTATGGTGGCAATGATTGGCTACTGTGTTTGTACTTAATACCTGCGTTTTTAACTTGGCAACTTTTTTTTTTCCGCGCGATATCAAAATTCTGATTACTTTACAACCTCCTCTACCACAGCTGTAAATAAATATATAATAAGCTAAAGTAGTAGCTTATAACCTAATCTAGGCTTCTAGTAATTTATTTTCCTACAAATAAGCTCTAGAGATGGGGAATAGGTCGAATTCTAGAATATTAGGAAAAAGCGAAAACCGCGACGAAATACCCTAAACTTGTGATACTCCCTATAATATAATAACCACGAGTTATAACAGGATTCTGAATAGATAGAAAGATTGATATAATATAGAAGAGTAACTTCTGAATTATTCTAAATTACTCAGTTAATTTAAGACTTATTTACAACCTTCTGCGCGGAGTCACAGAAAACTTAGAAGTTATTCCGCCCAGCGAAAAACGCAGGTATTAAGTACAAACACAGTACAATGACGGCAATATAAAAAATCCTATTCGAGGTCAGCCTGCAGTGCGTGGTCCGTACATTGCAGTGCCAATCCACTCCTCCCAACTCATAGATTCGTGCGGCGATGTAAGTTTAATAAAATAGCGGCGGCAAGGACCGCTGTACCGTCCTTTTCACGAGGACATTCATACTATTCTAAGAGTCTTTGAATATCATCTACGAAAGAAGATGAAGTCTCAGTATCCTCTGGAGCCGTATCAATACAGCGACTTACTGTCATCCTACAGAATCTTGGAACTCTTAACAGGAAAACCGACAGAGCCAATCCGCTGCTTCCTCCATACTGTCCATTGGCCTAACTGTCCGAAGTTCGAGGCGGTCTCATACGCATGGGGTGATCCCAATACCAAGACACCGATCCACTGCCATGGAAAGCGACTGGATATTACCACAAACCTGCATTCCGCACTGCTGCGGCTTAGATATGAATACCAGTCAAGATTTCTCTGGGCAGATGCTATATGGTAAGTTATTCGACACTGCTTTCCACTGTTTGTCGGCTAGCTTGCTCTTTAGTTATTCGTGAATTATGGCTAATGATGCGAGTAGCACAAACCAGTCCAACAACCAGGAGCGCGGAACCCAGGTCGCCCAGATGCGCAAGATTTACGAAGCTGCCGTCCTCGTGTGGGTCGGGTCTGACGGAGAAGTACCACAGGCCAAAGTTGCGTCTGTTGCGGTGACGAAGATTTCGGATGCTATATGCGAGAAGCTCGGCATTAGCATGTCAGACCTCAGCAAATACTCTGACATGTACAATGATTTTGTGTTCAAGAACAGAGATCGTCTACCAAGGCCCGAAGATATCACTTTGGGTGACGAAGCGACCTGGGAATCACTCGTGTGGCTCTACTCGCAGCCCTATTATACTCGGGTATGGGTAGTTCAAGAAATCAATTCCAATCCACTACGAATCGTGTATTGCGGTGCTGAACGTATGGATTGGGACAGACTACAACTGGTTGCAGGATACATCATTGCCGAGTCTGCGTGGTCAAAGAAGTACGGTTTCAGCAAGGCATATTGTTGGTGGGGTGGGAGGATGACAGCTTCGGGATTCAGCCGAGCGGAGAACTGGCTGCAAATGATGTACCTGGCATCCAACTTTGACTGTTCTGATCTGCGAGATCAGATCTTCGGTCTCTCAGGACTCATAAAGTCAACAGAGGGAGCAAATCTTCTGCGTCCCGACTATAGCAAGACGACACGCGAAGTGTATCGAGACTCCGTAGAGGCAGCATTTCTTGACTTTCAGAATACAGACATCCTGAACTACACCCCCGGAACCGAAATGGCTCGTTCTTGGGTACCTGGATGGAATCGCGCCCAATCCTTTCAGGTTTAGCAAGACGCTACCCTGGAAGCCAGCCGGAAACACAAAGGTGGTCTGGAAGATCGACAAAGAGGCAAATATCTTACATCTCACTGGAGTAATTGCCGATATCTTGAAGCTTGTCGAGCCGTATAATGAGAATTACTTCTGCAATTCGAAACTGGAGTCAGAAGATGGCAGACAATCACTGAACGAGTCCTGGAGCAGAATATTCCGGACCGTCCAAACGAATGAGTCCCATATACCTGTCGCTAGGGCCACGCTAACTGCTCTCGCGACATCAATATCATTTGGGCTGGATGAAAATGCTGACCCAGCGGACGAGAAGCAGCTCCTTTTGAACTTTGTGGCTTATCTCAACATTGCACTCGAGGCAGAGACGTTCAATCGATGCATTCCCGCCGATTTGGCGACGGAAGCCGCTAAGGGGGACGGCAAAGCTTTCGGCAAGCCTGTCTGGGACTTTGACTATCTGGAATTCACGCTGTTCATCACGACAGGCGGCTTACTGGGATGTACTACAGCCATCAATAAGCTTGAGGATATTGTCTTTATCCCTCTCGGAAGCACATATCCATTGATTCTCCGACCTGAAGATAGTCATTATACTATCAGGGGTTTCGCTTTTGTGTATCAAAGGATGATTGGTAAAGTGCCAACGGCATCGGAGAGCGTTGAAATTTGGTGATGCTTGAACTTTTTTTCGGCGTACTAGTTATACGGCATTCCTCTTGTCTTTTTGTATGTTATTATCATGTTTCGGTAAGTTTAAGATTACAGACTCCTTCTAGAGAAGCGAGACTTTTCAGATAGTCGTCCATGGTTGTAAGAGTTTGAAAGGATTACCAAGAACACCAAGGACTAGTTGAGTGGAAAGACAGTCATTTATAGCTCCAGAGGCATACTCGTCCATTGCTGCTGAGTTATTTTCAATTTACTCTTTCTTGCAATGTCTCATGACTGGCGAAAGGGGGATCCCATTTCTGCACCCCGGAGGCTGAACAGACTGATTTCCAGGGATGTGCATCCCAAAAAAGTTGTAGAAATAAGGGGTTTGAATTATTAGAGGGAGGAATAACACAAAATCAAAAAATCAAGTTAAGATTGAAAATTACGGGGTTGGTGTGGTGAACAAAGTCCATGTTGTCGCCAGTGTATGATGAGTTTGCACTATACAGACTCACCATATACAGACTCACCACAGACGACAACGCCCTATGAAAAGGGTGGCATATGCCGCCGAAAATGGCGGCAGAATGTATATAGCTTTTCAATACAAACTTACTAATATTTCCTTGCCGTCTGCCTTTTCATCTGAGAGTCCTTAAGCCCGACAAAAGAAGCCCTGCCGAGCTTTCTGAGGCGATGAATTCAATGTATGCATGGTACCAGAAGGCACACAAATGCTACGTCTATCTGAACGACGTTGAAGATGTATCAATGCTGAGCAAGAGCCGTTGCTTTTCGAGGGGTTGGACCTTGCAAGAGCTGATTTCTCCTCGATCTATTGATTTCTTCACGAAAAACTGGGCGCATTTGGGCACGAAAAGAGGCATGAAATAGCCATCATTACCGGGATCAGCCACGAGATTTTATCCGGCGGAAAGCTTGAGAGCGCGAGTGTCGCCCAAAAGGATGTGTTGGGCTTCCAATCGAAACACTACCCGGCGCGAGGATCTGGCGTATTGTTTGATGGGACTTTTCGATGTGAATATGCCGCTACTCTACGGAGAAGGCGAAAAGGCTTTCATTCGATTACAGGAAGAGATTGTACGACAGTCTGCTGACCAGTCAATCTTTTCTTGGGTCGACAAAGCTGGCACAGACACCACTTATCGCGGACTTTTTGCAAGATCACCATCCGAGTTTTCTGGCTGCCGAGATGTATGCCCAGTTTATGGTGGTTCTACACTGTCTCGGGGAAAGGGGGCTCACTATTCATTGACAAACTTGGGCTTGAAAATCCCCTTACGCATACAGTACGTTGGCAAGAGCAACCTATGCATTGCAAATCTTGACGGCGTAGTCAAGAGATCGGGAAGATTGATTGGCATCTATTTGCGATACTTCTCGGAAACAGGAGACCAATACGCTAGAGTGCGCACCAACGAACTTGCTAAACTGGGCACTTCGTTGAATGGGGACTGGATTACTAGGGACAATATTTGTACGTCAAAATATTTTGATCCCACCCGATTACCACGCGCCTCGTATCGCTGGATTTGTCATTGGGGACAGCAACCTGAGTGCCTCTACTTGGTCACGCTGGGGAATCGCAACCACTTCAAACCATGGTAGCGGGGATCAGCTAAGCCATATTCTTATGCCACCACCACAATATCAGGGGGACTACGTGGCTGCGTCATGTCTGATAAAGCTATATGCTTACGACACGGTATCACACACTTACCAGCTCGTCCTCGGCTTTGACGATTCGGCTCTAGGTCCACGCAGAGGGAAATGGTGCATCTCACCAAACGTGGAGCACGGCAGTCACCAACCTTTATTAGAAGTTTGTGAATCATTTGATGCTGATTATGCTATTTATCCTTTGAAATTAAGGACCCAACAGGTTTTAGAGCTTCGAGGTGTATCTCTTAGGTTTTTGGGCTATATCCTTGTCGAGAATGAGCTTCTATATACCATCCGCGTGAATCTTGGAGTTTGATACGAGCCAAGTTTTTTACGCAGATCTCTTACTTCCTTGACAGATGCATGAGGACCTGATCTTAGCTTGCGACTGCTAGCAATGCGATCAAATCTTCCCAAAGTTTCGTCACACGCCCAACATACCCACGACACTCAGTAACATCTACGCTTTTAGATGCTAGAGGCCGTGAGTAGGCTCGTTTCCTTTCAATGAAGGCCCACCTCTCCTCGAAGCCCAGTAGACCACTACGCCTAAGAGCGGCAAAAAACAATCAGAGAATCTCGGATGCAAGAGCAAAGACGTAAAAACTCTCCGAAAAGAAACAACAAGACACAAACCCTTTTAACAGATTTGACGATGATGAAGCACTCGTTCCTACTATCAATCAGTCATTGACACTCTCCAACATGTAGTTTCCGGTGGAAATAAGCAAAACTTACTGCCTTGAAAGCATCATTCCAGCGATGCCACATGCCAAATTCCGAATTTCGCTCACAAGCGGAGTTAATGATTTGACTTGCTTATATGGATTCCTTGGAGGTGGGGGACTGGGAATAAACCAAGGATTAGTTGGGTAAATCATTGGTGTACACATCTTGATGGAGCTTTGAACGTTGAATTCTTGATAGGTTTTTGTGTTGATTGTTCTGGTGTGATGCGCGTTGTTGTTCTTGTGTGATGAGTGTAGCATTCGTGGTACCTGGAATATATATGCCTTTTGTGTATAGAGTAGGAATGAGACCACGAGCTGAGATAGTGGAAAGACAGTAGTGGAAATGTCTGACATTAGGACAGAGACAACACTAGAAGGGTTCGAATAGCTGATACCTCTTTAGAGCGAGTGCAACATCTGAAGCTAAAGTCTTGGAGTGTATAAAGTACTTCTCGAACCATGATTGACTTTGAGTCAATGTCCAAAACCATTGTAGAAATATGGGAGTATGGTTTCAAAATATTTCGCTACAGAAGAGCAGAAAATCTCTACTAAAAGACCTAAACAATATCCCGCGCCAACAGCAAAAAGACATTCGCCTTCTCCATGCGAGGGTGGTATCAAGGGAGCGGAAAATAGCTAGATACAGGAAAGATCTGATACGAGATATTAAACAACAGAACCCCGGAATACAACAAGTACTTCATCCAATTTACAAGAACCGACCACGAAAAGAAATGTATGTAGAAACAATTTTGGGACCGCCATTGCGGCGTTGGATTGAGGGGAATCAAACCCGCAAAATTCCGATAGCAAACAGACATCAGTGAGAGATAAAGACATATGAAATTGATATGTGAAGATAACAGACAAATTAAAAAGAGTGCCAAAGACGATCAGTCGGCCTTACAGTCTATCATCCATGTCCTGGAACGATCTCATCCGATTAGCCCTTGGTGTACCGTCGACAGTACTCCCTTCGTCGTCGTAGAAGCCTGCGGTGCTGAAACCCTCCCCCTCATCAGCATCAGTATCGTAGCTACCCTGCCGCAATAGTGTTGGTGTGACAGGCCTTGCGGTTTGCTTTCCGGCACTCCTTGAGACACCTAGAGGGACATGGTTGTCTTCGTTAATTAATCTCGACAACGAAGTACGTCCTCCAATTGTAGAAGCAGACTCTGCTTCCGGAGTACGGCGCACATTCGATGCGGGTGGTGTCATCAAACCAGCCACGAAGTTCTGTGCCGTTGGTGGTTTTTGAGATTTAGAGGGTGTCTGTGTACGACTACTAGTGTTACTACCAGCGACACTAGAGACAGATTGACCCAGTCCACTCGGCGCGAGACCAGCGCTTCCTTTTCTCCAGTTCCCGATAGCCGCTGCCAATTGTGCCGCTTTCGGTGATGCGAAACTGGATATGCTAGCCAATGTTGGGAAGTTCTGCGGGCCACCATTGAGTAGCCGTTCCTTCTCCTGCTGCTCCATTTGCAGACTCGCTCTGATACGGATAGCTGCATTGCGAACAGCATCCCGGTTGTAATTTGGTTGGGAAAGTGCGTTTACCAGGTCGGCGAGATCATCCACTCGTACACCGAGAAGTTCTCGTAGCCAGCCAATTTCGGTATCACGGGCTTTGATTTTAGAAGGTGCCTCCTGATCGACTTTGGAGAGTTCGTCTTCGAGGTTCTCGATTTGCGATTCGCGCTCCTGGAGTTGTTCTTGAAGTACAGCGATGGACTCACGAAGTGCTTGTGGTGAGATCTTCTCCGGGAGTCGAGATGATTGAGTAAAAGTGGCGACGGGAGACGTTGCCTGTCCAGGTCCCTTTGCCGATTGCGCTGCCAGTGCAGCCGCGTGAGCAGCAGATTTGGCAATCTCCAACTTTTCTTCCAAAAGTAGAACCTTATCTTGTAGGTGATCAATCTTGGAGTCTGCCAGAGTGAGCAAGTCATTATGATGGGCTTCTGAATGGTCCTTATCTGCAATAGCCTGTTCAACTACCCTATCGTATTGCTCTTGCATTTCCTTCAACCTCTGAGCATGAGTCTCCTTCAAGAAAGTCTCAGAGTGATTCTTATTCTCTATGACATGGTCAAGATCTCTGCGATGCTGCTTCCTTAGCTCTTCCATTCGTTCTTCAAAGGTTTCACGCTGCTCAGTAAGAGCGACTGTCTTCGCGTTGGCGAGGTCATGGAGCGCGTGTCTTTTAGCATCTGCCTCCTGTTCAAGCTCGAGCTCGTACTTAGCGCTAGCTATATCCGAGTCCATCTTGACACTTTCTAATTCGGCGCGAACACGGGAGATCTCAGATTCAAGATCAGCGCGAACGATGTTGACTTGATTGTTGGCGGCTTCGATATCGATCTCCATAAGTCCACGAGTACGCTGGACTTCCATATGCCCCGCGTCACGAGCTTCACGGAACTCTCGAGCGTACTGATCAGCAGTCTTCTGGTGTTCCTCACTTTCATGTCTCAGACTATTGACCAAATCCTCCAAGCGTTGATTCTCCTTTTGGGTTTGAACAAGTTCTAGCTTAAGAGTTCCTGCGTCTCGCTGTAAAATTTCCAAGCGTTCCCGCTCTTGTTGTAGCCTAGCATTTTCTTTTTGAGTCTGCTCAAGAATGACCCTCATCCTCATCCCTTCACGCTCTTGAATCTCGAGACGTTCAAGCTCTTGCTCAAGGCGTTCCCTTGTCCGGCCCTCAGCCTCAATGCGAGCACTGAGAATCTCATAACGAGTGCGATGCTCAGTATCGCTCTTGACCCACTTCGCACGCTCATGGGCAACTTGGCCAACAGCGGCAGTCATATCAGTTTGAAGTTTCTCAATACGTGATCGCATGGTCTCGCGGATGCGTAAAGCTTCCTCGACCTGAATCCTGAGAGCACCGAAAGAACCACGTATTCGCTCTTTCTCCTCGTTAGCTTGATCGATATCGCTACGCCACTTGTCACTGGAAATGCGATATTCTTCAAGGGTTTCTTTAAGAGCATCATTCTCTGCAGTAGCAGCCATTAGACTCTTGGAAAGCTTAGCACGCGTCCCTTCTTCGTCAGTAGCATGTGAGTGGACATCTTCCAGTGATTTCAGTTTCGACTCCGTGTCTCTCTCGAGATCCTTCATCAATGAAAGCTCTTCTTCGGCGAGTTTGAGCAGTCGGGCGGTGTCGTGTTCGCGTTTCTCGGCCTCCTTTCGTGCCTGGGTCTCTTCTGTGATGCGAGCGGCCGCTTCCTTGAATTTTTCAGTAAACTCGCTGAATCGGTCGTTGTCTTCGGCGTGTATGGCTTGCTCTCTGCTTAGTACTAGCGCCTGATTTTGGCGCGAGACAGACTCGTCCACGATCTCTCTTAACTGGTCAAGAAGTGGTGATGTATTGACAGGCTGTGATACTGAGGTTTTGATTTCTTCGAGCGCTTTATGCACAACGCCCAGCCCAGATTTAGACATTGGTGAAGGGCTATGGCTGCGGTGGTCGGAAGCAGCCAGAGCCTCCTGCAGCATGATCCTGAATTTGTCCATCTTTCTGTCTTTTCTAGGCGACAACCCGCGTGAATATGCATCGGTCTCAGCATCGTCCTCTTCATCATCGGCATCACTATCAAGAGTAGCTCGTGAACGAACGCGGCGTCCAGCTGAAGTGGAGGGCATACGCGCTAGTTGTGCTTCAATAGCATGCTGAAGACGTTTCTCCATAGGTGCCAGACGCTTCTCCAAAGCTGATTGAATGACATCAGAGACTCTGGTATCAAAGAAGCTGGTACGCTCGCGGAGAAGCGCGTCCTCGCCCGAGGACACCACGTCGTCCCAATCGCTAATGGGCACATCGAGGTTCTCATTGAGGTTATGCACAGGCGAGTCCTGGGTAGGCACGGCACGGCCATCGCTGAACGGATCTTGAGTAATAGACGCAGTGTCTGTCTCCGGGATATTTCTTGAGGTAAAGTGGTGATATCTCCTGGGGCTTGGACTGGGAGCATCACTGCGAATCTTGGCCGCAAAGTCCGGCCGTGGTGGCGAGGTACCACGTTCCGGGCTTGAATTCGGCCAAGAGGCCTCTTCTCTCTCAACACCAGCATCTGATCCTCCTTCGTCAAAGGCTTTCATGACAGCGTCAATCTCTTGGAAGGAAGGTTGTTCTAAGTCATCGTAATAGCGCACATCTGATAGAAGGCGGCTTTTACTATTGGGAGACGTGATGCCCGAATGCAGGTCTTCACCAATGCGATCACTGGAGTTGTCAAGCTCCCCATTGAAGACATTGGACGATGAGCTTGGAGAGGCCGGCGCGGAAACAAGTTCTGACTCCTTCTCACCTTCAAAGGAGCTGCGGCCATTCGCCATACGGGGCCGTGATTCCGATGGAATCCCGAAAGTGGGCTTAAACTCGAATGGCGTCGCCATAGCTGAGAGTGTGCTGGTATCGGCAGTCTCAGACTCTGGTAATTTGGATTCGACTGCACTGGCATGGTCTTCATCGTCTGTAGGTTCACTGATGGGAGAAACAGGAGCCAGAGGGCTCGCTCCAAGCTCGGCACCTGCTACAGCCTCGAGTAACATAGAGTCATTTGGTCCGGGTGTTGGCAGATCTCCCTCATCAGCAGACTCGGCATCAGCCACCTTCGCGGTTCCTTCGGCGAGAGGAGTTGGTGTGACTGATTCCGAAGGTTTACGGACTTCTTCCATCTCCGGGGTGAGCTCCTTCGATAATGCTTCCGACTTGTTCACGTCCTCTTCCATCACAGGCGCCTGGGGCTCATCTGAGGGCGTAGCAAATTGAGGGACTTGATCGCCATCTGAATCAGTACGTCTTGCCCTCTTCTGGCGGAGATCGCCCTGAGTAATGCGGCCCCACTCATCCTCTTTCTCCTCTGGCTCGGCCTCTGGTTCCGCAGAACCAGCTTTAGGTGGGACAATGGGCACTGCTTTTGATCTTCTGGCAGGCTTAGCAATGTCACTTTCACTAATATCAATGTTGCTGAAGATCTTCTCGGAAGGCTCCGATGTAGACATTGCTTCTGTCTCACTAGCAAGCACCGCAGAGCCGCTCGGCTTGAACTCTGGTGCGGTGGGCTTGAATACTGGTGCTTTCGGCAGGAAGTTGAACTCAGCATTTTCGGTTGGAACGCCAGAAAGTGTACCAAACGACGTTGGACTGAACTCTGGAGCTTTAGGACTGAATGTCGACACATTCGGGCTAAAGTTGAAAGAGCCTGAGGGACTGAATGCAGGCGCTGCAGCACTTAGACCACTGATAGATCCGTTGGCAGAGTGGCGCGATGATTGACTACCAGAGAAGGTAGAGCTACCAGGAATAAATTGCTTGGCCTTTGCAGGTTGGAAGGAGAAAGCGGAGGATGAGAAAATGCCCGGATTGAATGTCGCACTCGGGTTTGCACTCGGATTAAATGCTTTGGCTGCGACATTGAGACCCGATAAAGAAGATTTGGAAGTGTGGTTAGACATTGAGGCCTGTTTAGGTGGAGAGGGATCCTTAGATTTAAATGTAGGATCATTTGCCCAGGGGTTTGCCAGAAAAGCTGGTGGCGAATCATCAGACATGACAATATCTTCATCTCGATCCGAAGGTAATGGCACTTTTGCTGCCGCTTGTTGGTCCACGGCAATGTCAGGCTTCGGCTCTGGTGCAGAGCCAGTCCTCAAGCCAGATGTGGAAACAATCTCAGGACTGATAGACTTCTTGAGAGAGGTCGTCCGCTCCGGGAGTCGCACCTTGACTTTATCGTCTTGAGGGCCTTTTGCCCATCGAGACTGCATCATGCTGCCACCAGAAACTTGCTTCTGAGGTTGAGCCTTTGGATCGCTATCGAACGCCTCATCATCATCAAGCTGTTTATCTATCGAGTCTTCCAAATGATAGTCAGAGTTTTGTATGTCTCGTTCCAGTTTCACGCTGATATTATGACGATGACTGGGTTTGGGGATCACAAGCTCTGGTCCAGTACTCCGTACACTTTGTTTTGGTTCTGGGATAGCATCCTCTTCATCAGCTTCGGGTAACTCAGGAAGAGTTGAAGTTGGGCGCGCAGCCATGGCATGCTGTTGCATTTGCTGTTGCAGCTGTTGTTGCTGTTGAAGTAAATGCATTTGCATCTGTTGTTGCTTTTGGCGTTGCATCTGCGCGAGTAGCTCGTCCCGCTGTCCGAACGGGAATTGCTGCTGTTGTCCAAAGGGCGAGACGGGCGACTGTCGGCCGGCATACTCTGGAATTGCAGGTGAACCACCCTTAGGAATACCATGTTGATTAATGAACTGTTGAGGCGACCAACTTTGCAGACCGGGCGATTGATTTCCTTGGTGCTGCAACGATGATGGTGAAAACATTGATTGTCGGTGGATGTGTGAGCGTGGATTCGAAAGTGACGAAATGGGCGAAGCAATCGAACGTGTTGACGTGTGATTGGACGAGCCTGGGACGAAACCTCCAGTCTGGAAAACACTGCTGTGATGTCCATGTCGATTGCTTCCAGCAGAAGAAGTTGGCAAAGGCGGCGAGAATGGTAGAGATGCAGAGAATGTAGCCGATGATTGGCGTGACATTGGAGTTGTATCGGATTCACCCCCTGGACTGACACCTAGCGCGCGGAGCTTTTCTTCTCGCAAGAAATCTTCGTAAGCCTTCCACTTCAGGCGATCTGGAACCATGACTCGGAATTGACGTCTTCTCCGGGCTTCAATATCTTCTGTAGGATCGGGATATACCGCCCTGTTTTGTGCATTCTGTGGAGGTAGCAGGGGATCTGCGTCATGCCAATGTCCAAACCCTCGGGTATCAAAACCAGCTTTCTCGAATTGTTCCAGTCGAGCTGTAACTTCAGCAGGAGTGAGAGGCATAGGAGAGTTTCCTTCAGTGCCTCTCGGTAGTTCCTGTGGTACGCTGATCCAACAGCTTTTGCCCTTGTATATAACGCGCTTCTTTGATCTCGATCCTGCAGCACTTGCGGTCGATTCTGTGCGTGGAAATTGTGGCGGGGGACCATCCATAGGAGTCGGTAGGAGTGGACTGGGAGACTTGACAGGATCAGGTGGCGCATCACGCACTGCCGGTTCCGCATAGCGTTGTGTGAACATTTTTGGTGTATGCTCCTGCAGACTGAAGCTGGGCCAAAAGTCCTCCTGGGTCAGTGTCAAATTGCTGTCTCTTGATTTGTGTCCCTTGTCGCGGAGTCTATCTGTACGTGCAGCTGTGTCTGCCGTCCCGTCTAGCTGAAAAGGCTCAATTTTCTGGTCGAGACTCACTATATCGTGTGGACGAGGCGACAATTGCAACTCAACTTCGGGCCCTTGATCTTCTAGCGCCTCTTCCTGACTCCACCAATTCTTCGAAGCCCAATTCTGTTCTGAACTTGAAAAACTTGCCGGTTTCGGCCGTTCTCCTGACTTGCTCGGCGAGAGTAGTTGTCTTAGTGATCGTGCAGAAGTGGCAAAGTACGAGAACTTTGGAGGAGAAGAGGGCGGGCTCTTCGGCGATGGAGTACTCGGGCGTGTCGGGGTTATGGGGTAGCCCCGAACTGGTGGTAGCCGGGAAGGGATCAGATGCGACAGGCCAAACCGAGGATTCGGTGAATCTTCTTCGTCGATGTCGCTGCTAGCAGTGGCTGACCGTCTGTACCCGTCTGATATATTTGCAGAGATTGAATTAGGCCGTGGCTCGTCGTATGGCGAGCCCCAGCTTGCAGTATAATATGTGCTGTCTGTGTCTGGCGGAGCTTGAAATGCTGGCGTCCCTGGAGGTCTCCCAAAAGCAGGCAGATCAGGCAACGGAGGGAGCTCGGGACTCGAGTGACCTAAAGTCAATGTTGGCGACGTCGGTTCGAAAGGATTATCTGCCGAACTTGCTTGCCCAATGTCCAACTCGGGCTCAATCGCTCGACCTGGAGGCGATGACGACAGGTTCGACGACTTCTTCATCAATTTCGGACGGTATGCATCTTCCACAGCGCGTCTCACAAGGCTCGCAGAGGTTGATACAGCTATGTAGGAATTGTTTCGTTAGAATTAAATATCAATAAGATAAAAATCGATATTTTTTAGAGTAGAGCGACGCGTTGGCAGTCGTAGTTGTGGTGTGAAAGAGGTTAATATAGAGATGAACAAACGGAAACGCTAATGGTGCAGAAGGGAAGGACTGAGTGGAACATCAGACTGTACAGGTAGACATGATATAAGGCCGTCGGGGGAAGTATTTGTGAAGGTCGACGCGCTCCTAAAGTGCGTGAAGTGTCAAGAAAGTTCACAGGAGAAGTTAAGGTTAGGTTGGCTTTGGCTGACGGCCTGGCCAATGACGAGTAATAATTTCTGCGCTAACTAACCTTATCTAAGCCATTAAATTGCTACCACAGCACCACGGCCTCTTCTTGATTACGATGTCAACGTCTAATTTTTCAATGTCTATGGGGAAGACTGCAATTGCATTCGTGTTATGTGTGTCCGTGACGGAGCACGAGTTTCTTGGAGTGCCACCCCCTTGAGAAACTTCCAACTGAACTTCGAGAAAGCAAGATATGGAGGAGGAATGAATAGAGATCAGCCTTTTACCGGATTTAACACATATTGTCATTTGGACATTCGGTGGTGAACAAATTATGCACCTGCCTATAGAAGAGAATAGTCCAAATCAGGCAAGCTGTACTCTAGAACTTCAAGTTTGAGCAAAACGTTTTGGTTTAGGGTACCAGACTGTAAACATCAGCGGGCCGTCCCACCAGCAGGGGGCCTTCAGGAAGCGCATCCCCGCCAAACCTCACGTTAACAAGTCGTCGAGTCGTATCTGAGATTCATGGGGTGTTGTAGCTTCTTCGACCCGACATTAATTTAAAAGATGTCATTATGCGAGCTCAACCAGCCACTCTCCCCCCGAATCCATGTCTTGTGGCAATCCTTCTGGTCGTAAAATCTCGCTCCGGTCCCCGCCTCGTCTTCCACTACCCGCATACACCTTCTCTTTCCTCTGCATCGAACACTCGAAATCCGAATTGGTTTGGCACTCCCGGAAACCAGACGGACGAGGCTGAAAGTGGAGACTCGGATTGGTCTTCGGGGTCTGATGACGGTGGACGAACCGACGACGAAGACGACGATGAGGGAAGTAGAAGTAGTAGAGCATGGAGTCGGGGAAGTAAAATCAGTGGTGGGAGAACGGGTAGTAGATTTGAGAGTGGGAGAAGCTTTGGGAGTGGAAGGACAAAGTCTTCAATGGCGGGAGGCATGAGGGAGGAATTGGATGAGGAAGTCGTTGATGGTGATAGAGCCCATGATGGTGAGGGAACTGGACAAGATGAGTCTAAAGAAGATTGGAAACCCAAGGAACAGGATGAGGTTGAGTGGGAGAGGCTGTTGGGCTTCTCTGCTGATGCATTGAGTATGCTGCTTACACCTGGTCGGGTCTTCAATAAGAGACGATTTGAGGTGGGCATAGAGCAACTCGTGTTCTTAGGCGCACCAATGTTCGTACGTGAAGACGGCGAATGGAAGAAAAGACGGCGGAAAATTAGGGATGAGAGCGAAAGTGAAGATGAGGGAGACGGTATGTCAGAGCATGACCATGCTCAACCGCCGCATGAAAATAGTGGGAAGAGCAAGGCGCAGAGCAATGGAGCAAAAGCTGAGCCTTTTGTTATCACAGAACACGTTTCTAGAAGGCGAGGTCTGTCGTTACAAGATCTCGAAGACATTCCAGGTTTCGAGTCTGCGTACGGTCACGGTCTAGTCTCTGGAGCGGCATCGGATATCTCCTCCGAGGAAACGAAGAGCAATTCCACCACCTACGATGGAGATATGACCATGTTCAACATAGTCTTCGTGCTCAATCCACCATCGCTAGAACACCACAGCCGTGTAGAAGAAATGTACGATTACGTAGTCAAGCGCTTTGCAAAAACCCTAAAGTACCAGCAAGCCCAAAGTCGCTACGTCTCCAAAGAGTCACGTCTAATCATAGCTATGAAAGACAAGGCGAAAGAATCTCGTGCGCCGATATACTCGCTTTGGCCGAGTATTGTAAACCAATCTGCTCTGGCAAGGGCTATGGCTCTTACTTACGACCATATATCCAATAATAAGATTGCTCACATCAATTTGAGTGAAGGGTCGGATACGTCTTTCCAAATCCCACAGGCTATCTCGACTCCTTACATTCCTACACCGACTGAGCCGCAGATACCTGGTTTGTGGCTCACAACAGCGACGCTCTTGGACGATGACGATGCAGATACGATGTTAAGTCCGCACTCAGCCTTACTTCTACTTGACGATGATGCCGCTCTCCTAAAAGAAGTTGAAAGCGACGGAAAAGAATTATCTGGCCCCCTCTCATTCTTCATCCGCAATCTTACTCCTACAAAGTCTCTCCAAAAACTATCACAAGTCCATTCCATGTCCTTAAAAGACGTCCAATTCCTAGCTCGGCATCTTATCTACTGGCGCCGTGCAAGAGCTATTCCTCCTCTACGTTGGAGAGACATCTATATCGTCTCACCTAACGCAGACATGTCCACGCTCGAAACAGCCATTCCCGCATTCGCAGCGCGCTTTCCCACTCTACCTAGTCTACCAAAGATCTTACATATGCTCTCAGGTCCACCCAGATCTTACAGTACACTCATGCCAAGCAAAGACCACAGGACTGCATACATGGAAATTCTAGCTTGGCTTATGCGAGGCGGTTGGGTGACTCAGTTGCGGACGTTTGCCTGGGTGAGGGTGAAACCAGAAGTAAAAGCTGCTATTGCGGAAAAAATGAACAAAGAACTAAATGCATCAAGTGCATCCGAACGCTTGAATGGAGACCACGACAATACGAAATCAGACGGGGTCAATGGCACAGGAAAAAATCTGACACAATCAAACTTATTCCAACGCTCTCCAGAGGGAAGAGAACCAGGAGCGGGAGACAACATCTTCGCGCAACCATCCCATCTATCACCCTTCCTATCACCAATAGCACGACCAGCATCAGACGCAGGAAGCACCTCCAGCAGCCGTACCGCCGTCCCCAATCCAAGCCTCATAGGATCCCTCTCCCCACTCTCCCGCCCCGATACATCACCTTTCCACCGCCCCTCGCCCCTCCACCTAACCCAATCCGCATCCCCCTCCTCTGCATCTACCCACTCATCCCAAGTCCCCACCTCCCCCCTCACATTCCCCTCCGACAATGACGCCCCACCACCACCACCCCAACTCCTGTCCACGAACCCAGCAGATTATGATGCTTCCCTAGTGGACTCACCACAAAAAGCCGATGCGTTGCAGAGTCGCTGGATCGAGTATATAGGTGCGGGGTTTGAGGATGAGGAGTTGAGGGAGAAGTGGCCGGTTCTGTTGAAGTATTTTGATGGGAGGCATGCGCTTGAGGAGATTAGTGTGAGGGAGGGTCTTAAGAAGGGGAAGGTGGCGGGGTTGTTGGGGGTGTTGCAGAGGGGGGGGTGGGTGGTTAGTGTGAGACATTGGTGATTGAAAGGGTTGGGAGGGGTGTAGGGGGTGGACTATATTGTTGTAAATGGAGACGGGGGGTGATGGGCCTCAAGTCTGCACTATTTTCCATTATGAAAGCCAAACACAACAAAACCGTAACCCTTCAATACTCGTTGTCCTTAACTTGTCGCTCTAGTTTCTACGCGTCATAGCAGGTCAGGTTTCCCCTTCTCCATCTCCTTCCCTATCTCCCTCTTTTCGTCTTGATCTGAGCCATACGGCGAAATCCGGTGATAACCTGATCTCACCATCATTATGGTGTCTCTTGCTTCCTCGACTGTCGCCTGTCGAAGCTTGGATGAACGAAATGATGGAGACTAGTATATTTCAAAAATCTTTAAATACCCAACGTCAAACATCCTTACGACCGCACAATCAAAACTATCGGCAAGCAGCACCTCTACGGTCGCGTGGTTCACACTATGTAAAATTTCTAGGAGGGTTTTCATCTTACACTCGTCTGTGTAGAACCTATACGATGCAAAATCCATCTTCAGAGCATCGAATGAATCAGGTCCTGGAGAAAGAAAAACCCTTTTCACCATCATCACCACGTGGGGATGATCGTCGTCATCAGTACTTGAAAGTGAGTACTCATTCATTGATGGTTCGTTGTTGGTTGTCGTCATTGTCAGCAAGTCTATCCCTGTATTCTACTAGTCAGAAAAAACGATTTGGATTAATATTCCATATTCAAGCTGGCTTTCCACGATGCATTCGAGATTGAGCAGCTATTGCAACTATTCGAGTACAGAACCGAACCATCGCGCTGAAAATCCAAAACTTCTGAACTGCTGGACTCTGGAGAGCTCAGATGGATGCATTTTATAGTAATGCAAAGAGTTCGTTAAGATGAGGGCCAAGTGTAAAATGTTCATGGATAAAGAAATTCGAGCTTGCAAGCAGTCTAGGCTACTGTGATTACTTGCCATAAACGAGTAGATTTCGCATCCTCTTGCATGGGGATTTCCATCATACTTGGAGAAGCGTGTGAATGAAGACATGTACTGAAACTAGACGGACTTGTCAATCATTCGTACTAGAGTGCGTGATCAAGTAAATGGGGATCTCTCTTAAGTACTTAAATACTGTCTTTGAATTCAGGATCAGCTTCACACAAACACAGCAAAACCGCCAACAAAAACTATGGAGTTTGGCGCACACATCGCGTCGATCCATGGGATCTCATTTATTATGTTGAGCACAGCTCTATGTCAGTGCAGCTGTGTGGATTAGAGGGCAGTGCCAGAAACGGGTGCTGTTGGTCCATGATCAAGCAAGGCGCAGTGATGATGAGGAGCATGATCAGTACCTTATTTTGATAAAGGGCAGCATCATTCAACGATGGAGAATGCACTCATCATCCAAATTGGCTTGGAGATGTTGCCACGCCAACATGTCTGTACGAAAAGAGAGCATTTCACGTAACTTAATGCACCTCCTCCAACAAGCTAACTTAATGAGTCAAACGATGGATTGTTGCACCGACAAGAGACATGTATCTTGTACCTGTCGTTGTTCCGCACACATTGTTTGGGAAACATGGTTGTGAGCTTTTTATAGGGTGAGTTGGCGGAGGAAGAGAAGCACTCGTGGAGGCTGGACTGTTTATGAGCAATACACCATTCTACGCTTCCCTGCTCTACTTGTCACGTTTAGCACAAGTGAAGCTGGGTCTCATCTCGTGTTTCTTAAAATCAGACACTGATTCAGTGAAAGCTCCAGAGCTCAGGAGATCAACACATGAGCACCAAGCCAGGAAGGAGGGAGATCTGTTAACTGGGCGGTCCTGCGCAATACTCAGAGAGACATGCATTTATGACTGTGATTAAGAAGTAAGTGATATTGAACTCGAATAAGACGATAGAAGAATAGAATTTCCGTTTGGCCAAGCAGCTGTGATGATGTAGAATCAAAGGAGTAAGTGAAGAAGAGTAGCAATAGCAGAATACAGAGGTGATGCAATACACCATCAAATAACGATGTTTGGAAGGAGTCATATCCAAGACTTACCAACAGTAAAACAAAGGGAGCAGAGATATGTGTTTTGTCATAAGAATGGTACGGCTCGATAGTGTTTCTGCCGTAAAGCCAGAGCTGCACACCCCATAGCGATGCCAGATCTTGTTTATGAATGCTGTTCCTGTCAGAAGTCCAGAGCGCAAGGAGCTTATAAATGATTTCAGCCTGAAAGAATTTTGGGGAAAGGGAAGTACTTCTTGATTACGCATGTAGAACCAGATACTCCACAGCTCAAGAACCAAAGCCCAATCCCTTCACCTCTTCATCGTCCTTCAGAGCTAGCCTGACCTCTTCATCGCCTACACCGAGTCGAACCCTTCTTGCTCGCTCCCCTTTTCTTGACTCAACACCAACAATTCCCGCTTCAGCAAGACCCATAATAGCACTTTCCATACCTATGACTCGCGGAGCTGCACCAGAACCGTTTGTCTTTGTTGCTGCTCTCCTTTCATCACCATCACCATCATGCTTCCCTTCTAGCAGTAGGACATCATGGATGGGTGCCAGTTCAGTCAGGAGCCCCAAAGTACGCGCCTCATCCAGGACATCTCCCACCATAACCTCACCAATACCGCTTCGCCGCACTCTGGCCAATAGTGCTGCGAGAAATAGCTTAGAGGCTAGTGGTAAAGCTCGTAGATACTGCTGTAACGGAGAGCTGGTGGCCTCGTTGATAGCTTGTTTGATTGTCGCAATCGTCACTGTGTGTTGCTTCCCAAGCCCCTTCTTGAGCGGTGTATCACCAGTTGCTTTCAGCCCACGACCCTTCTTACTAGGCGTTCCCGGCGCATCTCCTTGTGTATCCTGTGTAGCAGACTCTGACTCTGCAATCTCAACGGCTCGTCTACAAATATCAAGAGCACGCCGTGCATCTCCAGATACTGCAGCCACTTTTCTCGATGCGAATTGGATAGCATCAGGATGGACAATATTCCCCGGTGCATTCGCGAGACGTGATTCTATAATTTGGATAAGTTGAGCGTGCGTATAACCTTTAAAAGTGATGCGATAAAGACCCAATCGACTGCTGATCTTGTTGCTCAATGTCCTCTCAGGTAAATCCATAGTATTCGCAACAGCTAACACAATCAGCCTACTATGCCTCAACCCAGGCCAGTTGAAGAAGTTATACATGACACTCTGGTTCTTTGTAACAAGCTGATCAAGCTCATCCATAAGTACCACACAAGGAACTCGTCGTGGACTAGGCGCTGAGAACTCTCGTTCCAGCAGATCGAGAGCGTGAGCGGGACTAACGCGTTCTTCTCGAAGAGCTTCCCAGAGTAAGGAGTACGATTGATGTGGATCTGTCACTTTCATGCCGTTGATTTCGACGAAGATGAAATCGTCTAATTCTTCGGCTTGGACTGAGGCGTTGAGTTGTGCGATGACTTCGCGCACTGTGGCTGTTTTTCCTGTTCCAGGTGTGCCAGCTATGTAGATACATGAGCCTGTGCCGTCGGTGATGGCTTTTTCGAGGTGATTATAAACCTCTGAGAACTCTTCTTCGCGGCATGGTAATGTGGCTGGTACGGATGAAACGTGAAGCTGGTTGCGGGCTACCTGGAATGGAGATGATAACGCAGTGGGTGAGAGGATACGTGTACCTAGGGGCGTAAACTCGAGTGCTTTCTTCACGACAATTCGCTTATGAGACGGTGTAAGAAACTTGCGAGGGGTGAGCTCCTTCCGTTTCGAAGTAGGCGTAACAGCGTCATTGAATTTTCTTCGCTTCTTGGGAGTCCGGGGACCGCCCTCTTCATCGTCATCCGCCACGAATTCTTCGAGATCGGAGCGCTTGGGTGCCCGTTGCTTCTTCCTCGTTTCCTTGGTTCCTGCCTTGATCAGGTCTTCGAGATCATAGATGTTGTCAAATTCACGATATATATCTTCCCAAACAAATTCCTCAGTGTAGGTTGCTGTTCGTGTATTGCAACCTCTGCGGCAGATGAAGACTTTGCCGAATAATTTCGAGTTGCGCGGAACAGTACCTTTGGGGAATTTCTTGGCATAAGCATCCGGAGACAGAATGAGAGCTTTTCCATTGATTGATTCCAGTGGGTTGTCGTCATAATTTAGTGATATGTACAGTTCGTGCTTGTAAAGATCAGCTTCGAACGTTTTGTGAGAATGAAGTAAGAAATATATACCTCAAGAGCATCAGTCCTCTTCTTAGCTTTATTCCGAATCTCATTAGGCGTAGAAAACCACATGAAGTTCGCCATTTTATCACCAGTCTCCTCATCCTCAAAAAAATGCTGGACAATCCCAACCCAAGCTTCACTTCCCGCCTCCGACTTCAACAATACCGCATCACCAAGTCTACACTCAAACAATCCCATCCGCGCACCAATAACCGTACTGTCGGCTGCAGCGGTAGATTTTCTCTTCTTAGTTCCATTTTTGATGTCCTCGTGATTGTCATCTTCGTACATCCATTCCCAGGGGTAGTCTTCTGTACCCAATTCATCGTCGGAGTCTTCTCTACTGACACCGCCGCCTTTTAGAAAATCCCTTGCTCTTTCCAATTTGGTCTGTTTTGGTTTTTGAATAGCACCCATGATTTTTGGGTAATATACAGGCTGTTTTGACGTTGAATGTCATTCATAGACGCGTGGAAGTCTGGCGTTCACGTTTCATGCGCTAGTATGTTTTTGGAAGTCCAGCCTTTTGAGCAATCATAACCATCGCCGCCGCACTTCTGTTGGTCAGGAGCATGCCACGATAACATATAGCACTTTCGAGAGCTCATCAAAACTTTTGGCGATTCTAAAGCTGTTCTGCTCGGTTGTGAAGTGGAAGTCTAAATTATGGAAGGAAATACATCTTTGTGCAGCTGATCCCTGCACGCTTGTATATAATTATGCAAGGTCCTTGCGTCACAAAGCTTTCCCCAGATCCCATCTTAAATACGCCTCGTTCAACCTTCTACGGAATACGAAACTCTCTCTGTTATCAGGGTACCTTATTCATAGTTGCCACGAAGACACGTCCGAAACCATAGCTTACTGTTGCATTCAGAATCCCAAACGTCCTTGCGTACCGCAAAAACACAAATTTCATCAACTCTGCCATTCGCTCTTTAGCAATTGATTCCCAATAATTTTGAGGGGATTGAAATTTAGATATGGTCCTCGAAGGGGCCAGTGGCCCAGATAGCGGTCGCTTCGACCAGGATTTGACTCCAAATTCAGACCTCGATCCTTACGACTCCGCGGGTGGACAACCTGCTGCTCCTATGCAACTAAACATACCCCTACCAAAGCCATTTCCTATTGTTGGACCACTTATGGGATACACCAATACTCATCTCATCAAGACCATAAATAATGGCCTCGCCCAAGGCGCACAACTTTTGAAGAGGCCAATGCGAAGAGAGGAAGCGGAAGCTCTAGCATACAACTTTGCAAAAATGGAACGAACGGGCTCGTACGGTGGTGCAATCGGTGCGGCTATGGGTGGCTATAGAGCTTGGGCTACAGCCGATACACTTCGTCTTCCATTCTACAAGCCGGATCTTTCCAAGATAGATGTGGATGTGTTCGCAGGTCTCAAAGGCTCTGCGGCTCGGTCATTGAGGCATGCACTTCGCGCCACCTCTTACGTTTCTTTGGGGCTTTTTATGGGAGGGGCGTTTGCACAGGCATACGCTGCGTCTGTCATGATTGTTACCGTCAATAAAGATCCGCGTTTACGCGAAATGAGCGAGGCTATGAAGAAACTCGCCGCTGAGAGATCAGGGATGGTACCTCCTACACCAGCAAAGGGTGCGGCGCCTGTGCCTCGACGCCCTCAAACAGAGGCATATGCGGACAATATGAGTCCGCAGGCCTCGTCGTATGATAGCGGAAGTGGTATGCTCTCCAACTCGGACAGTGAGATGCGGGACCAAGAAATGGGACAGGCTCCAGACGAGCCTCTAGCCCCACAGCAACCCCAACAAACTCCATATAGTTACAGCAAATCTTCACCGCAGTCTTGGGAGTCAAGAGACGCTTTGGATGATATGTCACCCACCGCTCAATCAACTTCATCAGACGGCCCGCGAGAGTCAGCATGGGATCGAGTGAGAAGGCAAAATGCATCGAGTCAAAGCTCGTCGCCGTCCACAGGGCCACGACAACCTTTCGCAGCGGGAAATAAATCTAACTCGTCACAAGATAATTCGCCGGGCGATAGCTTCAGCTTCTCTTCTACAGACAAAAATCAGGCGCAAAGGGATTTTGATGCACGAATAGAGCGGGAGAGGCAAGGCAAGGACTTTTCAGAGGGCCAGTACGGGAAGAAGTGGTGAGGGCTGATATAGATGCTCAATCAATTGTAAAATAGCATTTGTTCCAATTCGCCAAAGCATTTGGATTTCCTATACCCATGAAGACCTTTTCCATCCACTTTACTAGTAAGCATCAAGAAACCAAAAATATGTTTGTACCAGGAGTGAGGTTTCCCATCGTTGATGACCAATATCCGGGAATATCAGTGCGGCTCAAGGCCCAGACCAGCGATCAACCCCGCGGAGGGAAGGTACAAACCCTAAATTGCGTCATGTAAACATCAATGATGTTCACCAACGGCACATCTGAGGCCGACGCTCAGTCATTTGTGAAGGGTTACATGGGCGAGGGAAAATCTTCAGTTCTATTCCATCATATCTATAAATCATGCTCACACGTTCAACAAGAACTCTCGCATCAGCATCATCACGTCTTTCACAGGTTTCACATCAATTGAACCACCAATCAAAGTTTAGCCAACAACAATTCAGAATGTCTTCCACACATTTCACGCTCAACACTGGTGCCAAGATTCCAGCTATTGGATTTGGTACTTGGCAGGATAAAGATGCGCAGGAGAATGCGGTAGAAATCGCTATCAAAAACGGTTATAGGCATATTGATACAGCCCGTGTTTACGGGACCGAAGCTGCTGTAGCTAAGGGTATCAAAAAGGCAGGTGTACCGAGGAGTGAGCTTTTCATTACTACGAAGTTGTGGAATAATTCTCATCACCCAGAGGATGTGGAGAAAGCGCTTGATGCGAGTTTGAAGGATTTGGAGACAGATTATGTGGATCTTTATCTGATGGTATGTTTGTGCCATAAAAAGATCACAACTTGAATTGATATTCTAACCAATTGCTTCAGCATTGGCCTGGTGCATTCGCAAGAAGCAATGAACTGTTTCCTAAGGATGGCGACAAGATCAAAACAGGCGACATTGACTTTGTCGACACGTACAAAGCCATGGAAGCATGCTACAAATCCGGCAAAGCAAAAGCAATCGGTATTTCCAACTTCAGCAAATCGGAATTAGAGCGTCTACTCGAGAAGACAAGTGTTGTTCCAGCCGCCCATCAACTGGAACTCCATCCATGGTTACAGCAGGTTTCATTCGCTAAATTCAACAAAGACAAGGGTATCCACATTACACAGTATTCACCCTTTGGCAACCAGAATGAAGTTTACGACTCCGGAAAATCAATGGGAAAGCTGATGGACGATCCTGTTCTTGTTGAGATTGGCAAGAAACACAATAAGACGGGTGCGCAAGTTGCGCTCGCTTGGGGTATCGCTGAGGGACACAGTGTCATTCCCAAGAGCAAGACTGAGAGTCGAATTAAGGCTAACTTTGAGGGTGACTTTGAGTTGAGCAAGGAAGACGTGGAGAAAATTCGGGGGATTGATAAGAAATTGAGGTTTAATGATCCGAGTGAGTCGTTTGGGTGGAAGTTTTATAGTGATTTGGATGGGAAGAACTGAAGGTGCTATGAAGAGTATACTAGACGAAAAAGAAGTAGAGATGTACAATATAGAAATATGAACTATTTGAGTAGTTTTGAAACCTATATTTGATCTGCATCACCACTAATACTTATCTATAATCAGTCTCTCTGATGCACTCCAACTTCTTCGGAGACTTTTCGCAGCTCTCCTTTGGCTGTTCCATAGGATATCCTCAGATCACAACGGTACGGCAATAGTTGCGCTAAAGACAATAATTGTAAGCGAACAAGAGCGCACGATTCTAAAATAGTACCCGAGTACGTACTCCTACACGTGGAAGCCAAAACGCAAGTTATTCGTGTGCTGCGGAGCAGAACGTGAGGAAGTAGAAGGAGTATGCTCCTCGTAAAGGCCAGCTCAAGCACTGCCACACCTCCAGCCACCGCTAACGAGTGACCCTTGTTTCGACCTCTGCCAACTTTTGGGACATCCAGACAACTCCTCTTTCAAGTTCTCAAACTTGATTGCGTTCGCTCATCGCGCATATTATTCATCATCAAAGATCTCTCTCACCTCTGAATTAAGCGAATAGCAGCCATTCGTTCTTTCACTCGCCACACACACAGACCGCAGCATGGTACACGAGCAGAATGAAACGCAATAGAATGATTCTGAATATTCCACCTACGCCAGAATGATGTGCCATCCCTGGCACTGCACTGGCCTGCTTCAATACAGGATGGAAAGAATGGAAGCAATATTGAGGAGAACTCAAGAGCATTCGTAACTCTTTCCGTACCTGTCCCAATCATCTACGCCCATGCTGCCCTCCGGACAACATGTAACCCGCGCTCTATCTCTACTAATAGTAACCAACAACTTCTACCATTTCCTGCACTCACCTGTATGTCCTGCAAACTTCCTGCAAAGGAGAATTCCGCGATGTGCCAGAACGCTCTTTCGTGATGCGATTCGCTTAAGGAATATAAGATCGACATCAATCGTGTGGCTTTATGGACTTTAAAACAAGATTATTAGCGTGCAAGACCTGTGGCTCATGAACCGTTGCCCGCACGGGAAACTTGGACCGTCTCTGCATAGCACTCACCAATCAAGGTCCTAAAGTGCTCACCAAGTCGTAATCCTTATGCTTAGGACTGGACATCTGTGAGGAACTTCGAGGCTATGCCTGCATAGATTTCATCGCGAAACACACCAATTAGCCGACGTTCTAGCTTGAGGTAGTAAGGCTTCAGGGCGGTATGCTGTAAGAACTGATAAACGCCGAGAACGTGGCAGACGAGTACTTTGACACTGCCCACGGCCTCGACCCTGCGTAGAGAATAAGTAAGTAGGAAGCCAATTAAATTGGCCGTGTGATGCTGCCATTCATGTTTATCATAAATACTATATGTTTCGTCAATTCGCCACCCCTCATTCTCTCGTTACTCAAATTCCTGTCTACAAAGTATTGTCACTACAGCTCGTTCCCTGTCAATCGCCCATTACATCCTCATGCCCGGTCATTTTTGACCATTTTGTCTTGATTCAATTGCAACTCACACGATCGATTCTTATATCGAACTTTACCACTCATTACGGAACACCAATAGAGAGTCGACATGTTACAACCACGAGCAACAAGCCTTTTTCTGCTGATATGGACGATATCTGGAATCTGCTGGGCGCAAAGTACCACTACAGCAGCAACTGTGTCGAAGACCAAGTTAGAACAACTGGAAGATCTGGGCATATCATACCTCAGCTCGCTCCTTTCGCCCTCTCCCACAGCAACACCATCCAGCAGTAGCAGTACAAGCTCTTCCAAGTCATCCACAACAACTTCGTCTCTTGACTCGCTGACTGCGACAAAACGAGCCACTTCAACAAGCGAATCAAGCACAACTGCTGCACCTTCCGCTACTACGAGCAGCTCAACTCAACTACCAAAGACGACCCGCAATATCTTCCTTGTGCTCGGTACCGTCTTAGGTGCATTCATCCTCATCTTACTTGCCATTGTCATATGGCAATGTCTCAAATACCGCAAACGCAAGGCCGCCAAGAGGAGAGCAGCGACACCTCTCGACTATAACGAATTCCCAGACTCGTACGACCCTCCAAGCAGTATAGTACATCCGGCTTACCGCCCGCGCTCCCTGAGCTCAGGAGAAAGATATTATACCCCACCGCCACAAAGTCTACCGCAACCACAGATGGCGCAACATCACCATCAGCACCATCGAAATTCATCGCATGCTAGCCTCATACCATCTGGACCCACCCCACCACCACCTCAGCATTTTCGTAGCTCGTACAGTTCAGGTGGAGCAAATCCATTTGACGACTCGCACGGCACAATCGATATAGGCTACCGCGATTACAGTCAACAGAATGTGCCTGTTTCACCAATCTTGGCGCATCAGGACTCCGGCTACAGCGATCGGTCCCGACCTTCATTAGAACGACACTCGCGACATTCGCAGCAATCACTCAATCGCGTCCCTATTGAGCTTCCTGAGAGTAAGACGCAAGAGGAGCGACCTCTGCAGTCTGTACCAGATCGAGTTTCGACGCCGATGTTTGGGGTGGGGAAAGCGCCCGGTGAACGTGCTAGTGTACCCCACACCGCCCCAGTAAGAAATCCTCAGAGACGTTCTTTGCCAATGTCACCGCTTGCGAATGAACCATTATCTCGTGGATCTGAGTTTGATTTTGGATTTGGGAACGAAACTGCGCCGCGGAGGGCGCGGGCTGCTTCGCAGAGTCAAAGGAACATGAGTGATGCTCATCATAGATTTTGATCATGGTACTGAATAGAGGTTTCCTTTGTTGTGTGTGCTCGCTATGTCAATGGGATTATGCATGTATGGATGGTGTCTGGTTGGTTTGGACTGCTTAACTGGCGTTGCTCACTGCGGCGGAGTTCTGAACTTTCATTTGTTAGGCGGGCATGAATAGTGTCTCGCATTATGTCTTTGATTTATAGAAACTTAATACTATCGCTTTATCATTGACTGCATCTCTTTTTCCATTTGGTGGTCTAAGATTCCATTGTCTGATTCACGTGCTGCCATGCTCAAAAGAAGGAAGTGGAGCTTTGACCACCTGGTGTTTTCCCAAACCCCTCCTCCACTAACAAACACTTTTCATCTGCAACTGTTTTGTGTTCATTAAGCAGAGCAGATACAAACCCTACGAACCGTCTTCGCCCGTCGGTCCACATTCGTCGTTTTTGCCAATTTCTGCGAAGAAGATCGCCCGCCTCTGGCGCATTGTACCTTAACACCATCAACATGGACGTCATTCAAGGTAAATATCCCATTGTTATATTCACAACACTATCTCATACAAATACTAATCCCACCAACCCACAGACTGGTCCAACTACATCCTCTCCCAAGCCACCCCCTCGCGGCTCTCCCAACTCTACTCTCTCACCAATACCCCTCGCACATACGCCCTCATCCTAATAGACTCCATAACCCACACATCACCCTCTCTAGCCACAGTCGCCCTCCTCTTGATAATCTTCCTCATTTCTCTGAAGATCCTAGATATGCTATGGCGGGCTGTGGTATTTTGGGTTAAATTGGCGACGAGGATTGTGTTTTGGGGTGGGATTGCTGTGTTGGGGTGTTGGGTTTATGTTAGGGGTGTGGAGGGGGTGGTGGAGGATGTGGGGAGTGCGGTGGGGAAGTGGAGGGGGGAGTATGATAGGTATAGTAGGTTGGCGGGGGATGCTAAGGTTTTGCATCAGAGGGGTGGTGGGGGGGCGAGAGGGCGGAGAGAGGGTGCTTGGGGTGGGGGTAGAAGATGGTAGTTGGCGACGGGATGTGGATTACGAAGTGATGGGGCTCAATGGTTTCTGGGAGTGAAAATTCTACTTGCTGTTTTTAAGAGCATGGATGTTTTAGTCTAGTTCAATTTGATGGAATTCAAGGGAAAGCTGTACATTTTGAACGACTGTTTACGAAGGATGCTGCATTGATATGGACTCTACAATAATTTGGCTTGGGCAAAGGAGTTTACTTGTACTGGTAAAAAGGCTGGCATGGTTGTACACTTTTTTGGGGACGGTCTCCCATGAGCTTCTGGCTGGAAATCTTTCGCTATGCCTTAAGTTCATGGTTGAGGATCAGTCCGGATGAAAAAAGGAAAAGGATTTAAAGGGAGCTTTTCTTTATATAACCTTCCTTTATATCCGAGGGTTTCAAATGCTTGTAGGGAGATATGGGTCACTAAGGACCATCCTGATTGCAGTGTCCGGTCTGTTTCACTTTCCGTCATTGTTGATGGTGCGCTTACTTAGTCTCCGCAGGCCTTCTTGTTGCTCGTACTGCCTGCCTAGAAACAGGAATTTACATGCTCTACAAATCTTCTAGTCGAGAAGTTTTCTAAATAGGTCACTATCCATGCCAGCCCCAGGAACAAATCTTATAGAACATACTTGTCTTCCACAAATGCATTTCACGGGACAAGGCAATATTCTAATTACACTGCAAGCAGAAGCAGAGTCCGAAGTTCGCAAAACACTCTTAAATTCAGCTTCACTTTCGAGCTGTGAATACCCGCGGTCCAAAATGGTTGCAGACAAGCACCCCTGCGGCGATCAACACAATCGCAAGGCTACTCGATTCTGGGTCACTTTCACTATTCTACCGGCTGGAAAAGACAGTTCTGGCTAGGTTTCCCTTGCGCAAACAGTTCAAGTGCCGCATTCTAGATGCCGAGTTTGCTCTACTGTCAAGTCCGGGAACTGTACAACCCTGAAGTTTGACTTCCAATTGCTATGTGCAACTGCTCCAATCATACCCCAAAACATATTTCTTACAATGTGCGGAGAAGTACTCGGCAAGTGCAGGCTTCTAACCAAAGAGAATGTCTGAAGTTGGATCGTATCTCTTGCCCGAAATCAACTACCGTTACTAATTTGCCGGCCCACTGACCAGGTTATACACACCTCTAAATGAAGGCTTTATTATAGCATAGAGCAGGTGCCCTAAAAACCATACCCTGCGATCCGAACATCCGCCAACAAACCCTTACCTATAGTCCAGAATTTTACTTGGTTCTGAGGTGGAAAACATTGTTCCTACTTCGTCTTACTTTCTTTTTGTTCAGTCCTTTCGCAATGGAGAAGTCACATTACACATCTAAATTTGATCATTTTCATCCCGTGGAGCTGTCGAGTGAAGTTCCCAGTTCTGATGTTGAAGTCGCTTGGACAGAAGAGGAGGAGACGGCTGTGAGGAGGAAGATTGATTATCATGTTGTTCCTGTTGTTACGCTGCTGTACTTGCTTTGCTTTGTGCGTGTTTCCACCTCATATACATATAGAGAGCCTGTGCTAAACAAGCCCGTAGATCGACCGCGCCAACATTGGAAATGCTCGAGTAGTAGGAATGGGAAAAGACCTGCGTCTGGTAGGCTACAAATTCAATTGGGCCCTGACAGTTTTCTACATAATCTACATCTTTGTCGAAGTACCCTCCAACATCGTCCTCAAGCGAATAGGCGCCCGATTATGGATCCCTTTCCTGGTATTCGGCTTCGGAGCCATATCAATCGGCACGGCCTTTGTCAAAAACTTCGATTCACTCATGGTCGTAAGAGCATTCCTCGGTTTAGTCGAAGGTGGAACAATGCCGGGAATCAGTTTCTTCCTCAGTACTTTTTATAAGAGGGAGGAATTGCTGTTTAGGATTGGCATGTTCGTTTCTGGTAGTAGTATGGCTGGAGCGTTTGGTGGACTCCTGGCTACCGGGTTGAGTAAGATTCCGCAGTGGGGTGTGGGAAGCGCTACTCTACATACTTGGCAGAATATCTTCTTCTTTGAGGGGCTTCTTACCATGGTCGTTGCATTGTTTGCACCGCTGTTTATGCCCGATAGGCCGGAGACGTGTAAATTTTTGACGGATAGGGAGAGGATGATTGCGGCGGAGAGGTTGGTGCGGGAACACAAGGCTGTGAGTAGAATTTTATCAGTCGAAAAACAGTGGTAAATTGACTGACTTTTGCGCGCAGAACCCACATGAAAACGTCAAGGCGAAACACGTCAAAATGGCCATTTTCAACATCCAAAACACAATCTGCGCACTCGGTTTCATATGCGTTAATGTCTCCGTTCAATCGATATCGCTGTTCATGCCTACAATCCTGAAAGACATGGGATACAGTCCTATACAATCACAACTACACTCCGTACCGCCCTACATCACCGCTTGCGCTGTCTCGATCCTCATTGCGTGGATATCAGATAGGACGAGACGGAGAGGTATCTACCTAGCAGGTTTTGCGATGCTGGCTGTTGTGGGGTTTGTGATTCTGAGGAATTCGAACAATTTACACGCCAAGTATATGGCTGTTTTCTTTGTTGCTATCGGGGCGTTTCCTGGTGGTCCTGGATATTTGAGTTGGGCGCTGAATAGTAAGATCTTCTTTCCTTGTCCTCGAAGATGGTCTGGTGAGGATGCTAATGATTACAGATTCCGCTGGTCCGGCAGTACGTTCTGTAACGAGTGCGTATGTTGTATCGGTAGGCACGTTGGGTGCAGTAGTTGCGACGTAGGAACTATTCGATCCACTTTAAGCCCATCGATTGCTAACCATGACCGCAGATGGACATATGTGGACAAAGACAAGCCAAAATACTCGACTGGGCATACTATCAATCTCAGCGCGCAAATTACATGTGCAGGTTTAGCTATACTGGGTATATTCTATTGTCTGTACGAAAATAAAGCGAGGAGTTCTGGGAAAAGAGATCATAGGACAAGGGGGTTGACAGAGGCTGAGATCGTGGATTTGGGGTATAAGGATCCTACCTTTAGGTATATATCGTAGCAAAGAACGAGACTATGGGTATTGCTCTTCGGCGTTTCCTTGCATCTGGATAGGTGTTTTTCAGCTAGTAATAAAAGTAATACTTTGTCCATCTTGAAGGTACCAAACACCAAACCCTAATAAGGAACTGACTAGTTCACCTGATAGAGTTTAGCGTGGAGCATTGTAGGGGTCAAATTCAACATCCAAGATCGAGTAAATGCTCCTGTTCTCCATCTCTTCTAGACACTACCACTCTCCAATCGTGTTTAATTACCATCAAAATCTCCATGCATGGAACACTCAGAGCAGAAGAAAGCTTGCTGGGCCTGCAGAAGTGAGTCACTCGTTAATGGCCTGCGTACAACTTCCTGATACCAATCAGGTAGCAAAATCCGGTGCAACCGGAACACCCCAACATGCTTGCAGTGCTTGAGAACGGGCAAAGGATGTCAATACGGGCTACGACTATCTTGGCCCCGAGAAAGTGATGCACGTAGAAGCATCGTATGCCGTGCAAGGCCGAATACAAGAGCCAGTAATTGCGAAACTCATTTCGTTAATACAAGATTTGCCGATGTTGAGCTCCATTATGCTCTTTATCACAGCCAGTTGTACCACTGGGGAAACAGGACGACCGCGCTGGAATGTCTTTCTCATCAGTACAAGACGTCTGTATCGCATGGTATTCCTAGACCTCTTCCTTGGATTGCTTCCGGAAATAGTCAAAATGAAAGTCATCTACTATCTTACTGTATGCCAGCCGTTGAATTAAGCCCATCATATATCTAATCATCGTCTTAGATGACGAAGTTCTATCTGTAATGCTCACATCTATCGACGATCCCAAATTTCGATCTTTACTCATTAGCATGTCATTCATCGATAGCGCTCCCTCTTCAATTGCCGTTCAGCAAGCACTTTACGCCTTAATCGCCATTCACATTTATGGACCGACTGAAGCAAAGCGATACAAACTCAGAGCAATCACTGCACTTAGTCAATCATTCAATAATCCTCTGAGTACCAAGGAGGGACTTCAGCAGATTGCGGCGCGCTTACTCTTAAGCATTTGCGAGGTATGGAAGCGTACCTCAAGCCTCTGCAAGCTCATTTTCGTTTTCCTGACTGAATTTTTGATAGATGCTTGATTCTTCTGAGTCGCCTCAGCTATGGAAGTTCCACGCCGGTATGGCCAAACAGATTGGCATAAAGATCTGTTCTTCGAATCAAAGCTACGGAGGAGATGTTTCTGTCGTTCTGAACTGGTTATTCTATCACGAAGCACTTGCTAGATTTAGTGGACGACATTGGAACAGTATTGGGTTCTTCTCAGTGGAAGCCCATTGCATGCGCGACAGTCTTATTACGCGAGCTGTATTACTGTCGAGTGACGCATCGAAGGTTCTCCGCTGATCACCTGCGCTTTTCAGGATATGGCTAACCGTTAACAGATTATAAACATGGCTGGTTGCTCCGCAGAAGTCCTGAGCATCATTCCTCGGATTTCGGATAACGTGCGAAGTCGAGCCGACACAAACCACAGCCAAATCGAAACCGTAGAAGCACTGAATATGCTGGAAAGGAGGCTGACGCACTTAAAGCAATACGTAGATCAAGATGATGGATCAGATCGATCATCCCAACATCGCCATGCCCTGAACATTGCAGAGCTATATCGTCTAGCAAGTCTGGTATATCTTCAGCGAGCTGGAAAAGGCTATCCAACCAACAAACCAGGCGTACTCTCCCTCGTAAATGCTGGGTTCGAAATCATTGCCACACTGCAGACCTGTCCCCGTGTCTTTCCTCTCATCATACTTGGTTGCGAAGCTCGGTCGGATGAGGACCGTATGATCATCCTGGAACTTCTACGCAAGACAGAAAATAGTCGAAGGATTGGCAATTTCTCCCGAGCGCGGCGGTTCATCGAGGCTTCTTGGGCTCAAGACGATTTGCACACTGGAGAACTGGACTATGTGCAAAAGTTCGACACCATTATGAGTCGAAGCGAAGATATGCCCTCGTTCTCATAGCATACAATGGCCCAGGTCTGCTTTGTTTTAGCTTCTCGAAAGGTGCGCGACATAGCTCCTTTCAAGAAGTACAAAGAATCTGCAGAGCGGTGCGCACTGCCTAATTTAGACTAGCGCCGCAGAAAGTTGCCAGCCTACTAATGGATTGATAATCATCTCCAAATGCAATACTTGAGGAAGTTCCATTAGGTTTAGCAGATTAATGACGACTTTACCGGATCTATCCGCCGGATCGCAGAAAGTTGCCAGTGCAGCCTTTGCTTATGGATCGATCCACGCCTCCAGATAGGTATATAAGACATAGCTGCGGCACTTTATCACCACAATAATACGAACTATCCTCAAGTCTCCACCATCAAGTCGCGTTAAAGAACTATCACCATCAAGATGCCGTCATATGTCGTTACTGGAGCGTCTCGTGGACTTGGGGTAAATCATCATGTTACTTCCACCAAGCTACAGTTACTAACGTTTGCTCAGTACGAATTCATCCGCCAGTTATCTCAGAACTCATCAAACGTGGTCATCGGACTTGTCCGTAATAAGATTGTGACTGATGAACGTCTCGCCAAAGACGGCATCAAGACTGTCACTATCATCGAAGCCGACGTTACCAGCTTCGCCGCTTTGCAGAAAGCCGCTGAAGAGACTGCTAAGTTGACTGGTGGAAGGCTTGATTATCTCATCAACAATGCCGCGTTCCTGTTTCCAGAAACTAGGCTGAACACTCTGATTGATTAGTACGTATCAAAGCTTCTCGAGCTCTTATTCAACCATTGTGATGATGTTGACAGACACCATAGTGAGAATGATGCGCAGGGCTTAGAAGACGAACTTTCAAAGGGCTTCGCGGTCAACGTTGTTGGCGTCAGCAACACCGTAACGGCATTTCTGCCACTGATCAAGGAGAGCAAGACTAAGAAGGTCATTACCATCTCCACAGGCATGGCTGACCTAGACGTGGTCAATACCCTTGGACTCGGGGTGGGCACCCCGTATTCCGTCAGTAAGGGTGCATTGAACGTACTCGTGGCCAAATATAGCGCCGCATACGCTCCACAGGGTATACTGTTCCTGTCCATCTCCCCCGGAATGATTGATACATACGAAGGTCCACCAAGTAAGTTCCCATTACGTTCCTTACTCTCTCTTTCGGAAAAAAAAAAGTATTGAATGTCACTAATCATGGATCTAATTCATCTTAGGAACCGCCGAAGAACTGGCAGCATTTGCTCCACTTATTCAAGCATTTGAAAAACACCAGCCAAGCTTTACGGGTCCAATAACTCCTGAGGAGTCTGTAAAGGCGGTGCTGAAGGTCGCGGATGGGGCGACTGTGGAGAAGGATGCTGGGACATTTGTTAGCCATCATGGTAATAAGACTTGGCTCTAGTTGGACTTGTTGAAGGTTCTGTTTACTGTCACCTTGAAATATGTTTTTGTCTCTAGATTATCTTTCTATGGCGCGGTTATAGTTGAAGAGTAACCCCCTTGCGTAAATTGAAACTCGGATAGGCTCTGTTTAACATTGAGCTGAAGATCCTATACTAGTGAACTCTCTAGTATATGAAGAACCTCAGTACTTTTCTATTAATTCAGGATTAGAAGAAAATAGTACTATAACCTTTTTGTAAAGCTCTTAATCTAGTCTGTAAACTTCAAGGATTCCGGCTCCATCCGAGTTTCAGCTGGCCTGAGGGAGTACTTGGACGGTACAGCTGAGCATCAGAGCCAAATAATGTCCTTGGGCGAACCCTCAGACACCATCGTGACACAAAGCGATTGTGGGATGTAGATCGCGGCACAAAGCACTGTTGAATTATAATCGAGCAATAACTCATTGTTGGTGGGTCCTCCTTTGTTCATGGGCACCGATTTTACCACCTTCTTAAAAAAGAAGCCTAATCCCTCAGCTTTGGTGAAATGCTAAGTTCTTGTCTACGTCTTAACACATCCCATTCCCATTACTTAAAATCAAGAGACGAGACCATCTATCACCATGGGGAATCAAGCAACAAAACCATCGATCGCCATGGCCCCAACATTCGATTTCAACGGTCTACCACTCGAGTTGAAGCAAATGGTCGCAGACCACTGCGATAACAAAACCCTATGCTCGTTCCGTCTAGCCAGCAGCCAAACCAACGGCGAGCTAATGTATAACTTCCGTGAGAGATTCCGTTCTCTCTCTGTTTATATGTACCAGAGACCGGAAAGAGGTCATACCCCTGAACTTTCAATTGCACTTGGTCTAAGATCAGTTGGCGACAATTCCACATCCTCCATCAACAACCAAAGTGTAGCAATGTTGGCGGAAATAATAGGCAAGACTGACCTCCCGCTGGTTCGGGAGGTAAAACACATTCATCTTATTCTATACCGGTTCATAGAGCTCGCCAGAGATGATCGTCTCTGCCTTCTAACGGGTGATACGAAACAGTTTCTGGATAGGCGTCTTTCTTCAATTCTGCGAGGTGAGCTGTGCAAGAACCTTGCGGGTAGCTTTCCCGAGCTTACCAGTATTAGTTTCGGATCTGGAAATTGGGAGCGCGGTCTTGGGTGCAGTGAGATTTTGCGCACCACGGGACACGTGCCGTAGCCATATTTCTGGCTGAAAATCTCAATCTCGATTCGCTTCAGATGATGTGTTTGAGGGACCAGTGGTATGCGGACAGTCAGACTGGCGTTTCTGCCATTTCGCTCAAACCGCTCTTTGAGTTTGTGCCACTTGTTCTGGAAGGGGACGTTAAGGCGCAACTGGAGGCGCTTGCCAGAAGGCTAACACCTTGGTGGTCCGAGGAATTTGTACAGAGACCTGCAACTGTCGAGGAGATTGAGATTGTGCAAGAAGTTGAGAACGTCGGAGAAGTTGACGACTCTGACAATGACGAGGACGAAGGTGCTGGTGAAGACGAAGAGATATTGGAGGAAAATGATATGGACGTCTATTTTACCTGAACGATCAATGTTATGGTTACTTTTTTTTACTGAAGCTGTTTTGCGTGTCTTATGTTTAATGAAAGTACGATATGGCATGTTGTTGCTATTGAACTCTTATTGTGATGGTAAAACCCTTGAATCCGCCCCACTGATACCCTAACTTGGTACTTCTGTACTCGTATCAGAAATACCATGAGGCCTTACCTTGTGGCAGAGAATGATTGAAAAGGAGTCAAAGAATTCGACTGCACGTGCAACGATCATAGCATGAATGTAAGGACGTAAGATGAAAATCTTAAGTCAGAAGCTTATCTGTCAACAGAAAGGTGTAAGAATGAATGTCATGTTACGTTGTAGTAGTTCTCATTCATTGAAAGAAATTCGAGAACGTGGGGCCTAGATGGAAGTGATGAAATAAAAATAGATAAAGGCAGTCATATAGGAAGTCGTGGCTGATGAGGTGGGGGATTTGGGGAAGGGGATGGGGATTAAGGAGGAGTCCAGTATACGCTGGGCATGGTTATAATGGAGTCCGCCCTGGAGATTAGAAGACCAACTCCGAGCTCTAGAAGTTATGATTTGAAGCTGATACACTTTCGCGCGACATCCAACAGGCGCGCTGATGCGCCCTATCGTCTTCTGACATGTGGATGCTCCCTCCAGACTATGGAACTTAAGAGACGCGATGTGATCCTCGCCGCCATTGCTCTCTTCATCGCATGGGGCTACGCAACACACTGGATACCATCTCTGCGCTTCCTTCCCTACGCTTTTCTAGCTGGAATTGCGATTTCGATACTTACTGTACTCTGGATAATACTCTCGACTGCAAATCAGAAGAATGACTTTGTTACGGGACGAAATCGCTACGGCGTTAGGAATGTCGCATTTATACAGCCACAAATATGGAAGGTGGAAAATGAGGCTCTGAAGCGAAGGTCACAGTATATTAGCGAGGCATTGTATCCAGAATCACCAGTTGTTACTCAGAGTATTGATAAGCTCATCGGATTGGTGTTACGGGACTTTGTCAATAGCTGGTATGGCGCTATCAGCCAGAGACCGACCTTTACGAATGAGGTGGACCGAGCTATTCGATCTTCCATGAGCTCAATCCTCGATGAGGTGGAAGGCTTGGACTTTGTGGGAGTTGCGGTTTCGAAGGTCGTGCCAATGATCACGACACACATGAACGATTTCTACGAGGCAGAACGGGCTGTTCGTGGGAAGAAGCTTACGAGAGCCGTCACGGAATCGGACGAGCTTGATCTTGCTGTTGCTGCTAAATACAAGAATGGTAAACTTCATCCTGCGGCATCTCTGGCATTCTCAGATACGAAACAAGTTCAACAGGCGCATCTACGCAGTATTGTCATGCGATTACTGCCCAGAATTCTCCCACCGAACATGAAGACTAGCCCTGCGGTGACGAATTTGGTTAGAGAACTAACTACATGTGCTGTCCTGTTTCCCGTAGTCTCAATGCTGGCAGATCCAGATACGTGGAACCAGTTGATAGCCAACTATGGAAGAACAGTTCTGCAGGAGCGGAAGACAGTTCGCAAATTACGTGCTGCACTTGACGAGTATGCACCACCGTCGCCAAAGACTGTCAAATCTACTCCATTTCCCAAGCTCTGCCCGGACGACAATGAGCGCAAATTTGAACGTTTCATTCGAGCGATACGGAAATGCAACACACTTTCCGATGCCCGACGGTTCAGAAGTGAGGTTGCAGGCCAGCTACGGCGGGAAGGCGCTGTAGAAGGACAAGATCCAGCTTACTTGCGAAGACTGGAAACAGGCAAACGAATATTAGATCAGAGAGTTGCACAGCTAGGCGCAAGTGGTTCAGTTCAAGCACATCACAAGGTGGCACCTAGTCTTGACGAAAAGCCTGTTCGGACTGGTCCGAAACTAGAGACTGCTACTCTGCGCGAGATTCTTTACAATGCCTCCGGTCTGTCTTCCTTCATGGAGTATATGGATCGGCTCCACCTTATGAGACTTGTGCAGTTCTGGATCGTGGTTGATGGGTTTCGAAACCCACTTGAAGAGGACACAGATGAGCCAGCAGACCATGCTTGGACCGAGCCTGATCGACAAGACCTCGCACAAATCAACGATGGGTATCTATCAAAACCTGAAATCAAAGCATCGCCAGTTGCTCGAGAAGCTGTCAAGGCTTTTCTGAGAGCTGGCCCTACTGCTACAAATATTCAGTATCAAGCAGCTCGCCGAGCAGTTTTGCGCACACAAACAGAAGCATACGAGATGATGCAGGAACCGTACTTCAGCAATTTCAAGAAGACGGACATGTGGTTCAAATTACTAGCTACGGAAGAGAGCCAACGCGCTACTTCTCTAGCAGAACCAGTGGAGCAACCGGTACGTCGATCTTTGGATGATAGACCATCTAGGCCATCGCGATTACATACTGGACCAACCAAAAGCAATAACAAAGCCCCGGATCTCCGAAGAGCTGTCGCGTCCTCAGCCGATCTCAAAGGCTTTGGAAAGGCGAGTCTCGAGTCCGAAGCACCTTCGCGTCGTTCCCTGGATAATGGATCATCACGAGCGCCTCTGTTTGACGATGATATTGATTCTGATTTTCTCGCGCGGTCCACTGCAAGCCTAGACTCTGATCGGGATGAAGCATTTGTTCACAATGGCAGCGACGAGAAGATTGTCGATGCTATGCAGGCTGCTCTCAACGATATCATGGAAGAGCAGCCGGAGAAAGATTCGATCTTCTTTGATACGAAATCGCCTGTTGACAGTGATTCCATGCATGGGTCTATGGAGCTGCCAACCCCGTCCTTAGACAGGCTGTCTCAAAAACAACTCAAACCGAGTGTCCCATCCCTCGGATTACTTGGCACTCCGGGGCGACGTGGCTTCTTTGACGACGACTTATTCAGCGAAGAACAGCCCAAATTCCTCGAAGACGAGCGTGAAGATTCTGATGTTGGAAGTGAGAAGGCAGACGAAGATGCTGTCCATGAGGCCGCGCCAGGTGATTTGGGGCTTGCCGAAGCAATCGACGCGCTCACAATAGATATCGAAATGCTCGTTGCTCAGGAGTCGATTGTTGACTCACTTACAAAAAAGGCTGAGCTGACTAACAATGCTGCTGAGTTACGTATCCTACGCAAATCAAAGGCCAGCTTACAGAGAGAGATCAACCGCAAGGAACAGCAGAGACAGCAGTACATCATCCAAGAGAGTGATAACAGCTTATTTGGGCGTGCTAATGTTACTATTCAATCTATCATGGTCGGTCGTGAGGCTGATGGGAAGGAGTTTGCCGTTTGTAAGCTGTGATTATCCCCTCGACTGCAATGAATGCTAACATAGCACTTCAGATGTCATTGAAGTCCGCAGACAAGCTGGCGAACAAATGCCAGCAGCATCCTGGATAGTAACCCGACGCTACAGCGAATTTCACGACCTCAATAAACGACTCCGCTCCCGTTTCCCCATAATCCGCAACCTCGACTTTCCCCGGCGCCAAATGGGCCTAAAGCTCCAAAAAGACTTCCTCCAAAAACGTCGTGTAGCACTTGAGCGCTACCTACAAGAATTACTCAAAGTACCGGCCATATGCCGAAGCCGTGAACTTCGAGCTTTTCTCTCCCAACACGCCCTCCCATCCGCTGGCCCTACCAATTCCGAAATCGACACCAAAGATTTCGTCTCACGCATATACAATAGTGTGACAGACGGCATGGAAGAGTTTTTAGGAAACATCCCCGTCCTAGACCAACTATCCCTAGCGGGCCAGAACCTGATCACAGCAGCAACCACTCAACTCAATGCGACCCAATCACCCGCATCAACATCAACAGCCCCTTACGCAGCGCAAACAGCAGAAATGCGCGCCACTGCCGAAGCAGAAGCAGAACTGCGCGCTTTCGAAACTCTCGAACCCTTTGTAAAACCAATATGCGACCTCTTTCTCGAAACCTTTGAACTAAACCGCGAAAATAACTGGTTACGCGGTCGTGCCGTCGTGATAGTACTACAACAATTATTGGGTGGAACTATTGAGAGGAAAGTGCGGGAAAATGCCAAGGGGGTTCTGAGTGATGAGAGCATTGCTAGAGGGGTCAATATGGTTGTCGATGGGATGTGGCCGGGTGGTGTGAAGAAAGCCGATGGTGGTGTACTACCTAGAAGTGCTGTTGAGAAGGGGAGGAGCAGACAGGAAGCTGGGGTCGTGCTTGCGAGTTTGATACCGGAGGTTGTTGGGAGTGTGGTAGGACGCACGAATGCTCAAGCTGCGGCCAGGAGGGTTTTGGCGATGGTTAATAATGAGAGGTTATTGTAAGTCTCTGTTTTTCTCTCTCCACTTTTGACCCGGTTGGGTGCTAATACATTGGTTTTTGGTTATAGGACTCATCTTGTATTTACTATCCTTGATGAGGTTGTACATATTATTTTTGGTGATGCTGTTACGAGATGATGGATAGGATTTTTGAGTTTGGTGTTTCGAGGCGTTGAACTCTGCGGGCTTACAATTGTGCATCGCGTATAGGATCATGCATTTGAGTGGGCCGCTTTTGGCTGGATATTAGATTTTGAGCACAGTTACTGTGCTTGGTGCAGACCGTAATATGTAATACGAGCGATCAGTATTGTGATTCCTGCTCCATGGAGTGGATGATTGAATGTGGTATCACTGATCCAGGCGACTTTCGATCTGATATATATTCTGTGAGCTCTGAATATCAAGTTAGCATCAGGAGAACAGGTGACTATCCAGAAACAGCTTTCCAATGCCTCTGGTTGAATCCCGTGGCGTCTCAAGACTCAGCCTGAGGACGTCTTGGCATCTTGCACCTCTCCAGCAACAACATCGCACCTCTGCAATGTTCTTTGCAAAGATACATGCAATCCCAGTGCTTCCATCTCGGTCCACTTCCACACCTGCTTAGCGCTCCACCTCCGCAGAAAGATAGTTCACAATAGTAACCCTGCCGCGGAACGGGAGGCGAGCACTCCGATTGCTGGAAGAACTCGGTGGGGTTTCACCAAGCAAACTGGGGTACATACAACCTCCACAGACTCCGTTGTAAAGCCGGTCATCGTGATGGCCGCTTATCGACCATGTCGTGAACGATGGGTCTGTTGCATCTTTGTGTCCGAGAATGTGACCCTGACTGCAAAATATGGACGCGAGTACATGTTATTGGGTAATATCGACCTTTCGGCTGATCTATAGTTATTACTTGAGGTATAGCGCACATAGGACTTGGGCATACTCCGAGCCGGAATTTGTTCAGGGCAATGAATATATACATGGACTTCATCCCCGCTAAATCAATCTACGAGGATACCTTGGAAACACTCTTACTGTCTTCTTTCTCTACTTCACTCTGTCAATCTCCATTCATTCTTACTGGACGTCTGTTTTGTTTCGTTGTTGCTGGTATAACTGTGGCCAATGTATTGTTGAGATATTTCCTTCTCCTTCCTGGTCTGGCTTCCTTCCACTTGTGACCAGAGGGCGTGGCCATTCACGGGAAAAGGAAAGACAGAATGCCGACTGGAAAGAGAGTGTACAATTGGTGAGTTACTAGCTAGGTGGGAGGGAGTCAGTCTATCAAGCATGTTTCTAAACAATTGTGGTGGCGTAGGTACATTTCGCTCGTGGCGGCATCATGTATGGTCTTATACGGCTATGATAATTCGACCTTCAATGCTATATCTGGCTCGAAACACTGGGATGCTTACTTCAACCACATCGTACGTCCACGAACCCAAAGTGCCCACGGTAAATGACTAACTCTATGCTCAGAAATCCGAGAAAAAGAACGCAAATCTCTATGCCGCTTTGAATACAGCGTACTACGTCGGAGCCATCGTAGCAGGATGGTTCTTCGGAGGTCCTCTTGCTGATTGGGGAGGACGAAGGTTAGGAATGGCTACAGGTGCTGTCCTTGTCATTATTGCGACATTCATGCAAACATTTGGGCCAAGAGGTCAGATTGGTGTGTTCATTGGTGGTAGGGTTCTCGTTGGTATGGGACAAGGCGTGGCTTTGACGGCTGGGCCTGCTTATATCAATGAATTGTCTCCACCGGAGATCCGGGGCAAGATCATGTCGTTTTGGCAGATGTTTTATTCTGTTGGCTCGTTTATTGCGTATTGGGTAAGTGAGGTTTGATGTATCGCTGGTAAATTGGCTAAAGTGGATCTATAGGTGGGATATGCATGCCAGAAGCACAAGACTACCTTGGGAGAGTGGGACTGGAAGATGATTGTCATCTTTCAACTCCTAGTCCCAGTCTTTATTGTATCCATGATATTTACCCTGCCGGAAACACCTCGATGGTATATTCAGCGCGGGAACCACATCGACAAAGCGCGTGACTCACTACGCCGTGTGCGCGACTCGGAAGAGGAAGTCGAGATGGAAATTACCCAAATCAGAGATGCTATCGAGTTCGAGAAAGAAGCTATTTCAAGCAGTTACTCGGCACTGTGGAAAGATCCCTCCGTGCGAAGACGACTTTTCATTGCTTTTGCGCTGAATGCCGGACAACAAATTACTGGTCAAGGAACTCTGAATACTTACAGCACTATTGTGTATCAAAAAGTGTTCAAGTCGGATGATACCATCTTCTTAATCAATGCCTTGAACGCTACCTTCGCCATCTTGTTCACGCTGAATGCGACATGGACTGTTGAGCGGTATGGACGCAAGTTTCTTTTCATCGTTGGTGCGCTCGGTATGGGTGTCTGTATGATACTCGTCGCAACGGTATATACGCAAACGCCTGCTATGCCTGGTTCTAAGACGAAGCAATTACCAGACGGAGTCAAGTCTCGACCTGTGGGAATCGCGATTGCATTCATATTTTTTCTGTTTTCTTTCTTCTGTAAGTTTTATCACTAGCTTCTTTCACTTTGGTATATGAACACAGCTAACCAAGTTCGCATAGACAAACCATCGTGGGGCGCAACAACCTGGATCTGGACATCCGAAGTCTTCTCCATGAACGTACGCGCTCAAGCAGTGGGCATGGCATCCCAAACCCAAAATATCGCCAATATCGTCTGCCAACAATTCTTCCCCTTGTTCCTGAACAATAAAGGCTTCTACGCTTTCTACATGTTTGCTGGAGTTAATTTCTTGTTGGCAGTGTTTGTGTGGTTCGTGGTGCCCGAAACGAGAAATGTGTCTCTGGAAGAAATGGATGTGCTTTTTGGAGGTACGAATCATGTCCAGCAAGGGGACGCGATGTTAGGACATAAAGGTAGTGAGGAGGTTAAGAGTGTGGTCGGGAGTAAAGGTGCTGTGGAGCATGTGAGGAAAAGTGATTGATATGGAGGACAGGAGTAGAGGGATATGTGGATGGCATAGGTAGAAGAAAGACTACTGGTTACAGAGGTAGCAATTAACATGAGATTAATAACATTATTTATGACTTATTTATGACTTCGATGCCATCCCAACCTTTGTTGTTTGTTGAACTATCAATATGCCTAAAAAGTGAGGGCGGACTGGAGCCTGTATAATTCGCAAAGCATTCTATTCGAGCTTGTTGCCATGAGCTGAAGTAACGTGAATAGATGAGGAGCCATTCGAGTTTTATTGCTCAAACTGTGCGTCTCAACCTAATCCGAAGGTTGTTTTTCGGTAGGGACAGTACAAAATCATCACACAGAGGTTGAAAAGGTAATGATTGGGTACCTCGAAACGCACTTGGGCCTATTCCAACTGCAATTGAGCCCGGCGAACCATGACGAGCTCCGTGGTTGATAACGGACTGCTTGGTACAGCACAGGTTAATTTGGTCTGTTAGAGATTACAGTCACCATAGGACCTCCATTCTTGGTTCACGTGGTTCCAAATGAAGTTGATGTTTGATTTTATCGATCGTTTGACAGGGCTCTTGTTCGACATCGAAATCTCGTGGTCACTGGTCGGGAAGGTGTGATAGATGTGCACAACTCATTTTCCGAGCCGCCGCTCGTCGCACCCAATTCGATGGGTACCAGAAAAGCCGTTGGTTGGCTGTTTGCACCATCATTGAGGGTACGAGCTGAATTACGAGGTCTCCAATTATGTCGCGGAAACTTGACCAGCAGCAATAGTGAGTCCACTATCCAAAGTGCGATTGTTAGATTTATTCGCACACACGTTGGGGATTCCCACGATATAAAGTTGATTTGACTCGTGAGAAGTGTTGATCGACTTGGAACCTTGTCGGGAAGCATCAGCACGAGTGCTAGGCTCCTTTTAGTATAGATTGTTTCACCAAATACGCCCCTTTTGTTTCCATCTCGAACGAGGAATCATCGACAGGAGGTGGAAATTTTCAATTGTTTTCTGGCGTCCAAAGACTGCAAGCAGCGCTTCTCTCCTTGGATCCCGTGTATTCTCGTGACTATCGACAGTATTGCTGCTGAGAGCCATCGGATACGAAAAATGTACTTCAAGTGCTGGTGGGTGGGACAGGATCCAGCTGTAGGGATTCCCGTCGACCTTGCGTAGCCCGTCATTCCCTAGTGAGGATTCCGCAACAGGCCCCCAACAAAAAGCTTAAAAGGGGAAGGATTGAAGACTTGTGGAGTTGTGGGCGCCACCACAGAGACTAACGACACCATACGGCGTCCCTAGCGGTCAAAAATCCCCTGGTTAACGGCGGCCCTAGGCCTATTTGTCGCGAAAGGAGAGAGCTCTCTTCTGACTCGCTGAATGCTGTCGTGAGCTAGGCTGATTTTCTCAATTGCCTGCCAGGAGTCCAGGACCGCTTTGCGTCTTTCAACTCTTGCTATCGGACCTCACGATAATTGTCTCCCTCACCGACGAAGTCATTTCGACAGGCGCGTCACTTGTTGCACTGCTGCCGCTTCCATTCATTTCTACACTTCAACCGGCCCCCAGCGTGTGCATTGCCTTGTTGCACCTTCGACCTCTTTTCGCGTTCTGTACCCTCGCTGCTTGTCTCAGCTTGAGCAAACCATCCAAACTTGTATCACATTGCACATCTCGACGACGTCAAAGCATTATCGATCAGGATTGAGCCAAATATCAACAAACCATTTCTTTAATCCAACTCACTGTCCTTGCCCTGTTCCGTTGCCCAGGATTTCGACCCGGCCCCTGGTACCCCTTGTTTATCAAAAATAACCACTTCGCTTCCATTATTGCTGAAGATCTGGAACGAGCTGGAAAAGAGCTGGATTGCTGAGCTAAACGCCGTGGGATTATTCTCAGATTCTGATCAGAAGACTACTCCACCATCGCAACGTGTGCGCTGCATTAACGTTGGACAAGTGTGGCTTCGCGACGCCATAATTGCACAAGATTCAGCCCCATTTGAACACCATGAGGGTCTCTTTCGGTCCTTAAGCATCTGATCTACACCTAGGACCTTGCTTCAAGACAACGACACTCTGGAACATACTGGAAAAACACCTGTTTGAGGTCGACCTTTGATAATCATGTCGTTACCGAAGCCCCGTATCGACCTCAAAGATCATTGTTCCGCTGTATTCGACAACACTGTATACGTCTACTCTCCTGCTGGCTTTCAGTCCCTATCATTGACGGAAGGTGCGGAGTGGGAGACTCTTCCAGATGGTGTTTCTGTAACTGGAGCAGTCTGCACTGCTGGCAACAACGCTCTCTACATTGTTGGAGGGACCGCAAATTCTACTACTTCAAACTATCTCGGCTTACAACGATATTCCCCCTCCGACAAGAGCTGGGAGACTCTGTCACCCATTGTGCCCGTGACGCAAGGCCGATTGAACCATGGCGCGACATTCATCAATTCATCTGCTTCAATACTAGTCTATGCCGGATCGCAAACACCTGGGGACACCATAGCTTCGTCACAGACATTTTTGATTGCGACCAAAGCACCCTTCCAAGTACTATCCTTCAATTCACAGGCTGCGCCACCTCTTTTCGCACCTATACTTTTGCCCTGGGATCAACAGCGAGGTTTAATGATTGGTGGCGCCGCGGACAATAAACGAGTCTTTACATTCGGTCAGCCCGAAGGCTGGGTTGACCTTGGCACTACACTCGTGGAGCCTGTCGGTGCTACAACTACCGTCAAGTATTCGCTCATTACGGGAGATGACTCGAGCAAAGTGCTAGAAAAGTACAATCTGGGAGTTACCCCTAACGAAGTCACGAGAACGGCGCTATGGGCGAATAATGCTCCGGCACGCGTTGGACAGATAGTGGGTGGACCGCCGGCGAAGAGAAGGAGGACGAGGAGAGACTTGACAGTCGACAACTGGCCTGCATATAATAACTCCCTAGCGCCTACAGTTGTACGTGCAGGTTATTCGATCGCGGAAGCTTCAAGCGGGCTCGTGGTGATGACCGGAGGTGCCTCAGATGAGCCACTTGCTATTTTTGACCAGCGACAAAATACGTGGGTGAACGCTACGAGCTTACTGGTATCCAAAGAACAAATACCTTTGAGTTCACCCACGTCAAGCTCGCTTCCATCAGTCTCTGTCGTGTCTCCTACGTCATCCGGTTCGTCATCAGCGACAAGCACGAGTGGTCCAGTTGCTGGAAGTGGTCAACCAAAATCAAAAGTCCTGACTGTACTCGGAGGAACACTGGGCGGTATCTTTGCTCTGGCCGCTATCCTCATTCTTATTCTCATGATTCTAAGATGGAAACGGAAGAAGGTCAAGGTTCAAGAGAAGGAAGTTAACGAGAAAAACGACCGACTGAGTTTTGCGGACCAAGGGGCGGAGTTCATGCATGAAGCAGGTGGATCACGAGGGCGTGCCTATTCTCAGTCCCTCAACAGTTCCGTAAATTCCTTACAGATCTTTCAGAACTCGAAGGGAGCAAAGACTTCCAAAACTGGGCATAAGCGAGGTATGCCGAGTGACTCGAGCCAGCTTGGCCTTACGAAGGCAAAAAGCCCATTGGGTATTTCCGAACCCTTGGAGATGTCACAGATGAAAGAAAAGTTATCACCAGTCTCTGCGGCTTCAAGCATGATGGACACAAGTGCTGGAAGCTCACCAGCTGATAACAGACCAGCCCCAATTGCAGCAGCTATGGCAGGCGCACAGCCTGACGCCGATTCAGAGCGCAGTCGCAGCAATGGATGGAGTCGATACTTTGCCAATAATGAGGTGACCAATCTGGCTTCAATGCAGGCGACAGGGCGCACGACATATGGCACGGATGAAACATATAGGTCTAGTGGCGATGTATCGAGATCAGACTATGACGATAGAAACATGAGCAACAGCTCAGTCCGTCCTCTTGAATTGAATCTGGGGCCAAAGTTTGATGGACAACGATTGAGTCGTGTAGCCACTGGCAGCCCAACAATGGGTCGATCGCAGAACGACGTATCGCAAGGGTTGACTGCTCAAATATCCCGCGCAGAGTCAACGAGCAGTCGCGGCTCGGATCACAACATCTATGGGTATGCCAGCACCCGCGATGGAAGCTCTCGCGATGGTGCCAGTACTTGGACTCCGAACTCGAATTGGGTGGACAACAGAAGTGCTGGTGATACCAAATCCATTGGCAGCGTCTACTCGGACGGACAATCTGCAGGCAACCCATATCTTGCATCAGGAATCAACACCTACCATGCAAATACCTCTCCAGCACTTCCGGAGATTAACTTTGGAAACTACGGCGGTGAGCAGTACCGCGACAGCCAAGGCAGCGCCGTCACTGTTTTCCCAAGCGGTATCGGTGGCTCGCCACAATTAGCAGCCTTCCCTAAGTCTCAACTCGGGAAACCACAGGCACAAGCTCACCAGCAAGACTCTTTCGACTTCCCTATGCCGAAAGCTTATTTTGGCAACAGTCAGAATAGAGACAGTCACGCAAGCAATTACACTGTCGGAAGCAACGTGACTGTATTCCCAGGGGGTGCACCTTCACCAATCACCTCCAACTTCCCCAAGCCCAAACTCGTTGATGCGAGAAGTCCGCCGGTACCGCCAGTTCTACCAGTTCCAATCGTACCAGACAGTCCGACATTACGACGAGGACCGGTGATCCGCAAAACCACTGGCGACGAAGACATGAGTTGGTTGAACATCAATGCCGGAAGAGCGATATGATACCTCCAGAGTAGACCATCCACACCAATACCCTACAACATTTGTACAAACCTTCTTATTTTCTCAAGGGCTGCTCGAAGGAATGTGTTAATGTCTCACTGCTGGACCACAGCATGCCACGTCCAAAAAGCCATGCTTGTTCCTTTCCTTTCTACCACATCCTCCATTAAGCGCGTAATATCCCTTAACTATTATACCATCTGCTGGAGTTCCTGAAAGGAACTCCCAATATTCTTTTCTTGTCGTCGTTTTGCTGCAACATTGTTTTGAATTTAGCAGGTAGCGCTGGACTTCTACATTTTCTACCTCTGTAATTTTTCTTGATTGTATCCACACCATGAGCCCTACATGACTGGCGCATGGGAGATGGAACAAGCGAACCTCTTATACCATTCACACAATTCCCTTCATCTTGGCCGGTTCGCTAGAAGTTCTCTCACTTGCTTTTCCTTATGTTGTAGGGTGTGGTTGCTCTAGATGGTGCCGACACTCATATTTCTTTTACTGATGGAGACTTCTTTGAGATTACTTTGGCGACTCCATTTGGTTCCTATTATTGGGTGTCGACAGGCAGGTGGTTGGCTTTGAAGGGAATGTGTCTGTACGTACTATGGTTGGGAGGAGTAGACCTGGTGTGTGAATAGTAAAAGGGCCACGGCTCTTATCAATATTAAAACTTGTCCAACTACTTCTGACTTTCAATCTTTTTATTTTTCATCGAAGCTGTGAACAAGGTCCAAACAAGGCTGGATTTCCACGCCTGTCTAATATGGCGACGACTACCTGCTTGGAATGATCTAATGAAATTAATTTGAGTTGCCGCTACTATTTACGCATTGTTCTTCAACTTCTGCCACCACTCAATCAGAACCAGTTCTGTAAGTGTCATGGGCACCAAAGGTAATGATTTATACGAATGTTGATTATAGCGTGCTACATCCGCTCAGCGCGGTAGTGAGTCAGTTCAATTCCGAACATCCTCTAGTCTAATCAATCACAAGCAACTAAAGGGAGTCTCCGCATTCCACAGAGTATTCATCTAACAACTCAAGTATGGTTTTGCTGTTGTGGTTGGTCTAATGTTTCAAACCATCTAAAAATACAATGCTCTACCTCAGATTCACGATCGTCATACCCTCGAGTTATATTGCACCTTCGTGTTATGAACCATCGATTATAGACTATGGTTGTTCTGCCTAATATATTGCTCAGTAAGATAGTTCCCTATCGGGACTTTCGACACGGATTCGTAGATCTACAGGATTCAAGAGATCTATCGTAGATCTTGATGCTTCCTGGTTAGATCAGTCAATCGAATTACGTCCAAACCTGCGGGACGATAAACAGACAATCGATATATATCGCTACACATTGCTCAATGTGTAACTAGGCGCAAAAGTAATATGGACTTACAGTACGTGAAGTCGCCACTCCATCCACACCGTCTGCCAAAACTGGTCAGAACGAAAAAACAGACCTATGTGGGACCATACCTTCCGTTCCCCGTTCGCGAACGAGCTCCTGCTGAGATCTATCCAGGATTAGATTTGAAAACCGTTGTTCCCGATTTCTTTTGGGGAAGAAGCTTTAGGTTCGCCGTACGCTTTATATGCCAAACTCCGTGCGCTCCACTATTTGTAGCCTCGCCGGGCCTTATATACGGCACATATAGGTTCAAAAGGCCTAAGATATAGTGCACAGACAGAGTGTTGCGTAACGAAAGCCTAATTTTCATTTTGGTGGTACGTAGCTTGGTGTACCTGAATAAGGTTATTCTTGGATGTACCTTGGACGCGACTCTGAGATTCAGACTAGAGTTGAAGGTAGAGCAATAAATATCGAACATGCTATGAAGCTCCTGCTTCGATTGGTAGAGGTTCATATGTCTAGAATTTCTGGGCAAGCTCTGGCAAAGGTACGCCCGGAAACTGTCACAATGTCTATTTTCAGATCGTCAGTAGGGCTTTCAAGTATATAAAACCACATCTGCAGCGTCAATTTCTGTCTACCACATTCACAACCTTTTCTTTCATTCCCAGAAAACAACTCAATCAATCAATCATGTTCAGCCCACTCAAACTCGCAATTGTTGCTCTTCTCGGCTTGAGGTAAGGCTGGTCTCCTGTGACTTTTTAAGTACTTTGCTAATCATTTGGTAATCTAGCTCCTTTGCTCTTGCAGCTCCCGTTGAGGCTGAGGTCGCTGATCCACCACGTGGTTATGGTGGTGATAATCGCGGCAATGGAGGATATGACAACCGTGGAGGTAACAGCACGTTGAGAAGGGAACTCTTTAACAGTGCTGACTTTGACAGGAGGTTATGGAAACAATAACAATAACAACAACGGCCATGGTGGAAATGGATACGGAAATGGCAATGGTAGGTCATAGACCTTTAACAGAGACCAAAACTGTGTTGCTAACTTTGGTGAAGGGAACGGAAATAATGGTGGTGGACATGGCCGCGGATACTAGGCTAGAGTAAGGCAGATGGAAGACGGATATGTTAGTAAGGAGAGTCTAAAAAGTCTGAAGAGGGAGCGAGACCATTTTTGGTGAAAAATGCCTCATAAGAATTCAAACCGTACTCCGAATCTTGAAAGGCCACTTTATCAGATTGACGCATCCAACGCCTTCTTCATTTCCCAAACAGAATAGAATCGAGACATTCTTGGCTTTTGAAAGCAATGCATTTCAAAATGTCCAGTTGGTCGAAAAAGGGCAAAAACATACAGCAACGGGGTGGTTCGCCAGGTGGTTGCCCACCCAATAACTATTCCGTCGATCGCCAGCTTAACTTCAGTGATTATACTAATCACTGGTTTTCTCTGACAGCCTTAGCCGTATGTGACAGAAGTAATGTAATACTTGACATATGTAGGACGACCTCGCCGGGTTCCTTCGCAAGAAAAGTAAACATGTGAACCGATTTTGCGGTGTTGAGATTACACACGGTCACACCTGTAGTCTGAAGACGAGTCTACCAACAAACATGAACATGATAAGGATTATTTTGGAAACCAAACACTTATACTTAGTGTACAGGAAGAGTATGAGGAAGCTATTGAAAGACTGATTTTGACAATTTGTGGCAGAGATCATGGCCTCGGGGAAAATAGAGATCATGGGGTGACCAACAGATACATTCAAAGGACATTGTGAGATCTCATGAGGGCGATAGATAGAAATACTATGGAACTATATGAGAGTGACCTAGCAGACTTCAGAATGGCGTAGACATCCCCCTCAACCACTGCCTGGACCCTCTCCCACCCGGCTGCACCGACAATGCACTCCCAAAGGACCGAGAACTCAAGGATTTTCCGAATCGTCAAGGTATTGGAGACATCGAAGGGTAGAAGCGCCCAGAATGCGGAAGGGATAAGGCAGCTCGATATGTGAGAGAGGGATGGGTACCGATCACCTCAGGTCTTTTAGCTTCAGACGATGGGTTTTCGAAAGCCAAGCTCAACTTTCACAAGAAGATATAGAGCTTGAGATTATTTCGAGCATTTTGATCATCATCGGTGAGATACAATTGGAAATGTCAATACCTCATAATTTTGTGAACTATCTGTGAAGAAGAAAGGAGCCTAGGTTTATGGGGAAGGATTTTGAGTATGAATTTCACGCCAAGAATGTATGCCTGCCTTGAGCCCTTGATGCCCGACTCTGTTAATGCCTGAGGCATTTGGTAAAGCCTAAATTTTTTCTTCCACCTCTTCAAGAACTTTCAGCATTCAACAACAATGAATTTCCAATCCGCAATTCACCACCAGCTTCAGATTAGTTCTGTTTAACGCTCCAAACCATGTAAGTCGATCTGGTATTCATTCTCTCACCTTCTTCAATTGATGAGAAACTCTTGACAATGAACAATCCAACTCCTACTATTGCTGAGGACTTCAAAAAATCTATGTTTTAATTACTGAATATGAAGCTCACTACACTTTCTTCTCTACCATACTTGGCAACAATCCTTTGCTGACTGTCCCCAAGGTTGTAAATATCGCCTCAACTTTGAGGTTGTCGCCGCCTCTCTCAGAAATCTTGCGATATCTGTTTCACTCTTCAACATCCACAATATCATTATGTGGTTTCCGAGTCAAATACAGGCTCGCCCTGATTTTTGATTGTCATAAAGGTATGTTCAACTCCTCTATCGTTCTCAACACCATTGCGGGTGATGAACATAAGACACGGAAAGGCATTCCTCAATCTGAATATACATTGTCGATATCTCTGCTATTAAGTTTCAGCCTTGTCTGACGCAACCTTCCACTCCTCATTCTATTCATCAAGTTTCTGCGACTTCCAAAAGCTAACACGCCTTCGTTGCAGGTAAAATTTCCTCCTGTATCCCCACTAGCGCATCCATCCACTTCACATGAGGAATTTTGAACGACAGGCGGACAGACTGCGTACTCCACAACTTTCATCCGCAAAAAGCAGGGCGTACAAACCCTGTGGGTGCTGGTTGATGGAAATACTTGTTGAGAACTCGTCAGCTGATTGATGTGGGATATCATTTATGCGGGTGTAAGAATATTTTGGGTCAGAACTTTTGGCTAACCTTGCCTTTGTAGAAAGGTATAACTCTCACCACAATTTTCTTCAAGACACCACGGGCCATCTTAGTGATGATCACTTATTCACACTGTTTGATCTTTTGGACCTTTATATGAGGAACTTTTGATATGAGCATTAACACTGAAAATTCTGATTTAATGAGGTATGTTTCTTACACTTCTCGCCATGCCGATTCCGCTAACAACTCGTTATAGCCTGATACCAGATGGTCACCACTGTCGCATTGCAAACACTCATTGTCGCTTCCATTGCACATTTGCTAATGCCGTTGCGCACACAGACACCGGCTCTTGCATGGATCGCTAGTCTCAGTCACTCTCCAGGTAAGCCCATCTCTCCTCTCTAGCCTAATCCCCTTTGTTTTATGATGAATACAATAGAGTTCGCTGCGTTCTTCCTGAGTTAATCAATGAAGAGTAGCTCACCTTGGAGAACTGATTAAAATGCCCACCGTATTCCCTTTGGTCTTACCGAAGTCTTCAAGTTTTACTTAGCTGATCATATTTCATAGACGCCGGCTTCAACTTCGCCATCCATCTTCATCTTTTCATTGACATTCTCGCCTGCGCGTGGGAGGTTGAAGAAGAGATGAACACGCTCACTCTATGTCATGATACTTTTTCGACAACAAGATCGGATGGTCACCCTACGATGAAGGCGCATGGGCTCTCAGGCAACATGTCCAGTACTCGATAGCCATCAAACCCTCTCACCCCACCACCTTCGCCTTCCCGTACTTTTCCAAACGCTCCACTCCTTTCACGGTTCTAACTCAATTTAAGCAATGCCTCAAATCTCCTCCCACGAGATCAACCTCTTTATACCGAACTTCCCACTGCAACCCCTGAAATGCCTTCCCCCAACCCGCCCCGTCTCCAAATCTCAGACCCAAAGTCGGTAGAGCACAAACATTGCTTTCGCCGGTTTGCTCATCTGAAATGGCTATGGCGAGAAGTGTAAATCTAATAGGTCCTTTTGCTACCGTTTCTAGTGCTTCTTTGAGGAAGGAGGGTGGGTGTTGTGTGTATTTGAGTCTGTACTGGTCTTTGGAAGGAGTGGTGGAATAGATTTTTAGTTGTTTGTTTTTTAGGAGGGTGCGGAGGGTGGTGATGTCGTTTGGGAGGAGGGGTCGGATATTAATTGTTTTGGGAGATGAGTTAAAGATTCGTATCCAGAAACGGTTGTCCCAGAGGCGGAAGTTGGTCCATGCTGGTGAGGGGGAGGGGTTGTTGTTTGGATGGAAGACCATTGTGATGTGTGGTTTTTGCGCCTCTTGAGATTTATATGGTGCTCGTTGCAGTAGCCAGTGAGTGGGCTCCGACTGTTCAGTCCCGGAATAAACTGGTTGGAAGTACACATCGCCGGCCGTAAAAGGGAGTCTTGAGGTTGATTTACCCACGCCCGCGAATTGCGATACTTCTATCAATGGTAGTGGTGAAACAAGAGTGGCGAGGCGATGCAGAACTGCTATCTTGACGTTTGTATTCTCTAGTTTGGTTTGGGGAATGACAGCTGTGAGGGTACCAGTACGGATATCAAGTGCTAATTTTGTTTGTCCCATTGATCTATTCACAGACGACGTGAGAGCTTCGGACTGTGCCTGTTTCGAAGCACTTAAAGCTAGAAGTCTTTCTTTGGATAGTGCAGAAGGAAATTTATGGTGTTGTAAAATATGCCGTATTGAATTTCTAGATGTTAATTTTACATCTTTGTTGCTTTGGTCTTCAATCCAGGGTATATCGTACTTTTCGCATGTGGCCATTAATCGCTCCTTTGGAAATTGTAGTAACGGCCGCCCGATTTGAATACTGCCACTTTCAATGGCATGAACCCCCGTGAGACTATACTGTGTTCTGGAAACGGGTTTGGGATCTCCACTTTGATGGATTCCATACAGGCCGAAGCAATCGGGCATGTTTGAAAGGGCTTGCATAACCCTTAGGCCAGTGGTGTGAGAGGTTGATAACCTCTGAATAATGGACTCGTACTGATCATCTTGGTGGTGACCTAACAACAAAATTCGCGATCGCAACTCTCGACATTCGTGGCCCAATGCTTGGTAGCGTAATCGACGTGCTGTTGTCTCCATATTCGAGGTTGTCATGTTGGCATCCTTGAGGGATAATGTCAATATTTTTGTTGGTATATCTTGAAATACATTAATGACCAAGGCTTGATTCTCTTTAGTTCGTTGAGTGTTGAATACCTAGAGCTCCCTCCAAGGTCTTTTGAATGATCCTCGCTTCCTCTGTACTCGTCTTTCGAAACTTATGGTCTACTACAAATGCATCGAGCTGAGCATTTGGATATATGTATTCTTTACACAACACTGCAAGGGCCATTGAATCCACACCCCCACTGATGGCGAGAGCTATAAAATCATGAGTTCATGCTACATTATATAGAATTAGAATTTCCAATTAAATTGAGCTTACAGTATTTCTTTGGAAGTGGTTGTGTATCCCTCTTAGAGGACCACATCCGCCCCAATGCTTCAAGGAACTCATCTTGCTTGATGTACTGAGCTGATTGGGAAAGTCTCAAGCTCTTCCTAAACATTCCATATGAATTGAATCTGATTAAGACAGTTTGAGGTTCCGATATCTTAGTCGGAGAAATGCCACGATGTCTTGGCTTCGCCGAAAGCTATGGAAATTTCCGCAAAGCTCTCATCTCGAACGTTTTTTTGTCAACAACCTACAACATCAATCCACGACCGACACAACTTTCAATTCCTTCATTGATCTCTTCATCTCTCAGATTATACCTCCGCGACCAATTATCCATCCTCTCTGATACATTCTCAAGATGGTAAGTTTCGTTCGACCCTCCATAATCCTTTAAACTCTCTTACCCTATACCTTTACCTATTACAATCTCATCACCCATCACCTTGCTAACACAATGCCCATAGTCCCTCCTCGCCATCAAATCAATCAAGTCCCTAGCTCCCCTCCTCGACCGTGTCCTCGTCCAACGCGTAAAAGCAGAGGCCAGAACAGCCGGCGGTATCTTCCTCCCCGAAGCGTCGGTCAAGGAACTCAACGAGGCAAAGGTATTGGCTGTAGGACCTGGTGGCCTAGATAAGAATGGCAAGACCGTTGCTGTTAGTGTGCAACCCGGTGATAAGGTTTTGATTCCACAGGTATGTTTTTTCCACTTTGCGCTTTTGTTCTTGTTACTTTGAAATGGAATAAGAGAGTGCTTGGTTGAGATGATATTTGGGGCCTCGGCTCCATGGGAGTGTGATGGGATGGTACAAGATATAGTATCTGTTGAAACGTTCTACTAACAGGATCCTGTAGTACGGCGGCACCGGCATCAAAGTCGGCGAAGAGGAATACTCCATCTTCAGAGACTACGAGTAAGACCTCCTGTTCTATCTTCTCATCTTCAGTCACTAATCACTAATTTCACAGACTCCTTGCTAAAATCAACGAATAAATGCATCTCTCCTACATGATACCCACGGCGTCCAGTGCGGCAGCGAAAATGTAAATCAAAACACATGTAATTATACGAGATTGGAGGAAGAAGGTGGGCGTTCAATCTGCTGCATGTTTGAGGAGCGTTTCTTCATTTCGTGTAAGACATGAACTGTTAAGAAAATAGAATCTCTACTCTCCGTCAAGGAATTTCTTTCTGAGTTGAAGATATGCATGTCTCATCTGATTGGTGTTGGAAATCATAAAGGTCATACTCTATCCACAGATTATCGCGCAATAGGACCTGATCATCGTAACACCACACTACCCGGACCAGTACCAGAAAGTCTTTCCTCATGCCGAATTCACCACGCCTAAACCCAAATATACATAAATCCCGTTCAATACCCAGAACCGCCATATGGACCCTGCTGACCATACCCTCCCGATTGCTGACCATACCCACCTTGCTGATGCTCATACCCTCCTTGCTGCTGTCCATAACTCTGATTCTGACCATATCCACCCTGCTGCTGACCATAACTTTGCTGTTGTCCATAGCTCTGACCACCGTAAGGAGCAGGAGTAGCACCCTCATACCCACCGCCCTGGTTACCGCCGTATCCGAATGGGTCGGGCTGACCATACGAGTCACCATAAGGTTGCGGTGAGGGTGTAGGTTGATGACCTGGTGGGGCGTAATCCGCGCCTCCTTGTTGAATGTGTAGTTCGTTCAAGCCTTGGTTGTATGTTGAGGGTACTTCATATGAGTAAGGATCGTCATCCTGTGTTCTCTGGTATCCCTGTGGTTGTTGATGTTGTTCATAACCTGCGCCTGTATGATACGGTTGTTGTTGACCATAAGAGCTTGCTCCTCCAGCGCCAGCTGCAGGTTGAGCAGCCGCACCTATCTTAGTCCAGAGGGCAGCAACACGATCAGGCGTCCAATTTGGTGCATCGACAGTATGCGTTTGGATGCATTTGTATGTTGAGCCTTGGTACTCGACTACGGTGCCTGCTTCGTATTGGCCTTGTGGCTGCCAGCCTGGTGCTCCTGAAGAGGGACCTTCCAATTCACCCATGTCGCGGTAGCGATTGAACATCTCGAAGGGGGATCCGGAGACTTTGCTATGAGAGCCGAAGCCTGTTATAGAAGACATAGTGGGGATACCAGATGGCATTCCCGGGAGTGTGGAGAAGCCGCTGCCGTGGGTGTGGGCAGCTCCTCCACCTGCTTGACCACCACTATGGGGTTGACCAGGTGGGCTCAAATGGTTGTTACCGCCAATGTGGTTGTGGCCATCTTTGACGCTTTGAGAACCGAGGACGTTATTGAGGTTTGAACCACGATTTGGGAGACTCTGCACCCAAGTCTCGACCGCCTTGAACATGCTCCTGTGGATTTCCAAAGACTGGTCTCGAAGGGCAGGATGGTGAAATACTCGTACGATGTCGTTGAGTACTTGATCGACAGGTACGTCTGGGTGATCCCATGCATAGATGACGCGAGGTGCAACATATTGCAAAATCGTTGATGCGACCTGTCCTGCAGGAGGATTTAAGATGTTGGAAAAATGGTCTTTACTGAGGAGGGAATGTGTAGGATCGGTGCAATGAGGATCAGTCCACGGCTCGAATTGGTGGTTTGCAGAAGAGTCGACGACTGCGGAGCTACCTTGCTTGAGTGATGCGCTCGCGGCTGTGATAATTGGTTGAATGAATGGTGCCAATAAGCTGAATACAAAGAGAGTCACTCGCTCAGTGATGTTGTCGATGAGACCTTCCAGACCAGGGATCTTCGAAATGATGCCGCTGATTGTGCGCACAACTTTATCTCGGAAGACGAGAATGGGGTATATCTTTGCGATGACAGCTTGTGGGTCCATGTTCGGATTCATTCCGGGGATACCGGGGCCTGGTGGACCACCTACCGAACCTGGAGGTCCTTGGAAAGATGGTTGTGCTCTTGAATTGCTGTAGTCATCGTCAAATCCACCTCGGGCCTGTACACCATAGTTCGCAGCGGCTTGAGCATCCGATTGGGCTTTCAAGTTCATAGCTTCATCAATCAATCCGCCAGTGCCAGGGACTTTGGAAAGCAGACCTGTGAGCGCGTCACAGCTTGACGATGACCCGCCTGGTTCCCCAGACTTTTTGCCGCCTCCAGCTGCGAGTCCAAGAGTGTCATTCATCTCATCCAGTTCGGATTGAGTGATGTGATCGGTGGCTTCTCCGAGAACTGAATGTAAGAAGTCGACACCGCCAAAAGTACCTGTGACAAGTGGGAAGATGCGCTTGCCTCGAACATTAATTTCAGTTGCGCTTCCCGTATGAGTGAATACACCATGAAAACCCATCTCTCTCAGAGCAAGTTCAACGTAATTAGTATGGGCTCCAAAGTCCTCGAGAGTGTGAAGAGCTTGGCCTAGGCAGCGCAAAGCTTCGCAGAGGTCTTCCTCCCGACCTCTCTGGGAGCTACTGGTGTACATGCGACCATAATGAATTGATCGAGCAAAGCTGTGCTTTACATAGCCTGAACTGGTTGCCCAACCTCCTTGCTCGTTCGAAATATAATTTTTCATCCCTAGCCTCAATTAGACAGTTATCTCGCCAACTAACAGGATGTGTTACTTACCAGTATTTTGATCCATAGCAAGCTCGATAGGATCCACTGGCGGTCGTAGACGAGGATCATACTTTCTCGCATCTTCGTTGTCAGCATAATCTTTTGGATTATCAATGTGTTCTTCCGGTCGATAAGTCCCAAGTCGCTCATCAGTGACTTCAAATTCAGCAGTAGCATATCCAAAGGACATGAATGCCAAAACCCATACCAGGATCCGGATAGTGCCCGCCTGGACACCCTTCAAGGTACCAACATCAACAGCCTGAGAGTAATCTCGAAGCCAATTACCAAAGTAGACTCGTTTAATCATCATGGACGTCCATTTGTGGTGTTTTAGGAACGCAACAGTCTTGAGCATATCTTCGATATCGCCATGACGCCAATTTTTACCTTCAACCTTAGATAAGGAAGCAATGTTACCGGCGCCGAAGCAGAGCCCTGGGGTCGCGAGACAGAGGATTACTACTAAAAGTAAGAATAAAGTGGGGCTTTTATAGGAAGCCATGATGCTTGTATAGAGAATTGTTAGGTGAGGAGAGAGAAAGGGGAAATGCGAGAGGTTTTGGGTGTGCCTTGTACTTATGGCCTTGTCGGCAGATGTGAATAAGAAAAGAGAGGCTTAGAGTGATTGTACGAGTGTCTAATGCTCTCTATCAGCTGAGTCGTATGATGAATCGTGGCGGGGCATCATCTATTTTGTGGCTGAGTTGAGCCTTCACATGCGACTCGATCGCGCTTTACGGCTTCTTGTAACATCTACACCACATATAGTAACCACCCATCGCAAATGACTATAGTGCCCTGAGATTTTCGAGCCTTTCATGTTGACAGAACGACAAAGCGTTCGACCGAACATGCCCAGCTAACGCTACTCTTCACGTTCTTCGAAAGCTGGATAGGATCTAGGATCCTAGAGAGCTTAGAACTATTCCAGTACGCTTCCTCTAGTTAACCATATAGACTTACCCTAATATTAAGAATATTTAGTAATACTAAAGCCGTAGATATATACTTGAAAGGTTTAATTATAGCTATTTTAAAGCCTAGAGGTAAGGATTCCGGCAATTGTCCATCGGGCTTTCAACAAATCTGAGGGAGTATTACAGACCTCACCAACAGCAGCCGTAGCCAAATCACATTCGTCCAGAAATGGATATCGGGTCGATTTTGGGTAGGTGTGGCGTCTGTTCAGCGATAACTGCTTACGCGACATAGTTTCAGTCATTCTAGTTGTCCGCAGACTCCGTTTTCACACTATCACTTTCACCTGCATTTGTCCTCTGCGTTTTCCCTTTTGTACTTCATTCTCTGTTTTCATCTTGCTCGGATACACTGCAAGCCTTGTTTGAAACTATATTGGAATATGGCTTCTACACTTCTTCCTCCTCGGCATCGTCTTGAATTTCCTCCACGCCTTCAGGTGTGTGCCGCCCAGAAATCAATCTGTGGACAACAGATTCCAGCTGCGCTTTTAGGTCACCTTCCAAATTGAGTGGCTCCTCCTTGAAGAGGGCGTGCTGCGCAGCTGGTATTGTGGCGTACGGATTATTTTCCGTGCCGATGTAGAAAGTATCGCGTAAGAACCTAAATTTAAGGAACGTCAGGTTGAGGTGGTCCATTATAAATTGACAGACCTTGATCCATTTTTGCTCTTCAGCAGGGGCCGTATGGGGAAGGTGATTATTGTCGCGGAGGGTCAATTGACAAAGCTTAAGGGTTCGCAAAGTCCTGCGATGGTTTCCCAGAAATTTGATCAGATCATACACATCGAGATATTGGAACTGGTGACCTTTCACTGCAAACTCTGTAAGGTTTGGCCATACTTGCTGTGCTGGAATCGGTGTGATGTGCGGTTCAGCGCCGGTGAAGCTGTAAGCTGTAGTAAATCAAGCTGCAAAGTCTCCAAAGCCGGAGCATTGCCTAAGAAGTGTTCTAGCATCAATTCTTGGGGAGGACGACCTTCCAGATACCTGCACACATCTATATCCGGCCGGAAGCTGTGTCGTCGCCGGGTATGCCGGGTGGGTTCATAGAAATCCCACACTTAGCCCTCCTGAGTCCATGAGGATGCCCAGGGTTTGAGGGATACGAGTTTAGCAAGCATCAGTGGCAGGGCTTGAAAGAAGGCATCTTCGACAACAATAGGGAAATGAAGGCAGGAATACTGACCAAGATATGAGATCGGCTCGAATATTTGCTCATCCGGAAACATGCTGAGTGACTCTATATTCCGGTTTTTCATAGCCTCGAGGACCATCAAAAAGGCTAAATGAAGGTTAAGCATGAAGCGAATAATCTGAACTCTGTCAGACTCTCGTTCTGCCACCGGCTCTGGTCCTGACTCGTTGTGCGATAGGGCTGAGGGATGTGCCCAGTTTTGACGAGGATTTTACCGCGACCTAACCCTTTTCTATGTCGTGAGGGCCGAAACTAATTTGCTTCAAGTTTGGGTTGCGGAGGGCACGATAGAGTTCGCTCTTCAGTAGCAAGGCCAGCGAATAGTCCAGTGTAGGCCCATGTTCGCGATTGAACCTATTATCAGGCGTCTCAGGGAGTCGGAATCAGCAAAGTATGAGATGGATGTGTTCCAATTCACTTGATAATGGGTGGTCCATCAGAGAGTCTAATTCTTGGACACTGTGGTTGTAGCGAGATGATGTGGTATCTTCTACATATATGGGCCCGGCTACGCTAGCGTAATCGAGTTGTTGATACATGTAGACAGAAAGAGATTTGAATTGCTTACGGAAGTTGTAATCTATATCTGCTGCCATTTCTCGATTCACGAGACGAAGGGAGCATAAGTCTTTGTTTTCGAGGTAGCCTGCTACCATTTGTTTCAATTCGATGGGGAGGTCTAGGATTGATGTTGATGACATGATTATAACGAGATTGTATTCTGTAGGGTTATTTGTCGTGATGATGTAGTTGGGGGCTCTGCGTGTTTTTCGACGAATGATTGCCAGCTTAGGTTCAAATAATGGAGCTCGTTTAAGTATCATACGATATGCTCACCCAAGCAATAAAGGGAAGTATGTGTGCTACAAAGCAGGCGGAAAGAATGCCCTTATTGTTCCTTTGCCATCAAGACAACAAGGGCATTATATGCGCATATGTCTACGAGGCTGAGTTTGCTTTAACTTGGAGCATCACTATAATGGACTCGTACTCTCTGTGAACACTTAAAACCAGTATAGCCCTCACACTGGAAGACTTGGTTTGGTCTCTGAATAGCATAAAGAACATATATATACTGTACAATTTCCGTTTAATCTACATCTAGAATACGTTATTCCCAAACATCCCAGCAAATAGTATACAAAGTACAATTAGCAATGCCCATGCTGACAAAATAATACCTGAAAACCAACGACGAATGAAAGGAGATTGATTAGCTCAAAAGGAACGGGATAGAGAGTCCACAATTAAGGGGAACAATCTTAGACTCAAGACCAGAGTTGGGGTATCATCTTCTAAAAGGACCGGACAACGCCACATTACGACGTCTAAAACATAGGAAAAAAATGAGGAAGAAAAACGGAAAATCATAACACCACCATTACAGGCACAAACCACTCGCTGTACCTCACACACTTTCGGATGTTCCCTATGGACAACTCCACAAACCCGCCAGCACATGTATCACCAGCAAGAGACTGCTGACAACTTGCGAGCGTGAAGCAGCACTCGTAGTGACCTGTGCAGGTGCACTGGTTGCAGCAGGAGTAATGCTAACATTGCTCGTAGGAGCAGCAGCATTTACACCCGGTCTGAAAGGAAAAGGCACAAGGGTAGCAAGACTAGGATCGATAGGGCCAGTCATATTAGGCTTGAGGCCAATCATGCCACCACCTTGAGTATTGCTGATGGATGTGAAATTAGCGCAAGCAATGCGCGTTCTATTCGCGAAATGAATAGCGAAGGAGCGATTTCCCAAAAATGCGCCTTGATCGTCGTGGAGAGACACGTATGGATCGGAGAATCTAGACAGGGTGTTAGTATGATATGAGATATATCAGGAAAAGGTGGCAAAACGTACGTTCTTTGGAATACTGTTCCATTAACGGTCCCGTATTTGCCAGCTAAGTCGCCTACTTGACATGTCTCCGGTCGATCTGGTGTACATGCATCGACCTCGCCACGTTCATACGGATCAAGGTGTGCGAGCGTGCCGTTACAATTTCCATCTGCTGGAACTGCGTTGACATGGATATGATAGACTATTCATGATCAGTGTCAAGATCATGCGATCCAACAAGGCGGGAGAAGAACTTACGAAATGGACCACCTTCTTTGGGCAGGCCGACGAAGTTCACAGCAAACTGGGTGCCTTTTTCTGCAGCAGAAACGGCAACAATACTGCCGTCGATATCCCTATATTTCCCTTTTGGAATGATGGCTTGGTAAACCGCCCCCATCGGGTTGTCCAAAACTTGGGTGGCATCTCCTAGTCGGCCAGTAAAGACTTGCGCAGTCGTGAGTGATAGCTCACTGAGAGCGAAGAGTGTCGTTGATATCCTCATGGTGGAGAACGCGATTTGAAAAGAATTGAAGTCGAGAGGTGATATGTACAGCAGGAAGCAAGCTGCTTAACAGAAGCAGTAAGATGGAAAAGATCTGTGCACAGCTGGTGACCTTAATAGTGTCAAGATATGTGCCCTGGTGAACGGGTGATGGCCCTTGGTAGCGTGAATATGCGGTAGTCAAAGCTCACACTGGGCAGGCCCGATTGGTAATGAAGTGACTAAAGAGGAAAGACAAGGAGTAAACTTAAGTAATTCGCAAGAAGAGACGGGATATAAGCCAAGAAATACGCTCGATGAGACAGCCTTGAACCTTTTCAAGACACTTCCATTGACCAATTCGCCCCCCAAAAAAGAACACTTCACCTGTTCGCGGCACACAAACACTCCCGCCAACACCCAAGGGGAAAAAGACCCCAGCACTGCGATTGTTTGACAATGATCAGTCCCACGCACAGGGCCAGGTACAAGAACCAAAATACAACTACCCGAAAGCTCCATCGTGGACTGTGAGCCAAGCAACGACAAGCATTATTAGCCAGTTTCAGGTTTGCGGTGAAGGCTAGATGCCGACGACTGGAACTATTTTGCTCCAAACGGTCGATGGGTGTGCTGTCTTTTTGGTGTTGCAAGTTGCCATACCGTTATGACTCTGCAGTTGTGGCTATTGCGGTGAGCAATGTTTTATGTCTGCCTCGTTTAAAATGGTTGATTGGTCGCGCGTCGCGAAAGCTTTACCCACAGCCACAGCTACAGCCACATTATCAATTCTACGCCATCTCGTACGCGCAACGTAAGTTCTAAAGAGTTTGCGGGTTTTGACAGGCCAGAAATTAACCGTCCCCATATGCGATGCGTAAAAGCTCGCGTTGCTTCGATCACGAGTATCTGCAATCTGCTGCAGGGGTTGTTTCTGGAGGGGTCCGTGAGCAGTTCCGAACACGATCTCAAAACAGACAACAGTCTGGGAACGATCAACCTGGTCTCTTGCGAGCTTCAACTCCTTTTAGGAGGGACGGTATGAGGTCCGTCCTGCCAGGGCTTGGTAACAGTTCGTTGAGCTCGACCTGTCTTCTGTGAGAAAATATTCGGTGTCCAGATCTTGCTCTTGTCAATGCGCTCGTCATCTTCTGACAGGTAAGGTATATGAGAAAACTGTTATGAGGATATCGGTCCTGTTTAAGAGTTGTTCAACCATCGCTGTGGTTCCGAAAATAGCAAAGCTGATGGATTAGCGAAGAGGAAGGGATGTGAAGAAGTGCGCTAGGATCGCGATAATGTAAAGAAAAGTCCCGGAAACCCGGTAACACTCAGGGCCAAATACTCCTCCCACATCCGTTGGATAGTGCCCGCGAGGCTTAAACTGTCAAATACTCTCTATTTCAAAATTGACCAACTAGATCTCTTCATTAGGTCGTACATACGTTTCATATCCCCAGTAAAAAGGCGTAGGCTAACCACCGGACGTGGGAGGGTGCTGTAGATGTTCCTTTCGGATAATGTAATTGCCGCCGGCTTGGGTGTTCGGCTATTTTCTTTCGCCTGTCTTGAAACGTCATGTTATCTCGTAGTCTGGTAGAGTGAATTTTTGGAATTTCGATTGTGTTCTGGAAGAGACATGACACTCTATGTGGGACATCACTTCAGTCTGGTGAGTGGGGTACTGAAGCCGCAGAAATATTTCGGATAGGTATACTTGTCGGGCCAAAGTCGTAAGGAGGAAGAATGAAGAATGACAGAATGCGTGATGCATTGGCGCAGTAACAAAGAGGAGACTACCGATTACTCGACCGTTTGTCCAATTTTCACGTATCAGACTGTGTGCGCTTGGTTAACTTGATAGACTACGGCTGTTAGCAAATCCTTGCATTGCAATCCCCACTCCAAACCAACTAATCCCAGGTCCTACCGCCCCTCAACTCTAACCTTATAAGACACCCTCGCCCTACACCACCCCACCACTTCCGCAACACCACTTCCAACAAGATCCTCAGCCACAGCATAAATATCCTTATACGCCTCCGGCGCCTCTTCCCAGACCAAATCTTTCTGGTCACAGATCACCCATGTGCCACCATGAACATCGCTCCCATCTTGCGACTTATGCTCCTGTGATGCAGATGTGGGAGTGAGAAGCTTGGAGGTGTCTTTGTATTTTTGGCTGAGAGTTGAGAGGGCTTTGGTTCGGGACATGCTGCGACCTGCGCCGTGGGCCAGGGACAATGCGTTTTTGAGACCCCATCCGGTTTGTGGAGAGAACTTGGGGCGGAGGATCAGCGTTGGTGTTGCGCGGGAGCCTGGGAGGGGTAGCATAGATAGGGGAAATCCAGTGTTGGGTGAGTATGTCGGCGCGGCACCTTTGCGGTGGATGTAGACGTACTTTTGATTGTTGTTTGAGTTGATCGAGAGTGATTCTGTGGCGCTTTCTAGAGTTTGAGAAGAGGATTCAATGGGTGGCCAGCTGACTTTTTGAACATTGTTGTGCCATATGTCCACCACTTTACGTTGTTGAATTCTCTTCCGTAATTGCTGTATCTGTTCGATAGTACTTTCGTCGTCCTGATTATTCCAATCTTCGCATCCAGGTTCCAGACAGCATAGAAAGCGTAGAGCGATAAGGTCTCTATTCGCCTTCGCCCATTCACAAGCAATATCGTGTGCCTTGAGATACTCTTCGGCCTCTTGACTACCTTCTCGAAAGCTCGTACCAGAGTCAGGGGCAAACTTCTTAAGCATGGCACCTCCAAACCCTCTTGACCCGGAGTGAACGAGTAAAACAACCTCATCTTCATTCAGCTCATCGCAAGACGAAGCCTGCACGACCTGGACCTCAGCGAAATGGTTTCCCGCACCAATGGTACCCAAGCTCCTATCCCACTCCTCATCCGCAGAGTAACACTCCCCATCCACATTCAACCACGCCTCCCTCGCAGCTTGAGACGCCCATTCCCCCTCCAATCCCCTAAGACTATCAGCAATCTTCCTGCCCTTATCACCATCAACTTTCGCTCTGGAGAGACTGAGCCTATACCACGCCATCCCACATCCGATATCACCCCCAATCAAATGCGGATGTATCCACCCCTCGGATACAAAAACAGCACCGATGGGGAATTTGTTACCGACATGAAGATCCGGCTGTCCAACCGCATGGATAATTCCTGGTAACGTCGTTGCAGAATTTTCCAGTTGCACAACAGCTTCACCATCCACGACCGCTTTCTCAGCAAGATTAACAACAACACAATCTGCATTACCCTTCACATCATCTTCTTCAGCCTCCTTCCTTAACCCTACATACTCCTCCCCTGCCGAAACTAATAAAACGACATCATTCCTCAGGTTCGTCCTCCAGTCCTCTTCAATCAACAATTCCTCCCCACTTTCTGATACAAAGATCCTCCATCCCTTTTTGAGCCGTAATTTCGTCTTCGCACCAGCTAAAACGAGTGAATGACAAGATTTCGCCGCTTTGGGATCGCGAGGAGCGTCAGCCGGAAGGAGGAGAAGAGATTTGATGGTTCGGTTTGTGTTCAGGGCGATAGTGACGCGTATGGACATGGTTGGCTCTCTTGAACGTGGGATTCTGACTCGTGCGTGTAGAGCAAAACCGCGAACCTTATAAAAAGGTATTTCCAACGACCAGTGGATAAGTATTCTAAGAAAATTCAGCGACTGTCAAACTAAATTAGGTTAAGTTTGTAGAAAGTTTTTTGAAGATTTGTATCTAGATTTGCGGGTGTTGCGTTCTTTGAAGACTACTCCAGAAGGTCAAAAGCAATTTTGCCGAGAGTTTGCTGAAGGCTACTCCCTCAGGTGTTTTGAAAGCCGGATGGACCATTACCGGAATCCTAACTTACAGGCTTCTAAATAGCTTTATCAAAACTAGTCAAGTATATCCACGACTCCTAGCACTATTAAACTTACTTATAATTAGCGTAATCCTATATAATTAAGCAGATTTAGCGTACTAAAATAGTTCTAAGCTCTCTAGGATCCTAGATTTTGTCCGGCTTCTAAAAAGACTTGAGGAGTATGCGTATCATAAGGCTGAGAGGTTAGGGGTGAGTTATGGAGAGCTTCCTTTCTCATCTACTGGTGTGTAACGACTTAAAGAATTATTGGACAAGCAATGATTTGCTTTGCAAGATGAGTCTCGTCCTATCCGAGCGATAATCTGTGTTTGAAAGGAAAGTGAATGTGGTGTTTATTTACATAGAAAATAGCAGCCTCAGCCTAGCACTAGCTTAACGGAGGAGACCGCAAAATGTCGAGTCACCAGTCACGTCACGTAAGATTCATCCTTGCTCAGCGGCAGAAAATGTGTAGATTTTCGCCCTCCCCCTTTGCCATCCCTGGTATATGTATCTTCCATAAAAATGATATAATCGACCGTAGTCGTTACTCCGATCAAACGCCCCCAAGCTCGATGAATATTCCCCGTGAAGCAGGCCAAGCATTGCCTGTAATAAACGTGTGAGCATACAACCACCCTATTGCAACAGAAAAATAAAGGCAAGAAGATCCGGTGCAAATGCGTTTCCTCCAAGCTTGATATGCTACAAGTATGTGAAACGGCTATTTAGGACACCCACCTGCCACTCCATGACGAGGGGTTTCTTATGGCAAATGCCTGATGGATGTCGACGCTGTACCACCCCAATACGCCTAAGCTTGTACGAAGAAAGGAAATGGAAGAAGGTGGGTGATAAGACTGATATGATGGTAGTGCAATATGGAAGGCTGGAGATTTATCGGAGTGCCCAAGACCTGATAACCATATCGCACACTCGCTGAATAGGATGGTTGGTGCCCTTAAAAGCCGCCTGTTCGGTAATAAATGTTTTCGCAATGACCAACTTGTTGTGGTCATTCTCCTCGCCTCCTGGACCTGGATGGACATGATTTGGAAACTCAGGAACTCTAGCTCCAACATGCCGACCAACCATAATGGAGTAAATCACATCGCGATTTTCTCTGCCGCCGAGCAGGTTACGGCACTGAGCTAGTGCGACGTCGAGCTCTGGTCGCGCATTGTGGTCTTCGCTACGTAACGTGACAAATCGACCAAGGGATTTCCAAAAGTCAATTTCGTGGTGTTTTTCAACTGGCACATCTACGGGGTAGCGGATTTGGGTTACGTGATTTGTCGCTAGGATTCGGTTTGTAAGGAGATGTTCGAGGATATCGAGGCGCTTGTTGACTTCGTCAAGATCAACGTTCATCGATGTGGAGCCGTTAATACCATTGGTGTTATTTGCTGAAGGCCGACACATTGCAAGCAATAACCATACCGCCTTGGTCTCTGTTGCGCGACACCTCGTTTCCGCTTCGTAGTCGTTTCTGCCAGGCACTTGTGTAAAGTACTTAATTAGTTCTGCCATCTGCTGGCACAGAGCGGTATTCCCCGAAAGCCTGTCCAAGCCCACTGTTGAGTACCAAGTAGTCTCCACCAGTCCGTCTAGTCCAGGCGCAAAGTCATTAATGTATAACGACCTTATCTCCTCCATCTTGGCTGAAGATATCGGTGCCGGGTTTGGCGGCACCTCGTATGGACCATAGTTGTCAATGTAGAATAGCTCATTGACATTGAGTGGTCGTGCTGTGAAGATAGCGTTAGTGAAAGCGCTAAACACTAACCATCATATTCGTCTTAGGGAGAAAAGAAGTGGCCAGACGAATTCAAAACATGTTTTGCTTCTGATCATTATAAATGCGCCGTCTTGACTACCAGTTTTCTCCACAAATATGCGATGACAAGTATCATTCATTTGATAATTCATACCTGGTTTTCGTTCCATTTTTACGTTCGCCGGTAGATGTGTGCTGTTATTTATTGGTGGTTTCCGATTGCCGTATGCTGGAGGATGGTTAGAGCGACCAGATTCCGCGCCAGCTAATGCCGGATCAATCGCTGACCCGTATTCAAAAGGACCGTGGTTTGTATAAGATGTAGAGGGTGGGGCAGTAGAGCTAGGCGCTGAAGAGTAAGGGACCGGCGGGGTAAAGGGTGGTTGCGGGGGGCGGTACCCGGAAGGTATAGTGGATGGGGCGGCCGGTGTTGATGGCGTCGAAGTTGGTGATGCGCTCGGTGCGGGTTGTAGCGATTGAGGACCCTGTTGTTGTTTGAATATCGGATCGTAGCCCAAGCACTCTCGTTTGCTCTTTTGGCAATTTCGGCACGCGGGATGCTGCTCGTCGCACTATGCGCTCGAACGTGGTTAGCGATGAGTACGATCACGTGGAGCTAGCTTTGATCGAATCTTGGTATTGTTGATGTTTGGTGTAAGTGGAACGGGGTTGGTAGTCGAAAAGTGGAGGTTCACGTCAGATTCGCTTAAGAGCTCTTCGCGCCAACCTTCCCGTTTTGATACAGCGTTTATATAGGGACTACACCTCACAACAAATAAATATAAATTCAAGCTCACCTTTATTCTACGCTTGCGACATGTCAGACATCCTGTTTTCGTACGTCGTTTGATCTCTTTTTTGTGTCTTCCACCCGACATCATGCGCTGATCTCCCTGAGGTATTGCCGCAACATAGCGCATCATATGAGGCGAAGATGTAACGCCTTGCTGCAAGCCTTGTGGTGGAGGTGGGTAATATGCAGACATCTGCTGTACAGCTTGGACGGGCGATCCGCCATGCTGCGCTGCAGGCGGCGCCGCTTGCTGTGCTTGGCCTTCAATCGATCGAAGAGGAGGCAGGTTCATAGGGGGAAGTTGCGTGCTCGATGCGGTCGGCGACTGGCGGTATGGTTCCGAGGGTTGGCCTGGCCCCGGAGTGGGATAGGCGTATGCGGACTGCATTTGTGGGGATGGATAGGACTGCCGCGACTGTGGCCCACTCTGCTCTGCCATGTTCGTCGCCGCCATGCGGTTATAGTGTTGTCGACCCAATCTCCCGTGAGAGGGGCTGGCTATGGCAGATAGAGTTGCCTCTATTGACGCGAAGTTGGTCGAAGAAATGCTCGGTATTGCTAGCGGCAATGCAGTACGAGTGCGCGACGTCAAAGACGACCGAAGCTTCACGGGTAGCGGATGCGCGTAGGGCGAAAGGTTGGGGAGAGCAGAGGCAGTAGTTTCTCGCTTCCAGCGGAATCTGTACAGAATACCGTTCTAGCGACTCGTAGATCCCAGGATAGCAAGTAGATAGTAGAGTGTCTGCGTTGTGCCCCGGACTAGCAACGCAAATGATCTTGGATGTTAAAGTTAGCTACAGCGTTTATTACTCCGGGTTTTGCCCTCGGTAGCGTATTGAATTGATTACAGCGGACTCCCGCTGCACACACCAGGCGGTCGTCAGTCGGTAGGGTCTACAGGGGAGTGCAACGAATGCAAAGTATGCGACAAAATGAATGCGCTGATGAAGGGGTGAAGCATAGGTCGAAGAAGCTCCTAATTGGAGGATGAGATGTTCAGTCCTGGGGTGCTCTAGACGACCCCCATGCCATTCTAACCGAACTCCAGAATTTCTTTCTTTCGGCTTGGCTTATAGCTTCCATTCTAGCTTCAATTAGACCTGGAGGACAAGATGACGGTTGCAAATGCATCGCACCGTCGTCCGTAACTTCGCCCTGCTTTGCAGACGAGTAGAAATCACCAGCCCATCCGTACAGCCACGAATTGTCTTTTGAACCTGAGGTACAACATCGCTTCAAACCGTGCAAGGCAAGACAAGAAACGATGAAGGACTGCAGAGAGATTTTGGATGCCTGATTCGGTATCACGTGTGCAACAGGGTATGTATTGGGGGACACGGTGTTATAGCATAGAGAACTACCGAAGTATACTCACAGTTTGGTCCTTTCGCGGCTCGCCTCGCGCTCGCTAACGAGATGATGCACCTCTTTCTGCCGCTTGTTAGCCTGTGCTTCGCCAGTGACCACGGCGCAATGAGATGCAATATGATGTCTCTTTCTGTCGATGTGCGTCGTTGTTGGGATCTAGGAAGTGATTGATGATGATTCAAGACGGGAAGGTTTTATAAAATTTGGCTTGCGCAAAAGAAGGTCCCGTGACCAACATATTTTTGCTTCTTGTTATTGCAATTCCACTTCAACCACTACCCTCTCTCACCATATCAGCATCTCACCAAAGAACACATGCGCTCCAGCTCATTCCGCCACATGCTACAAGTCTTTGCAGCCATGTTGACGATCGACTTGGCAAGTTAAAGACTGATTTGATCAATCTGGCAGGATTAGACGATTGGTTCACGACACTACTAATACTTCTGAAGCCTGGTGATAATGCGAAGAACGTCGTTCGTCACAGTTTCTTCTCTGCTAGAGAGTCCTACATCATGCTAGATATCACCAACGCACCTGTTCCGCACCCAGAAAGCAACGACGCTTGTTAGGTCAAACATATACATCTGTCTTCACCCTTCTCCGCCACCCCAGACGCAAGCACAACCGCCAATTCATGGCCTGAGTCAGATATTGTGCCTGCTCCAACGGATGATAGCCCCTAAAATTTGTACAGCTGCATTGAGAGCACAGAAGAAGTTCAAGAGCAGCTGAAACATAAAAGTAGCACAAAATACCGCCATCGAGTCGTCACGTAGAACGTGTGAGCTGTCCATTAATTGGCCACCAAGGCTTGGACGGTCTGTCGCGTGTATGGTTGGCTCTGCTGGCGGGTTTTAGATATCCACGTGTTGTTAGATCCACCATTATCGACCTTCTTCCTCCACAAGGTGTACAGGTCGACGCTCCCTTACCAACACGGGTTACGCCGAGGACGAGTCAAATTGTAGTCAATTCGAATTGAGTCTATCCCAAGTTTATCGTAACATAAGCTCATATACTCTATTGAACTCTATCTCATTGTGCTACAGAAGTCTAGAGCAAAGTGACCGTCTAGCGTCTGTTCCAGCCGGTCCCAATTTATCCCTCTTTTGAACGCCTCAAGCAGAAAGGTCACACAAGTATAGACGATGGAACTTGATAAGGAACGAGAAGTGTTGGCATCTCCTCCCTACATATCTGCTTGCTCTGGTACGATGTTATTCAGCCTGCCTTTCTCTAGTACCGCACGAACGTTGCCGATGTTCATTTCTTCCATCGCCGTTTGCGTCTGTTCTCTATTAGTTTCATTCATTCGGACAACCTTTACAACTTTGTCTTACCTCCACAGTCCAAGTACCCATATGAGGTAAAAGCATGACATTGGGATTTGCAATCAGCCCAGGATGAACCTTCGGCTCTTCTTCGTACACGTCTAAGCCGCATGACCATACGATGCCCGAGTCCAATGCCTTGACGAGTGCGGCCTCATCAATAACAGCACCTCTTGCTGTATTGATGATCACGACCCCTTTCTTCATTTTCTCAAACTCCTTCGTGGATATCGAATGCCGGGTATTGTTCTAAGCGTTCCATTAGCCAAGCGCACCTGTCCAGCAAATATCAAAACACTCACGTTTAAAGGCAAATTCAAGCTCAAAACATCGCTCCTCTCTAATAGCTCATCCCGACTAACGTACTCAGCACCCCCACTTAACTCATCACTCAACTTATTTCTATTATGATAGATAACCTTCATACCGAACGCCTCAGCTTTCCTCTTCAAATTCCGCCCAATACCACCCATTCCTAAAATTCCAAGGGTCTTGCCCTCAGGATCGTGGCCTAGTGTTGGCGGTGGGTGCCCACGCCATCTGTTTCCCCGGAGCGAAAGCATGGAGGCGTTAAAGCCGCGGAGAGCTCCTAGAATCAGAAACATGTTTGTGTCGGCTGTGGCATCGTCAACAGCTTTGGGGATATTAGAGACACGGATGGAGCGGTTGGTGCAGGCTTTGACGTCGATTTGGTCATAACCAGCTCCTAGCATTGTGGAAGATTAGATTTTGCATGAGGTTAAGTAGCTCTCGCTCATAAAAGAAACTTGAGGATTTGAACATTAGAAACTAGCGCATCAATTTAGATTTTGATAATAAATGGAAACTGAAATAGAGCTAAGAACAGATGAAAAAGAGAAAGTAGAGAGTGGAGTGTAGAATGCTCAACATACCATTGTGACAGATAAACTTCAAACTCTCAGGAAGTACGCTAACTAGCTCCTCATCAAACTTTCCAGTTATATCAACGCTAGCGAATGTTCTATAAGTAACCAAAACGCCATCAAGCTTTCCACTCTTGCACTCTTCGATAAAATCAGCTCTACTTCTGGATTCTGGTTCAATGAGCTCTCCTATATCGGCTAAAGCTTTCCACGGTTCATCTGCACTTCATTTATGTTAGAATAGAACTTGTAGAGAGGAAGGGGTACAATTTCATGATGACGTGAAATTTTAGATTAAGTGTTACTCACTGTTCGATTTCTCCCAATAATAGTACTTTTGACTTTCCCATTTTGAAAGCTTGAAGGGCAGATAGGTCTCGGTCTGAGGTCCGTTCTGACAGCTCTTTTTATTACCGCGATTCAATCTTTTCTTTTGATTATGCTGATACCCAAAGTTTGCGATGCTGATCAGGCTCGGGTTGTAACGGGGCGAGATTCGAATGCCACACAACGTCACAGGAGAGAGTGAGGGGCAATGTCAAGGTTGCCCAAGAATATAGATTGTTTACCACGATTTCTAAGCTATGCCTAGATATCGCGTCCTTTTGGCTTAGTGGTGTATGGTAAAATTCTGTATGCTGTAAGGTCGCACCTCCGTTGTTCTCTTATCTTTGTACTTCTTCGATCCTTATCATTTTTTTGAATCGGGTGGGTACCTCTGTGGGGAAGAGGTCAATCGCGCCGACTGGCAATTTTTGGTCCTCTCCGCGACAGCTTTGCAACACACTAATTTTCTGGTACCAACGGCCCGGGGCGCTGGGTGACGGAGTGCAGTATGCATGAGATGGGAATGAGTGCCCCGATATTCCGACCACTAGAGTTGGCTTATTTGGGACAGGAGATCCCGGCGTATACTCGTGGAGGACTAGTGCCTGCGTTGTACTTGTCCGAGAGCAGATGCTGTCTCCTGGCTGTAGATTAATAGATATCGCATGGCTGTGACTGGTTAGGAAATATAATGCCTTGAAAATTCGGCGAACGTGGTTTGCTGTGTAACGAGAGGTATGTTCGAGACTCTTCATCTTCCGTGGTACTCCTCATATTTTTTGAAAACCGGACAGGCCATGGCTACTTCCTAGGTATCTAAGACAGAAGAAAATTCCTAGCTACATCAGATTCAACGCAGTTAATGACGACTCCCGGCCTTAAGTGATATAACTACTATCGAAGTAGGTATGTACACTAAATTATTTATATTATACTCAGGTGGATTCATATACCCTATATGTCAGCACTTCATCTAGCTTTAAAAGAACGTAAGGAGTATGATATCTTTGCAGTCGGTAGGTTTGTACGTTCTCTACCATTTTTTCCGAGTGGCCTTCGCCAAGTTTAAAAGTTTATTATTGATTTAGTGTTACAAATCGCTCTAGTTCTATGTGCTCTAGTATATCTTTCTAATTTCGTGATGTTCACAACCCTACCATGGACGACTCCGCCTAAACTCCAGCCAACAAGTTGAGAGAAATCAGTAGCTCATAACCATGAGCGAAGGATTGAGCAAAAACGGCATCAGCGCATGACTGACGAGAGTAACAGCAAGTGGCACAATGGCTGTCACTCCCTGTATTTCCCATCCTCTTGGAGCGAAGCATCCAAGGTATATCATGCCTGCAATGACAAAGAAGATAATGATGTACATGTACTTGAAGGTTTTGAAGATCTTCGGGACCTGTTCAAAGAAATTGGAATCGACCTTTTCCTTTGCTGTCGCTCCCCATTGCATATTGATGGAGAGCAGATGCGAGAGAATAGCGCAAGTCAGATGGAATGAGAGTCCTCCGAAGAAAATGGTGAACATAGGCATCCACTTGAAGTTCTCGAGAAGCGCCGGCACAAGTGCTATATTGGTGTTAGTTAGGAATATCCTGAATGGAGAGAAATTCCTTACGCTTGTCTCCCAATCTATACCGAAGAATGGCTAGACAGAGGTTACCACCCAGGTTGAACACTACAATGAGAGAGACGAAAACGTTCCAGGAGCTCATATAGAACTTGTCGAGATCACCGTTGAACCATCCGATCAAGAAATAGTTGGCTGTGGTGAGTGTGGCGCCCGAAGCCAAAGCAAAGTAGGAAGCCATGTACGCGAGAATGGTGCATTTCGAGCTAAGTTAAGTGTATAAGGTTAGTATAATTACTAGAGGTAGAATATCTAATAGATAAAAGGAATGAGGTAAAAGTTAGGTATAAAGATAGCTTAATAGAGGTACTAGAGGAAACTATAAAGTACCTTAAGATCAAGTCGGACCAGAGAAACTTTCGGAATAGTGGTGTGAATGGTCCCTTGTAAATCCAGTATTTGAAAGGATGGAAAACCAGTTCACTACAGCCATATGCGTACCTATTAATATTGTCAGCATGTGCAGCCACACGACTTTTCAAGTGGTCTGGCACGTACTTCTCCCAACGGGCCAGCTCATCAAAAATGGTAAGCGATACACCTTCTTTGAATCCGTCATCGTGGTAAGAAGCGCATCTCACCACATTACCGGCAATTTGGAGTCTAAGAGCCAGATCGAAGTCTTCAGACACATGCGATTCGGACCAAAAGGCAGTGTAGCCGTCAGGATCGGGCACACCGACTGATTGAACAGCTTGCCATCGGAGGAAGCCGTTATGACCTACAAATGGCGCGACTTCTCCGCAGCCGACACTGAACCTAATAGAAGTGTAGACAAGATTGGTGAAATAAGTGATACCATTCTCGAAATAGTCTAACCAACCATAGTTAGCACATGTTCAGTACAAATCTGAGAGCAAGGATACGTACCTCCAACAACCTGCAACACAGCAGTGTTGTGTTGTACCTGTAGGAGCGTTCAATCAGCCTTAGTCTTCACCTCCGAGCCACCAAAACTTACGATTGCCACCTCCGGAGACAAGTACATTTCTGCCGCGCCGTAGAGCAAGCAATCATGTGGCTATATAAGTGTTAGCCGGATACAGTTACTCAGTATCTGGATATGCAAAACTTACAATTCTGGTATCAGAATCAACGATAAGGATCAGTTCTCCAAGTCGTATGTTCCCAGCACCAGTCAACAGAGGATTCTCGTCCAGTACCCTGTCGAGCGCTATCTTATACATTTCTGCCTCCTCCTTCTGTGTAATCATATCATCACCATTGCGAGACTGCGTAAGCTCGACCATCATTTGTCGGATATATGTTTCAACCTTCAGTGAGGCATTCAAGGCAAAGTTCATGTTGGAAGCTTTCTTGAAACGACCTTTTCGAATGTAGCCTTCAGTCTTATCCTTGGGACGTGCTGTCCACCCAATGTTGTTATCATGGTAAAAGTCCATCCGAGCTTGAGCTTCTTCCTCGTCCACTACGCGCATACCATCATCATTAATGAAGATCGAGGCAGTCCCTGTTTGAAGCTTAGTCGTGTCCGGATGCGATCGTTATTCAATATCAAGATGACACACCTCCATGAGATTCATAGTGAGAAATCGCTGCTTTCAAACTCTTAACAGTGGGGATGATAACACCTTCTAGACCTTCCTTATACACAGGCACTTGGATCTAGAATCACATCTTATTAGCTTTACAGCCGGCAGAATCGTTCGCAGGGCACTGACAGTAATGTGTGGTGGTGCAAATCCTTGACTATAAGCAGCTCGAAGACTTGGCTTGATGGCGGAGAAGTTGCGAGAGTTCTTCTTGATACCTCCAATAGGCTACAAATATTTAGTCAGTGCATTTTTTGAACATAAAAAGATCGTGTACTTACTCCAAAAACTTGAGCAAGATCTGTGAAGATGACAACGGCAAAGAACAGTGCGACCGCCATAAGGAGCGGAACAGTGACAACAAGAACCATACGAAGCCACTTACCGTCAACGAGGCACTCCACCAATAGCTTCGAAACGGCAAAACCCAACAACAAAACAATAACTAGGCACATTCCCAAACCGACAAAAACAGCGCTAACATAGAGGACAGGTCGAGCAAGCGACTCCTTTCCGTCCACGCCCATTTCTTCATCTCTCTCTTCTTCATCCTTGCCAATTTCTTCCACACCTGTCAACGGTGACTTTTTCAGGGCCGCTGGTTTCTCATAAAAGAGGTTGAGATTCTGTGCTGAATTGTTTCGTGAGACGTTGAGAGAGTTCAATGTGCTCGTATCTCCAAATGGGGAGAGAGTTGCCCCCCAAATCTGACCGATTAGTAACTGATCTTAGACGGGAGGTGTCAACTCACCATGGATACTAGCTTCTCTTCTAATAGTTGGGCATGAGGGAGAATTTGCTGTAAATCATCATGCCAAACCAACAGTAACCCTTCTTGTCGTACTAGACAGGCATATTGAAACTTCTTGATGGTTGTCGTTGCTACTTCTTTTAAAGAGTCCACGATTTGTAATTGTGATCCGTCAGTAAGGATCATATCTGTCTGGTGGTCTTCCAATATTGATAAGATTACGTTGGTAGTTTCTGTCCGCATTGTGAATGCTATCTCCACGTTCAGATTGCAGACCGCAGCTAGTAACATCGGCTGAACGGTCTCAGGAGCAGTAGTATACTCCCCACGAGATCTGCGAAGCAGCACTCCCGTCCAGTTTTCGAAGCCCGGCTGTTCGATCCATCTAAAAACCGCGATACGACTATACATATACCTGGAGGTACGATTATGGTCAGTAATCTTTTGGTAAAGGAAAAAGCTTTTACTTCTGAAGGTTTTTTGAAAGCCGGACAGGCTATCGACGGGATCCTAATAGATAAATGTATACCGAAGTATGTCAAAACAAGACTAGTATACTCATAGCTCCCGGCTCTTAATAATGCATCCATTATAAGAATGGGTGAATACACTGAATTGATTTTATCATACTTTGGTAGATTCAAATACTCAACAATCCTGAAATCTATTCGGCTTTCAAAAAACTTAGAGAGTAGCATCAGCAGAGCAGTGAAGCTCTCCTTCTCAACCGCGTCCAATTTCAATTCGGCAGCACATTACCGGTATGATTTGCAATTGAAGCTTGCTATCAAGGTGGAAAAGGGGTTTCAAAGCATATTGCACATTCGGATGGAGATTCGTACCTGACCATAGTCCTGAACCGTGCCTCATCATCAAAATCAGCATGCGCCAAATGGTGCTTGAAAGGGGAGGTCAATGAAGTGCCTCTTGATTGTCTTGGGCCTGCTCTTGAAGCGTCTCTTGACCCTGCTCTGGATCCATTAGGCGTCCCTTTCGAAGTTCGAGCTTGTCGAGCTCCAGGCGTAACTGTTCCACTGGATTCGGATGAATCCTTTTCGCCAGGTGCGAAAGCAACTTTTCCAGGGGGTGTTGGGATTGGTAGTTCCGACTCAATTACCAGATCGCTCGATGCCCTTCGAGAAACTGGAAGCGATCGGTTGGGGGTCTTCTTCCACATGGTTCGTAGATCTCAAGGCTTGCTGTTACAAAAGGTCGATTGCAGCAGGCTTCGGTTTCGATTGTTTTCTTACAAAGAGCGCCCTCTGTTGTATGGCATCAAAACTTGAGAGAGAAGTGTTTGGCATTGGAGAAGCAAGAACAGCAGGAAAACAGACTACAAGATCAATTGCTACCCCAAACATGGTGCTGGACACCGAGCAAGGCTCCATGGCGCTAACCTTTCTAGGCTTAAAGTGGATCGCAGAAGTGGTGGACTTCTAGACTTAGCTGTCGCAGTTCTATTTTAGGCTAAGGGCAAGCATGAGATGGGGCGCCATCCGTCGTTCTAGCGCAAAAGTTAATATCTTTCGTGACGCAAGACTACGAAAGGCTGCATCTGCGCCACCATATTTAGCCTCGTCCAAAACTTGGTATCAGAAATTTCTGAAACGGACATTTGAGTGCATGACGGTGGAGTAATGATAAGGAACATACATGGAAGCAGGAGTCTCAGGCCTGAATTTTCAAGCGGTTGGCAACCACGCTGCCATAATTTCAGGTCTTTCAGATCTGTGAAGTGTATTGATACTTGGTCGTGACTCAGGGTAGGTCTGGTTTTCAGCAAGTCTCTTATCAAGATCCAAAACTCAGACACCTGTGATTGAATTTTTGCCGGCCGTAAACAATATGTAGACTTCTTCATCGAGAGGTATTTGTTCACCAGGAGAATACCATTGATTTGAGCGGGGAATATCTGAGTTAGCACATTGTCCTGCAGTCTAGAGACGCGGCGTTCCTGACTAGCAACCATGCGGGACCTCATCATCCAACTACGAAACGTCTGACCTTGCCCAGCTGCTTACCTATCAGAGGCAAAATGCCCTTATATCCTCGGATAGATATCCAGAATGTTTGACGTAGGGGAGAAGCCGTTGTTATCAGGATTGTAGTAGCGCAACAGGTACCTCCTAGTCCTTGATTACCGTTGATCTAGCAAGGATATGCTAAACATGCTCCACTGCAGGGCCCGGGGTTTTGGAATATTGTTTGGTGATTTAACCTACCTGATCGATTCGGAGTAGTGGAATATAAGCGCGTTCATGAGTTGCAGCAAGACAATGCCCCTGCCAATTCCGTAGTATTCTACGAGTTGTGTGGTTAACCAGTCCTTGTAAAAGTAGATTTTGAACCTGGAGATACCATAGTATATAACCAGCTTTGTAGATTTTCAGCTGGTTCGCAGAAAAAGCAAGGTCTGGTCGAGATTCCGAAGACGGATCAAATCGGAGGAAGCTATTTCTTGTCACTCTTGCTCTTCTCAGGCCTCAATGCTCAGTGAGGTGAATGCGCTGGAGCAGTCATTGCCTGATCGTATCCTCCAATACGCGGCGATTATAGATATTATTGAACTCAACTCCCCTTATTGCTGCAATAAACATGTTTCTATAACTCCAACGCCGGGGAAACAAACGATAGATCAAGAGCAAGCACCCTGCTGCCACATTTTGACAGATCTGACAGTCATACCTCTCTTGTCGCCCTCCCCCCATGTAGGTAGCCATGTGTCAACTCCTTTGTAGAAGTCCCTCTGTGGTGAATCTGCTGCATTCAACCATGGCTTAGCGTCGATACCATCAGGGAACCATCCATTGATTCCTCCCACGGCCACATTGAGAATCAAGTAGAAGTCTTGATCGAATGGGGCGTTGAGAGACTTTGAAGGCCAGGGGTTTGCGAGCAGCGTCTTGTTCTCCTCTGCCGTCGCAAACTTTCCCAAATCCCACAAGTTTTGGCCCTTGAAACCCGTGAAAAGGACTTGTACCAATTGAGAGTCGAGGTACGTGTAGATATAGTCCTCTGTCCATTCCATGCCATAGGTGTGGAACTTATTTGTGAAATCATCTCTTCGAAGATTCTTGCCGGCTGTTGTCCTCCAAAATGCGTCTTTTATGGTAGTCGGCCCTAAGAGAAACCTGTCAGTATAGGAACTGCAAGAGCGATAAAATTGTACTGACCCCAATGCAATGTTGATGTAAGAACGTCTCTACCACCAGGAGAATAATCAACGTCATTCCCCCTCGACTCGACAATATCAATCTCGCCAGATCGCGGCCACACTCCATATTTTGAGTCCACGGGCATCATCCAGATTGCGGGCCAAATCCAATCCCCTCGAGGCATCTTAGCTACGACCTCAACCTTGCCATATCGAATACTCTTCTTTCCCTTAGTGGTAAGTCTAGCAGAACGGACAGGTGGAAGCATTCTTCCTGTAGTAGAGTTCGACGCAATTGCACAAGATCGCAGTTCGGTGCCAGTGCAGGTACCGTCGCCCGCGGATTTTGTTAAATTGAGTTTACCGCCATTCAAAATTTGCTCGTTTGTCAATGTCGTTGTCTCGTTAGTTAGGGTAGGCACTATATGAAGGCCAGTAGCATCGACATATGAGTTCTTGCTGTCTGTGGTGGTCCTGAAAATGCCATTAACAACCACTCGATCTATGTACCCATATGTTTTGAGCTTACCAGTCAAAGCAGCCATTTCCAAAACCGTCAATCTGAACCTCGTGGGTCCATACATTTGTATCAAGAGTCTTGAAGTCATCTTGATAAACAAGGCAATACTAACGCTGGAAATCAGTAATTGAACGAGAACGGAAACTGAAGATATACACTATGCTTGCCCACTGTTTGAGTGGCGCTGAAGCAGATATACGCGCTTAAAGCGACTCCTATAAACACTTTGCATAAATCAGTGAGATGTACGTAGCTGACACGTCCAACTGAACCTACTGAAAGCCCTCAAGATCCAGTTGTTCCATCTCGTCCTATTCATACGAGGATCGGATACCCATGGTTGATCATACTTGCCATCCAACTGATAACTCTTGAATCGGTGTTTTCCGCGTGCTTTGTCGACAGGGGCATCATAATCCTCGACTGATGAAGCACTGGATTGATCTGCTTGGCCTGCTGTAAATGATGAGGCGGCAGAATCCTTTTCGCGGTCGCCAAAAGCGCCTTTAGAGCTTGAAGTAGGCACTCCCCGGTTAACTGGCACGTGAGAGCGCTTCGGGCCTTCATCGAAACTAGTTGCTACCGTTGACGTGCTAGGGATGAATCTGAAGTCTCTCTGCGAGTGACCGGATACTAGAGTCTGGGAAGGAAATTCTCTTCCTTGGGATTTTGGTGCTACCCTATTTTGATTGCCCCTGCGAAAGTTCGACGACATTTCCCTTTCGTTTGAGTTACTGGGAGACGGATAAGTCGCGGTTTCTCCACGAGTGCGCGGGCTGCCTGGAAGATGGAATTGCAGAGAATGACGGCTCTTAGGAACCAGGCTCTTGACAGGTGAGGTATTCTCGTCATTCAGTGGACTCTCTCTAAGGGGTTTGTTCGCATCGTTGGACGGGTTTTCTTTCAGGGGTTTGTTCGCGTAATCATAGCCCTGATGTGGCTGTTGTGTGCTCAACACGTGCGGATTGCTACCGGATCTGAGGTCGGAAACCAGTTCTGACATCCTAAGAGCGCGGTTTTGTGGTCGATCATCACGATGTTGTCTCGGAAACGACGACTGAAAATGGTGATCCGAAAACTGGGGAGTTGGTTTGCCTTCAGATGTTGGTAGTTGTGATGGTGGTGGCAATGGTCGGATATTCCGAGTGTAAGGATCCGACCTTGAACTCATGTCTGGTAAGGTACCAAAGTTTGGTGGTTGCTGATATCTCGGTTGACTTCCATAATGTGAGCTTCTTGACGCCACTGATGGAAGAAAACCACCAGAACGAGTGTTGCTGTCGCGTCGAGCAGTCGACATAGCGTCTCGCTGTGAGTCTATCGAAGTGTTGTCGTAGTCGAAGTCGTCTGTTGTAAGGAATGACATGTTTCTAAGATAGTCGTAGCTCCCTGGATTCGTGCTTTCTCGATTATTTGCACTATTGGTAGCCATGTCTCCCATAACTGATAGCAAATGACTTTGTCAGGGTGATTTGATTAACTGAGAGGTTCACAAGGTTTCTGGCAACCTCATGTTTGACAAAGCAGGCCCCACACAGCATTAGCCTTAGAAGGCTGCGCTACGGTATCGCGGCGATACTAGTGGTCAGCAAAGATTATTCCTTCTGCATGGGAGTTTGCGGATGGCGTACTCCACCATTTATTAGGTGGTGATCGCCTACACTCACCATAACATCCAAGTATACCTTGGATTCATTGCTGTACTTCGAACCCACATCCCGCAAAGGACCGATGGAGATAAGTATAGAGCATCATTAGCGTGTTTCGTTGTGTATGTGTGGAGACCTTTTGTTGGTTCCTGCATATTGGCCTGCCGTTCTGCAGGCGCTCCTAGACCTCCAAACCTTCATGTCGGGTTTGTATAGCATGAAATAGTTATAGGTCTCTTAGTGTGCCATGCCAGCTACTAGGATAGCGCTCCTAAGAACATCGAATCTTGCAACTGAAGGAAAGTATACTTCCAAATTCCACAAACAGAGAAGAAATCACGAAATCCAGTATAAATGCAGCTACAGGCTGAAACCTGGCGATCATTGTTGATCGAGTGCAAATTTACTCTAAGTAGGAGGTTGATCTGTTATGATTATTGACCCTCCAATCCTTGAAACAGTATCTTGTCAAGAACTCCTGCCGGGTTTGCAAAGTTGGATTGACGTTAGGGAGCAGAACGCCACAAAGCGTGAATCCACCCAGATCCTAGCGCACCACGAGGTCCTTGGCGATCTCCGTTAATCTTCCTTCATGCTTACCCCCTTTTGCACTAGTGTTTCGGTGACAACAGCGGCGGTTTTGACTTTTGCCAACACCAAATCATGGAATTGGCTCAAATTGCCATATGGACTATGTACAGACGCCACAGCGTCAAATGGGTCGAACCTTATCGTAGGGAAATGATACGAACGCGCATATATCATTGGACAAAGCCCGTACAATACCAGCTTCTCGGTAGTATTTCAGGTCTTAATATCGTTATCTCTGCATTTCCCTGGCAGGCTACTTACAGAAATAAATTTGGAGTCGCGTTTGGGGTCTGAGTTCTGCCTCCCACCTGGCATCTGACATTCTTCTGGATTTCCAGCCCTTCTCGAAAACTGGTCCTCCTCTTCGGACGTGATTCGAACACGAAATTGGTTTGTTTCGTGATGTTTTAGATTGGTGCCTTATGAGGTCGAGTGCGTCCAGTTCAACTGTTCATAAGTAAAAAATAATAAATCGCAACTCTACTCTTAAGTGAGTGACACTAGATTGACCCCACCAAAGTCTAAAGCTCACCTTAGGCCCTATGAAATTCACCGTCGATCCTACGTTATGCTCGGTCGATTTGAGATCTGTTTCTCTTGATCAAAGTGTATGCCAGGCTCTTATCAAACCAAACCGAGTTAGACCCACATGGGTGAAAACCTAACTGTTCAGGCCACACTTTTCGCAGTCCGGCACACATCCTTCAGACGGGTGTGGAAAACACCATCAGCTTTTCTCCACAGCACGAAAGCTTCCTTACAAGCTGGTCCAAGTTAAAGCATTGACATCAGCTTGATTAGATGGTATATATCTTCATTCTGTACTGATCAAGTCTTTACCCATTCGATTTGTTTGAACTCTTCCTGCTATGTGTAATACCTCTCAGGTCGTTTACGGAGATGATCGCTCTCACGTCCCAATGGCCTGATATCCACACACCTACAGCACGTCCAGTATTACTCTCCCACTCATCACGAATACCATGCGCTATCTACTGCTGGTGATCATGATTGCATCTTGCTTCTGGCACTTGGACCCTTGGCATCCGTAAACCCAAGCCATGGTGGTGTCCTTGAACCTTTCAAACCACTGTCATAGTGAATGCATGACCTAAGTCCGTACAATGCGCGTAAGACCAGATGTATGTGTCCTGGTGGAATATTAAGACTTTTCCCTCCCAGCAGTCTCATACGAATTTTCCTGTCCTAATTGCCATTACCTTTGAAAAGCCGTCTTCACTTCCCTTTGATGAACGAGCCATCGGAGTATCACTGTCAGCGTAGAAACTTTTGTAAAGGGCCACGATCTTGCTGTCAGTGTAGACGTCTTATTGTACCTAACTCCTTTCTTTTGAGTAGAACCTCGATCTACGGCGTTTTCAACAGCCGATTCACCTCTCCGTCTGACCCGTACTTATCATATCATCTCGGCAGCCTTGTCGAGATTGAGGAGGTCGCTTGCTCTCTCGAAGAAAATGAATGTATAGAGTGAAAAGGAGGGACGACACTAGGGAATGAAGTATTTGCATAAGAACAGAGAAAATAGCATCCCCTAGCCAATGCCCCATCACCCGTTCAGGTGGCACGCGGGGAGGGAAAATGTCGTACCCGTGTCTCGGCTCCGAATCTCGATCCCTCATGAACATCCGGTGCCCATCACATTTGAGCTTGCCCACCAGCGAAGCCATCTACACACACATCAACTACTGCCCATGTGAGATGAGCTCCTGAACCTCCTCTTCTAGGACAGGCTCATCACCTGCCTCGGTATCACTCTCATCCTCGGACACATCGTCACGAGGTTCAAACTCTTCCCCATCGGCATCGTCGCCCTCGGACTCTGAGCTGTTCTCCCTCCCAAGAGCATCGCGATATCTCTCCGTGATTTGCTTCCACTCCTGAGGCTCAGGAGTGTGGTCTTTTGTCGTTGTTAGAGGCGACGGTGGATTTGGGGGCCTTCTCAGGCACACGTTGTCTTATTCTTCTCGCGTAGCTCGAAGTTGTTGTATCCCAGGAAGAGAGACTATGCAGCTATGCTTCTTGCTCCTGGGACTGAAAACTGTTAGCGGCATAATCAGAGAGAGAATCTGATAAATTTACAAATTGTGGGTATATTGGCCAATAGGCTTCGTTGTTTCATCGGCGTCGGCCCTGAGATGTTGCGGTATATATAGGGAATGCTGATGATTTGAATTTGGCAGGAATTTGGCAAGGAAGTCGTCTCCAAAACCGAAATGACCATCAAGGATTGCGAGACGGAAGAATGGGTGTGGTGGATCTGGTACCCGGAAGGCTGCTCCTCGTTGTTAAATATCCTGATGTGCATTGCTGGTCGCAGCATCCAGTGCTTGTGTTTTGTCTTTTCTGAATAGAAGCGTCGCGCTTTTGCATACCGTATATAAGAACCGATATAACCGCAATTCCTTGCAAGATGAGCAGAAATTTCCCCACAGTCAGTGACGCGTAAACGATTCTCCTTGCACACTTCATGAGTGCGTGGAGTGGGGGCTTCCAGAACCTAGAACATCGACCTCTTTCTTGATGTAGACGAACGGAATTTCTTCTTCACCGGTAGTCTCAGGGTCGAAAGTAGAGCTGTTTCTCATACTTTTTCGACCACTGCTTGTTCCACTTGCTCTTCAGGAGCTGAGAGTCGGTGACTGCACTCCGCCAAGTGGCAAACTGCAACAATAAATCAGCGTCTACAAATCACAAATAACCATAGAAGGATGTGGTCACGCACCCCATTGGGATTGGCGGCAGTAAACGGGACTTTGGAACCAATGAGGAAACACGAGTCGAGGCATCGCAGTTGCTCCTCTGTTGTTTGTCCCTCCTGTCCATGTTCCCCAGCATCAGAGTCTGGCGCGTAACGTGTGCTGTATCCGCTATGTACACATCCAGGGGCGTTGATGTATAGGTCGTCATCATTGTGATCGTAAAACCGATCATCGCTGGCAGGTCGATTGTTATTAATCTCTGTAGCTGTCCCGCTGAAGGAAATGTTCCTCTCTCCACTTCTTCCTTGAGCGCATGAAATCGTCGGGGTTCATCAGGTGAAAGCGAACGCTTCACCCTCCAGGTTCTGTGTGGCAACATGCTTTTGTTGCGTGCGAGGCATCCGCTTCTTGGGGGTGTAAAACTCTGGATCCACTGGCTGAACGCTGTAACTCATTGCTAAGTTGTGCCATAGGAGACAGAATAGCCGGCCACAAATCCCATATGAAATTGTGATCCAAGCCTTCCCCCATCCCATCACCGAAGACAGGATTGCTAGCGTCCGAAGCCGTTGATCATACTTGGATACGATAGCGGCAGATCCGGCTCCAGTCTCATTGCCTTCTCGAAGCCGCCGGTTCTGTACTGCAAATCTTCAAAGAGACACCCAACGAGCACCAAATGCACACATATTCAGCGATTGCCGGCTCACGGCCGCCAAGCCTGCAGGAATTGAAACGCCAACCAAGAAGATGTATGGCATGCATTTTTCATACCCGGGCATTCGAAGTCCGGGTCTGCTTCCAATGTCTGTATCATTGTAACATCATCGGATACAACAGCAAAGAACGCAATAGACAGTACGTGTAGACAGGGTATCGTGGTATCCTATTGAAAGTGTGCATGGGGAAAAGTGTAGAAGAGGGCGGATACATGGCAGATGTAACAGCATTGTGTCAAGGTGGTTCGTATACAGAGCAAAGAAGATGTGAAAGTGATTGTATATATGAAGGAGAAAATTTGGGATATATAGACGGACAAAGGAAGAACGATGATGAGGCCGCAAAGAGAAAAGCCAAAACGAGAAGGTATATAGATGTGTAGATGATGTGGAAAGAAAGACAGATGAAGGGTTCGTTTTGAGTTGATGATATACCACGTTGAGGAGGAGGCAGTCCGTCATGTTGCTAACGGGAGTACCCACGCGAAGCAAACACAAAAGGGGGATCGATCAAGTTTGCGTTTAGGATGCACGAGACCGATTTGTGATCATTGCTGAGCCGCGTTTTACACACGTAGGATATACGTTTGTAATCGCAGGAACAAGTTTGGGTGAGCACTGATACTCAGCTCCACGAGACTCTGCTGCAATTGCTTCTCTGCAATTGGCGCAAACAAACACTCCGGATGCGCAAGGCCCCAGCGAATGTTGCAACTTAGATTTCACATGATCTTCCCACTGTAGGAGTTCAGTTGAGATTCAGTCATCAACTTCCCCTCGGCCTTCCCCTACCTCTGCCTCTACCCCTACCTCTTCCCCCTCCTGCATCCCCTCCGTCACCACCTCCTCCCCTCCCTCTACCCCGTCCTCTACCTCTCCCACCACCACCATCATTAGCCCTACCCCGTCCCCTCCCCCTAAACCCACCAGTCTCAGGTCTCGGCCCCGCCTTCCTCCTTTTCTCAGCCTCCGCATTTGAAATCTCAAAAGCATTAGGAACATCCAACAGTTCGCAAAACGCTTTTGTTTGCGGATTAGCATACTCCCTCGGTTGCCCCTGGACGCGTTCACCACCCTTGACATCAAAGACTGGTGCCACGACTGTGAAATTCTGGGGTATGATGAGAGCGTCTCCGGTGATGTTTTCGGAAATCCATTCTTCTTGCTCCGAGATTAGCGGTGCGTATTTTGCTTCTCCTTTGTCTTTTGGGATTTGTGCTGTGTGGTCTCCTAATGTGAGAGGTTCGTTCAAAGCAAAATATCGTGTTATAGCCAGCCACTCTGGGTCGTATGACAGTTGCACTGGACGTGTGATTCGTTCGGGCGATTCGGTGTGGGGTGTTATTTCTAGAAGTTGAAGAAAGTCGCGGTCTTTGAGAAGTTTGTCTAGGGCAAGGAATTTGGTGAGTTTGTTTGTGATGGCTGGAGGGGAAGGAAGTGATTCGGTTGGCTCTTTGCCCTTGCGCTTTTGGAAAGACGCGGGCAGTTGAGCGCGAAGGTCTTCCGGAACAGCAGAGGGGGGTTCTTCTGATATCGGTGTCGCTTCTTGTTGTGGTTCGGTCTCTGGTTCTGCCTCTGATTTTGCTTCTGTAGCTTTTTCGGAGTCTTTTGGAGTTGGTTTCGACGGTTCTAGTGCTGCGGGAGGTCCTTCGTCTTCCATTTCGAGATCGATTTCATCATTGTTTTTGGCTACCTCAATTGGTGCTCCCGTTGACACTGCGTCGTCCAGATCGAGATCAATCTCATCTTCGTTATTTGGCGGGGGCACAGGGCTAGAAAACACTTCTGGCTCAACCTTTGATGATTCAGGCTCCGGTACCTCATCCCCCTCCGTCGATTCCCCATGCTGTACCGTAGCCGCATACTTGACATGCATATGCGCACTGAACCAATGGGCAGGTCTCAGCCGGTTCATAACATCTCTAGCAGCATCACTCCCCAATATCCCATCTTTTGCCTCCTGTTCAAAATGATTTTTTTTCCGGAATAGCAACTCATGATTACCCTGCCACTCCACCCCCTGCGGCCAGTCATGGCTCATACCAATATCAACCTGCGTCTTTAACTGCATCAGTTTCCGCACGTCAATCTCCCTCACATGGTAGAAGGATTTGATATCACCATCGGTGAAAGGTAAACGTTCGTAGTGTGGCTTTCGATAGTCGTGAGGTTTCCATATACCGCTCATGCCTGCTATGCGAAGTGATCCTATACGTAGAACATTGGCAGCACCCATGTAGTATATGTTTGGAGCTACCCAGCCACCGTAGTAGAGTTCGAAGAGGTAGTTTGCGGCTTCATGATTTCCGCCTATGAAGACGGTGAGGTAGGGAGCAGTTCGTTTGCCCGAGTAATATTCATGAAAATCGGCCATTTCGCGGTATTTTTGGGGGACGGACATGGTGTTGAGGTCGTAGGCATTTCGGTTGGACTGGTGGGAATTAGTGAAAGTAAGGTGGTGATCATATTTTGGGCTTGCCTGGAAGTCTCCCCCAATGATTAGGAGGTCTACGCTTTCCCATCCTTTGAGGGTTGCTGCTTTACCGACAGACGCGTAGATCGAGTGAAGTAAACCGTGGCCCTATATTTGACATAAGTACATATCACTACTTTGGAGATGAAAAGCTCCTTACACATCCTTCGACAGCTATGCGTAAACCTTGTTCCTCCACAGTTTGCGCCATGTGGTTTCACTTGATATCAGACGTGTATGAAGGCATCGATAGCTATTTGGAAGCTGTATAAGTATCAGGGGAAGTCGCTTGTCTAATACTGAAATACTCAAGAGTCCGGGGGAACAATTGCATGATGTGGTTTTCGAGTTTGCTCTCCGCCGCATCCTGCAACTAAGTTCAGGCACAGCTGGGGCCCACCGATACTAGGCTACTCCGTAAGGCCAAACCTTAATTCATTTCTGGACGCGAAGTTGCGATCACCACTCACATACACCATGACTGCAACAGCAAGTAACGCTCGATTGAGATATCTCAATGACTCTGCCCATCTCTTAGTCTATGCAGCGCCATCAACTGCCGCCTTCTTTCAATCATGTTACGACAAAGTCGCCGAGGACGAAGACATTCCAGCTTCAGACGCGAGAAGACGCGAGATCTGCGGAGCGTGCGGATTTAATATGCTATACTCCCCCTTGTATTTGCCTATTACATTAAAATCTGAAATCAAGGAGAAGAAAGTGGGTGAAGACCCAAAAGATGAAAGGCAACAGAGGGTACTATCTTGTAGCGCGTGCTACTCGAAAACAGAGTTCAATCTACCAGTCGCCAAACATACAAGAGGTGCGAGCAAAGCGCGCACTTCCGCGCCCTCTGCAGCTTCAGACGCGAATTCAGCGTCCACCATAACAGCTCGCGTGACCACCAAGGAGTCTTCAGCACCAGCCGGTGTTCGAAAGAGAGCCAAAGGTCGTAAACAACAGAGTCTTTCGGCTATGCTTGCCAAAAGTAAAGCTGAAGCTGCAGCAGACAAATCTGGTTTCGGACTCGATCTTATGGACTTGATGAAGGGAGCTTGACAGCGCTCACCTACGTTCACCTGATTTGATACTCCTACTTTTCATAGGGCTGAAAAGGCTGCAGGGATCAACATGCGGGGGAGAAGCGATCGTTTTGGTGGGGCGAAACCTTAAAAAAATCTTTGAGCTTCGAGGTGCAACTCGCGTCATCCACGGATCTGGACTCACGATCATTTCGCTCTACATAAGCAACACCCATTTTGCTTGATTTCCTTGGGATCGAAATTCGAGAATATCAGTTGAACAAGTGAAACCACAAACACAATCATGGCAAACGCCTCCCTTCCAAAAGCGGAGGACCTCTTCGCAGACATGGGTCAAAAAGTTACGGATGCGAGCAAAGACGGTGTTGGTGAAGACGAAACAAAAGTTGTCGACGAAATCGAAAGTTTATGTATGAGTTGTCACGCCGATGTAAGTCTGAAGATCACGCTTTCTACCAATCTTAATACTGAATTACTTAGGGAATCACACGACTACTCCTCACACGCATCCCCTTCTTCCGTGAAGTAATAATAATGTCCTTCTTCTGCCCACACTGCTCGTTCAAAAATTCCGAAGTTCAACCTGCTGGCGAAATACAGGAGCGCGGCCACAAATACAAGTTTAAACTCGACTCTAAAGCAGACCTAAACAGACAGCTCGTCAAATCAGATACTTGTATCCTGCGCGTTGAAGATGTAGATCTGGAAATACCGCCTGGAAGAGGCCAACTGACGAACGTGGAGGGCATCATCAGCATGATTGCGACCGATCTATCTGAGGCTCAGGAAGATCGCAAAGATGTCGCACCAGCCATGTATGAACGGATAGAGGAGATAATAGCGGATTTGAAGGCCATGGCTTCGGGGGAGAAATTGCCATTCACACTGACAGTGGACGATCCAGCCGGAAACTCATGGATCGAGCCTTCAACGCAAGACAAACAAGGCAAATACATACGCACAGACTACGACCGGACACTAGCGCAAAACGAAGCGTTGGGATTAGGCACAGCACCGGAAAGGACAGTGAATGGCACAGCACCAGCCGAGACAGAAAATGGCACAGCACGCCCATCCACAGAAATAAGACCCGAATACCAAGCCGAGCAGATGTATCCCGCCATGCCTACCGAGAAGACAGACCTAGACCAGGACGCGCCACCCGCCGACGACGATATCATCGAAAATCAAGTATATTCCTTTCCTGCAACATGTCCGGGTTGCATGAAATCCTGCGCCACGAACATGAAAATGGTCAACATACCTCACTTCAAACAAGTAGTCCTCATGTCTACAGTGTGCGACCACTGCGGGTACCGGTCCAACGAAGTCAAAACCGGTGGTGAAATACCGGAGAAGGGACGTAAAATCACAGTGAAAGTGGAAAAGAAAGAGGACCTATCGAGGGATATCCTCAAAAGCGAAGCCTGCGCCCTATCCTGCCCCGAATTGGACCTCAGCGTCGAACCCGGCACATTAGGAGGCCGCTTCACCACAATAGAAGGTCTCCTAACCCAAGTACGCGATGACCTCCGCGCTTCCGTCTTCGGTACCGATGACAACGCCGCTGGTGACTCCATGCAAAATAGCGATAAAGAGCGCTGGACTGCGTTTTTTGATAAACTTGATAAAGCTATAAAAGGGGATGTTCAGTTTACTGTTACACTGGAGGACCCGCTCGCTAGTAGTTATGTACAGAGCTTTACGGCGCCGGAACCGGATGGGCAGATTGAGGTGCTGGATTATGAGAGGAGTCATGAGGAGGAGGAGAATTTGGGGTTGAATGATATTAAGGTGGAGGGGTATGAGGAGGGGGAGCATGCGAAGGAGTTGGAGGAGAAGACGAAGGAGAAGGATGCTGATGATGAGGTTGAGAGGGCGAGGGTTGCGTTGGAGAGGATTACGGGGGTTGGGGTGCCGGAGGAGAGGATTAGGAAGGATTAGTGTGTCTTAGAATTCTGATAGCGTTCTGAGATATTACCATAGACAGTGTCAAGACCTTTCTTGAGCAGCCCACCATGCATGTCCATCATCCCGACGTCATCTTCAAACTCAATCGCAGCATAGTTATCACTTCCCTCTACCCCTCCCTCCTCTTCCTCTCCCCCTACCCCTCCCACCCCGTCCGCCTCCTCTCCCACCACCCCTCCCGCCCTTCCCACCCCTAACCCCCTCCCGTCCCCACAACCTCTCACACCCAAACCCACTATCACAAACATTCAAAAAACTAACCACCCCCGTATCCACAACAGCAAGAATAACATTCCTATACCCCCCCTTAACCTTCTTATACAGCGGTTCCCCCTCCTTAGGAGCATGATACGGCGTCTGTTTCAAAAGACCATCGATTTGGTATTCTGTAAATAGGAGTGAATCCCGTGCGTTTAGGACGGAGATGTAGAAATCGGGGGGGCCGGGAGCGGTCTTTTTGAAGTGAGATGCTGATTTGTAGATGTGGTATGTTATGTTTAGGGGGGTGGAACCGTCGGGGTAAAGGGTTGGATTGGGGTTGGGGCGAGGGGTTGGTGGGGTGAGTGATTGTGTGGAAGGAGAGGAGGATTTGGGGTTGTAGAAGGGGATTAGGGATAGTTTTTTGTAGATTGAGGCGTAAGTTCTGTAGAGGCCTGGTGAGACTAGGGGTCCTGTGTTTGCGGTTGCGCTGATGGAGACTGTGTGTCCATTGGCCTTCACGCCCCATAGCTGCTGGGCTAGTGACCATGGCTGTACGAGTGTAGTGTGGAACAGATTTTGGAGGATGTTCCATGGTGTGGCAAGGAAATGTCTCCACATGTGCACGATGAGAGGGTTTCTCGAGATGCTCTCCAACACCCTACCCCCTGATGTCGATTTCCCAAACGCCCATCCCCAAACACGCTGAAACAGTGACGACTGCTGGACAGATAGTACGTCCCCTGTGGGTACGTTATGAAAGTTATCATTCGCTCTCAACACCATAAAGCCGCATCTTTTAAGGTACTGATAGACCTTATACTGTTCCATGGTGAGATCGGATTTCTCGCCCAAGAACTTGGCATAGGCACCCTGGATCGATAATGGTAGTCCTTCATCTTCTGGTTCACCTGGTTGAGCTTCGTAGCGTATGTCTATTGTTCCTCTTTCAAGAAGCCAGAGCGCTTCTTCGGGCAGGAGCCAGAGTCGAGATACCGCGGGTTTCTTTTTGGGTTTTGTTGGTGTTTGCACACTCTGTGGATCTTCATCTCCGGTGGTTATGATGATACTTTCAGCATCATCTTCCTCATCATCGTCCTTCTCAATAACTTCAATATCCTCCTCCGTCTGCTCCTTCCCACCCCGCTCACTCTTTCCATCACTCCCCTCTACCACCTCCACATCTTCGACCTCAACCTCCACCCTCCTACTCCTCCCAATCCCCTTGACCCAACTCCCCTTCTCACCAAAAATCCACGCACCCTTCCCCTCCCCATCGATCACCCCTCTCACATAATTCTTCTCATTATGAACTCTCTCATGACTGAGAACAATACGCATAGCTTCTCTACTCGCTTCCAAATTCCTAGCTTGCCTATCTGTGCCATGCGATTCGAAATCTTTTTCTCCGCGTGAGGGGAGTTTGCCTTGCTCGGCTGCCGTGAGGAGGTGGAAGAAATCGAGGGAGGGGTCCTCATCTTCTTCGTCGTTGGTGGGGTCTGAAGGGTTGGTGACCGTGGTGAGGGGATGGTCTTCTGTAGCGTCTGCCATTGTGATGGTGGTCGTCGTTGGTGGTTGAACTTTTTTTTTTAATGGAGGGGTTGGTTGGAGGTTAGCGAAAAAGGTTGGGTTTGAATCCAGAGAAGAAGAATTAGATTATCCTCAACTACGACTAGATGGAGAAGCTCAATTCATTAAGCAACGCAAAAACATAAACCTCAGCTTGAGGAGAAGAACAGTAGAGAAAGATTTTGAGATCTGTAAGGTCAAGGGTCCAGAAAAGCCCACTTATCCAAATCGGGATAATTATATAGAGTCCCACCTCCACAGATCTTCCTTAGCATCAATTCATGTCTTTGCCCCCTTTTGATATCAACGAACATTTGAGATATCTAAACCAATTCACCGCTGGCTAGCCAGGTGCTCCGCTCATTGTCATTCAGCAAGTGCGATATTTCAAACCTGATCTGGAGCAGATCACACCCCCAGACTCCTCGAGGATTTTCCCAATACACAATGGATTCTTACTCCGACCCAGATATGCTTGCAATAGTCAGGTTTTCCGGAATTCCCTTTCCCAGTTGATTCGCTTCTAAAACATTCCAGCTCCAAAGCAACCTCCGCAACGCAGCATCAACCTATGGAACAACAAGTCCCCAATATCTCTCCATATTCGAAATGGTAGATTTATTCAAATCACCAGTCATTCTCCAGGGTACCAAGCCAACAGCACCATCAACAAGGTCCACGCCACAGAACACAGAAATTCCCACAGGGAATTCTGTAACGGAGAAGGCAGCAGCAGCTCCATCATCGCATCAGCAATTCTCGAATTTAGCATTCAGACCGAAACCATCATGAATTTCTCGTTTAGTGCTATCAAGTTTCGGAATTTTTTTTCTCGATGTCAACACCTTCGCAGTGGGAATAGAGCCATTTTTGGAGAAAAAGGTGTTGGACAAGTAGACAATGATTGCAGAGTAAAGTGTTTGACAAGAAGAAAGATTAATGATTGTATTAATCAAAAATAATAAAGTACTTCACACGACGACCACACAGTAGCTACCACAATCCTCTGCTCCAGCCACTGAATGCCCAAGAAAGTCATCAAGCTGGAAAGTTGTTGTGCAAGAAGGACGATGGTGGTATAATGCGACAAAGCCCTACCCAAAAATAACTCCGTCCCATGTATGTAGTACGTCCACGAATGGCGTGCCCGCCTAACGTCAGGCTGCCTTCTTGCCAGACTGCCTTCAGGATGCCTCTTGGGCTTCTCCCCAGCCTGAACCGAGCTTGTTCAGCCTAGCCTTGACTCCGGAACTCAGTTTTAAAGGCTTTGGCTTGTGCCCAGTATCCCAGCATTCGTCAATTGGATGTTGTGTTTCCAACGCGCGTGACCATCGAGTACTTATCCCACGAATCCTCTTGAAGTCCTGTCGCCGAAAAGTGATTGAGTAGATACCAAAACCACAAGACTTCGCTCATTCAATGAGCACTTTCCTCTCTCCACCAACCACCGAAATACCCAAAGCTTTCAGTCCGAAAGGATCTCCAGCTTTAACAATAGATTGCGCAGGTAACATTGGATTGTCCTGACTTATATGCGCCGCATCCTTGGCAGCTTGCTCAATCGCCTCCATCTCCTCTTTGCATCCCGCGTGATCGAATGGACATACGACGATGGGTTGTCGGAGTGTAATATCTCTTGCTGATGATAAAGTTGCCTGTGCCTCCAGTCAGTATGTTTCTCAACACCTTAAGTTTAACATGATAAAGCGGAAACCAACCTTAACGGAAAGATAATACTCAATCTTATACAACGTCCCCGTCGTCGTAAACCCATTGACAGCATACATGGGAAACTCCTTCTTCCCCCTCGGCACCACACCCTCACTATCCCTCAAATCCTTCGCCGGGAAAACAAGACCCAAATTGGTAAAGTACCCCGCTTCCGGCATCTTCACCTGCACATTCTGCGTCGTCTTCGCAAGGGTCTTCACTTTCCTAGAGGGCTCATCCCCTTCGTGGTTGAATACCGTTTCCTCATCTATACCCACGGTGATGGATTTTATCGTCACTCTTTTCGCTTTGGATAACCAGTCCGGGTTGGGTGAGAGTTTGATGTAGACGGATACGGGGTCGAGGGGGCCGTAGGACCAGCGCGGGAGGGATATCCCCAGGGTGACTAGGTGGTCTGATACGCGCTCTGCGGATTCGGGACGGTTGTACATGCCGAATGTGCTGAGGGTATCGTAGCGACTTATCGGGACGGGACAACTAAATTTCTTCTGCTCAGCATGACCCTGTTGCAGCGAAACAACAAGTTCATAATATGTTTCCGCCGTCCTTGACGGTAATTGTAATGATGCCGGTGGAACTCTCCTGGCGACTTCCTCTCCACCTCGTCCGTAGGGTATGAATATCACAAAAGGTAAATCCATCGCTAGAACCGAATCGAATTCTTTGCCTGCGGCACACCGGTACAGTAGCATTTCTTTGCCGACAATGTCTGTTATTTCTTTCCGGGGGGCGGCGAGGTGTTTCTTTATGTTGTCGGCGGAGGGGTGGATCGTTTCGCGGCGGAAGAGGGCGATGGTTACGAGCGATACTTTTACGGGAGCGGAGAAGCCGGCGCTGGGGCGGATTTCCACTTTGCCTTCTATTCGGGGCTACCTCATTCGAGTTATCTGTTAGCCCTTGTCTTCATGTATAGAGAAGATTGACGCTGTTTGGGGGGTATGTTAGTCCATACCAATGTCGCTGATATACCTGGGTATCCAACCAAGAAATTACTGTTCGGCGGCCCTGTCACTCGCACGAAGGCGGGGACGTGTGTACGGTCCACTGCCATGATTCTATATGTGAAAAGAGTGTAGTTTTAGGGGGATCAAAAGGCGTGGGATATGGTGAGGCTCACTGTCCAGCGGTATGGTAGGCCGCATGGACGGAGCACTGTTGATGTAATTAACAGACCCTCCCTCTCCCTGCAATTAATCTTCCCAGCTTTTTTCTTTGTCAAAATAATGCTTTGATCAAGTCAATAAACGGAAATGATAGAAAAAGCCTGAGCCTCAAATGCGGCGGGCTGTGGTAGCGAGGTTGGCGCGTATGATGTAGCTACAGTACTCGCTGTAGCTGGTTGGATGCCTTAGCAATTGCAATAACAATGTCTCCTCCTTTCCTGCAACCTTGGGAGGAAAGATGAAGCTTTGAATTGAAAGAATGTATGCGTATATCCTACGGAGAGGTATAAATTCGAATAGCCGGGAGACGGGAAGTTGTGGAGTTTGGAGCTTCAGCTGAGCATGGGCGGAGGTTGATATCAATCAAATGATGGAGGTTCCCAAGGCGCAACCAACAAAGGCAGGGGCAGGGTAAGGTAAGGCCCGCTCTAGGCGGTGCAGCTGCTGCACAGGGCTGCTTACGTTTGGGCGGATCCCCACCTTTTCGGGATGCATGGATCGCCCGTTGTGAAAGACGCGTGGGTGGGGGACCCTGCAGGAAATATTTACTACTCCATACATACGTACTTCCGGACAAACCACGACATGTAAAGTGACGATGCTATTCGTGGGAAACGTTCAGTTGCAGTCGCAAATATGTCGGTGACGGTATATACTACCCGATTCTTGATTTCATGCCAGATAGATACTGATATCAGATGCGAAAGTTACATACAACCCACGGCCCCATCAAAATAGAAATCTTCTGCGAAGCCGTGCCCAAAACCGCAGAGAACTTCCTCGCGCTATGCGCCTCGGGGAAATACAATGGCAGTCCCATACACAGAATAATAAAGGATTTCATAATGCAGACCGGTTCGCCGGCATCTGATACAAAGTCTAAAGTATACTTTTTCCCCTTCCCTTCCCTTACCCTACCTGACCCTACCCTCTTCCCTTCCTTCTTCAAAATCATCCAATCCATGCTAATCGCACGTAACAGTCTTCATTAAGTATATACGACTCCGCACCCTTCGAAGACGAAATCCGTCCCTCCCTCCGCCACAACGCCCGCGGCATTGTCTCCATGGCGAATAAAGGTCCCAATACGAATGGTTCCCAATTCTTTATAACGTTTATGCCGCATCCCAGTTTGGATGGGAAGAATACCATTTTTGGGAAAGTGATTGACGGGTTGGAAACGTTGGATGCGATTGAACAGGTCGAGGTTGATGGGAAGGGAAGGGCGAAGGGGGAGATAGTTGTGGTGGAGAAGGTTACTGTTCATGCGAATCCTCTGGCTGGATGAGAAACAGAAGGTCTTGATAGAAAGACTTTCTTCAGAAATACCTAAATACAGGTAATGGGTCTACCTACATTGAACCGACTAAGTCCTCATATCACCAGCGGTGCCTGCCGCATGGTCAATGGCAAAGGTAGAGAATGGTATCATGGTCGTCATCCGCCCCATATCCAGACACAGAAAGCTCTTGATAACAAATGAAAGGAAGTCTAGGGATCAGACTATAAAGGAAGATGCATTTCTCGTAAGGGTATGTAGATCTAACATTTCTTCTACTCTCTACATTCATTAGCATATCCCTTCGATAAATGGAGTAAGCCATGAAAATACATCATTGATATGATCAAACTCGCCCGATACCGAGCGATACTCTATCATCAATATAGAAATGATATCATCATAACTCTTGAAAGACATATCACCGCATATCCGAAAATTAATATCTCTCTCGGCTCAATCAAACACGCTTGGTGGAAGCAAAGTTATTCTGAGTAATATCCCCAGAATGACTTTGTCCACCAACCACCCCGTCCCCCGAAATGTTGACTTCGGCTGCACGTTCTTTCCCTTTCTCTTTCTTGTTTTCAACAGCCCCGTCTTGCTCGTAGGCTGCCCAGGCCATGGAGTGGTAATCTGCTGTAGGTGGTGATATCGATGCGGAGGATATCATGTTAGATGATGGGCTGCGTGTGTGAGGAGTGTTCGCTGAAGTGTCGCGAGAGTGAATAGGTGAGACGGGGCTGGGTGGTAGAGCGGCAGCGGTAGTATCGCGTGATAGCGGTAGTTGGGAAGCGAGCATACCGGCGTTCGAGCTGTCTAAATTCGCCCATTGTGATCCAGTTGGCGGACTTGATAGGGGAGATTGAGTGGAGAGGCGTTCCTTGTTGGTGTCTTGTCCTTTGGTTGCGTCGACTGAAGATCTGAAATCTGGAGATTTTGGGCTAGAGACCTCAGAGTTGGGAAGTTCCAATATGTGTGATGGTGGTTGACTCAATGGAATAGGGCCTGGTAGTTCTGCCTTAGGTTTGACTTCTCGACTGTCAAGGTGAGGTACTGGGTCTGCTTCGACTGGTTTCGCACTAGTGTTGGGCGGGAGTGGAAACTCGGAAGACATGGGTGTCTGCATAGCCTTTTCTGTTGATATCGAGGTGGGGGAATCTGATTTAAGTAGGTTTCAGTATGTACTCATCTTGAAAGCGAGATGTTATACTTACCCAACTCAGTAGCAGCAGTGCCATAAGTACCTCCATTCGCACCAGAACCCTTTTCCGCACCATCCTTAATGCATTTGGCTTCTTTCTTTCTCATCCTTCGGCGTGACATGAGCAGCAAAAATAGAATCACAGCTAGAATGAGCACAACAACGGCTCCGAGTACTCCACCAATGAGACTTGCGTTATTCTTACGAGCTGCAGGTGAGAGAGGTGTCGAGGTTGGAGAGGTCGCAGCATTACCGCTTGGGGACGGTGCCACTGATGTAGCTGTAGCGAAGGTAGTGGGTGTAGAGCTGGGAACGTCATGCATATCTGTCAAGATGGGATTGATGGTAAGTCCTGGGCTGAGACGTGTTTCTATCTTTGGTAGGGTTGAGCTTTCTATAGCGATAGGTAATGCTTGTGGTATACCTCCAGTCCTCCCAGAATTTGTCTTAGTACTCTGTGCTGTCGTCGATGGCTCTGCAGATGACGACGATGAGTGGCTGACAATACTAGATGCATCCACAGCTGTGTATATGTTAGCTTCCGGTTCTCGTGGTATATGTAGGTGTATAAGAGCAGGACCTACAATTTCCAGGTGACTTCCCGTTAGGACATCCACCGTCCAAGTCGCAGACTCGACTATCCGAACAGCAACCCCTAAACCCATTTTTTGAACAAACATACCACTGATATCCCGCAGGACAGTCGTCATCCCGCTTCAGCCCCTGTAATCGAGTCATTGCTTCTTAGGACCCTCCTCGTATGAGGGTGTGCAAGAAGATGAAAGCAGAATGCAGTAATTCCTGGAGTGGTGGAGTGGTATTGTAAATCAGGAAAGTGCGATTAGAGACTAGCAAATTGCATGTATGCGTCACTGCTGCTTTCATACAAGAATTGTGGTGAGGGTATTGTTGGTATCACAGCAAGCACAGCCCACCTCTGTATTACCCGATGAGGAAAGAGCTAGCCGGTTGTTTGTCTTCGAGTGAGAAACTTGCACTGGCAATCTCCAAAGTCTGCGGATGGTCGCATATCCGCCGAGAGATGATTTGTGTTTAATATTTATTTGTGTTGGTCGTGCAATGTGGCAGTGTGGCAGTGTCGGTGTATACCTAGTCTGAGGTGGTTTTCTTGATTGCTTCGGTAGCCTCAGTCTAGCACTTTAGGCAGGCACGATGGGGGACAGCTCATGCAATGAGAAGAGCCCATAATTCAAGCAAAGAACCTCCGAATGTCTCCTTTACTTCATGAATTCCTAGTTAATTTACCACTGAGGGCCCAAGGAAATTATTGCTTGTCTTGCGAGGTGTATAGCAGGCTGAGACATTTACCTTTTTGTAGTAGTACGATCCAACATGCGACTGCCCTTCCTCGACAGCTTGAAATGTGAGACAATATAGTGCTTCAAATCTATAGTTCTGTGATCTGCACCAATAATTGAAGTCTGATCCAATCCATGCTTGACCAGGAACCTAGTATTGCCCAAGGACTCGTTAGTTATTCTTTTACAGTTTTGCTATTCCCTCAGTAATGTGGGCGGGATATAAAGAAGCAAGTCAAGTTAATTGGATTCCAATTTTCATGTAAGCAAAAGGGTATAATGCACTCCCAAAGCCCGCAAAGGGGGAGAAAGAGACAGACAAACTCTATGCAAAAAGCAACATCCATCACGACAAACCCCTAGGTACAGGAGCACGCTCACTAGGCGGCATCTCCCTCCCACTCGCATCTCGCAGCATAACAGGTCGCGGCCTATCGCTAGGACAACCACTCCTCGCCACCTTGCCCCCAATACGATCCATCTGACTCTCCCAACTACTTTGCTCTTCCTCAGACACACGCGGCCTCCTCCACTGCTCCTTCCTCAATATCCTCGTCCTCTCATCATCGTCTTCCTCATCATCTACCAACTCCCCGTCAGCAGTCTCATAATCCGGCGGCTGGATCCAGTCACGCGGCACTACGCACGGGAACGCAACACCAATCCCCGCGGCGCGATTGATCCACCTTGGTGCCTCGCGTCGTGTAAGTTTGAGGCATAGGTAGGAAGTAAAGTGATTACAGTTGTTTTTGAGCAAACTATAAGATGTGCCTTGGAAGCGTTCAGAGGCTTCTTTAATCACGGTTTCGATTTCGGAGGGCGTGAGGAAGGTGTAGCCATGGAAGATTTCTAGGCGGAATGTCCCGCCTGGTGGTTCCAGTCGTGGTCGCGTGTAGTATACACCACTTACGCCGCGCTTTTCGTGCCCGCCGTAGGCGTATTCTCGGTTCTTTATTGCGACGCCGGTGTGGAGGAGTGAGCTTCCGATTGTCCATAGGACTGTCGCTAGTTTACCCGGCTATGCGGACTTATTTAGTATACCTTTAATGCAAGGATATTTGAGTTTTGCAACGTACAGGTAGAAGATCGTATACATTAATGCGAATCTTAGTCTTCGGCGTGGATTCACATCCATGATACGACGTCGACCTTCGCGGATTATGCTTCGCTAACCGTTTCGTCCTTGATGAAGCAGGCGAAAAAGGAGCTTTAGTAGAGCTACTTGAATTAGGTGAATCTGTCGTAGAATTTGAGTTTTTCGAAGAGGATGAGGAGGGCATGGTTATTTCGGTGTATAGCTTGTAGAGCGCAATTACTCTACAGTGAGGTAAATGCAGACGGGCCGGCCAATCAGTCAGGGGGTATTGTGTGTATTATTAGTAGGTCTTATAATAGGACAGTGTAGGCTTTTGGAGACAAAAGCCAAGGTGTAATGAGGTGTTGTAGAGGACGGTGAGAAAATATAATTCGGAGGTGACAGGTTTTGAATGAGGCGCGTCAAACTTTGGTTGTCCTGCACAGAAAGTCCCAAAAGTGGAGCAAGATCGATTCACCTGCAGGAAAACCGCCAAGGCCACGCCAAAAGCGGGAAGGGCTCATGTTAGCGTACTGACGATCAAACCACGGTCGTGCGAAGTACCTTTGTTGTCGTATATTCCTCAAAGTACACCTACAACGGTTGAATTCATGATCTTTTGCTTCACTTCGATGTCAGGTGTTAGGGCCTGTGGCGAGCTAACTTGAATATAGCTTGGTTAATGAGACGTCTCGGGAAAAGCCTTGAATTGCGTTGTCCCACCTTGATATGGGATTCACAGCGAATTCATTTTTCAATATTAGTACGGTATGGTTTAGGCATAGTTCTAAACCGCCTATGCTTTTGCCAACGCAATCAATTCGTTGGCGACCAATTGCGGCTGAGTGACCGTAATACCATGCCCTCCACCCTCAACTGCAACACGCTTAATTTTCCCACCATTCTCAACCGCATGCTCATACTGCCTCTCCTGCTCTTCAGTAGGCACAATGAGATCCAACTGCGGTATGATAGTCGTTCCCGGAATATCTTTCCACGCAGCATAACTCAAAACACCACTGTAACTATCAGAACTATGCCCTGTGAATGCCTGGCCATATTTCTGAAGTTCCCCTTGGTCGGTCATGTCGTTGAATGCAGCGCCTGCTAGTTCAGGTGGTACAGGGGGAAAATAGCCCCCTGGGACGCCGGTCATGTAGGCTTCGGGCATGTATGCGGCCATGGTATCGCGAAGGCTTTTGCCTTCTTCGGGTAAGAAGGATGCTGCGTATGCGATCCCAATCACAGCTGTAGCATCGGGTCCGCGGTATTTTTGGCTGAGTCCTTTGGTGGCTTCGCTCCCAGGAAATCCAGCGTATGATTGTAGACTAAGAACTACATTCTTGCCGGAATCGAGAACCGATATAATATGGTCCCTGATATGTGCAGCGTCATCCGCCATCTGAGCAGGTGGGAGTCGGCTGCCATCATTGGCGGACAGCAGATCAATTGGCTTGACAGTGTAACCAGCTTTCCCTAGAATGGGTGTGATTTTTATCGTACATTATTGGTGTTGCAAAAGAACCTGGTACGAGGACGAAGACGACATCTTTAGAAGTGCTCATTTTAATGATTGTTTCATGTGATGAGGGATTACATTAATGTTTGATAGAACCTAGGCTTTTGGATTTCATGAGTGGACCTAAGAGAGGGTGCTGCGCAGGTCCTTTTTATGCCTGGATTAAGATTACAAAGCATGTCAGGCTTGTCAGCGCTACCACAAGCCCGACGCAGATCAATCCACAGGACGCGGCGACGCCATATACTGCCGTGTCAGAGTCGTATAGTCGTATACCTTTTAGCACATCAACACCGAATCTGTTGCTTATTCCAATAAAAGTGAGAGAGCTAAGCCACTCAAGAACGTAGGTGTTGTGAAGTTTTAACAGAAGTTGACAGAAGGAGTTTTGGTATCTGAATGGTTTGGATAATCTTTCTCATATTCGTTTCACCTACGTATATATGAAGAGAAGCCTGGGGATTTGCTGCAAGAGTAGGGTTGTTAAACAATGTCGTATTCGCCTTTCGAAGGTGGTTTGGGTCCTGAGCCATCACCAGAACAGGCCAGTTTGCTCAGATTTTGTTGCTGTAAGGCACAAGGTCCTTTCTGATCAAGAACAGTCATTGGAAGCGTTGATAGTGTTGGTGCTGTTTGACTCGCGATAGTTTCTTGCGGCTCCAAGTTCAGCATACCCGTAAGCTCGTTCTGTCCCAGACGCGAAATTGCAACAAGCTGATTGAGGGCGACAAACTCAAGCTCAAGCTTGAGGGCATAAGTGAAAGCATAGATGATGGCTTTGATAACGAAAAAGCCTGCGCAATCGAATACCACAACGATTACATCGATGAGTACCACTGAGAGTTGAACCGCGATTATCAACCTCATGATTTTTTTCGTGTTTGAGTTCGGACAGAATGGTGCTTGCAGTTGATCCCATGCGGCTTTGGTGCATAAGCCAGATAGGATAGCCTCTTGGATAGCGAAACAAACAATGTGGACCCGTTCGAGAACAAGGGAGGTTGCAGTCCAACTTGGTCGCAGTTCAAAGCCAAGGACCACGACTATGGTACTTGTGTGTAGGCAGACGCCATCGATAATAATCATAGCCAGGGTAAGATGACGGGTACGCCTGCTGCGAACCAAAAGTCTTAACCTGGAATAGAGGACGGTTGAGAAACCGGAGACCATGCCAATCCAACCCAGTTCATAAAAAGCCATTACGAGCAAGCTTTTACGGGGCCTCACGTATTTGACCAGGAAAATGGTGGCACGCAGACACAACGCCCACGTCGTTACGAGGATCGACCAAAAGTAGAGGCCTCGATAGCGTTTGAAAGTGAACAGTAGTCGTATGGTGAGAGAAATAGATGACCACATAGCGAGAGCCATGAACCCGCCGACAAGCCTGAGGAGTCAGTATATCATTCACAGTCGAATGAGTAATATTTACCATCCGAAGATGGACGTACATGTTGAGCCCAAAATTTCCAACAGCTGAGTCATTACGCGCTGAGGTCCACTTAATGCGCTTGAGAAAATTCATCTGTTCGTATGTCGTACTGTTTGCCATCTCCAAGGAAAGGGAGGTATTAATCTGTATCACCTCACATTAATCGGAAAAGGGTTGAAGGAGATACTGGCAGTGGGAGAAGACTTTTGATAAAACTCCTTCATCTTTAGTTACCTTGGTCTTCTTTGTCCGCGTTCTTGCCCTGATACGTGGTGGAGGGCATCGACACAGCTCATGGACGCGAGCCTGGCCATTGTGATCTGGAAAAGCAGTTCCACTGCAGATTTCTGCATAAATGCTGTACTTAGTAAGCACATCTATTCAATCAGAACAGCCTGATTCTCTTGCGCTAGAACTTTGCTTCCCGCATTTCGGGAGGATTTCTTCAGACTACTTCGGGATATCGCGGGCATCTTCGCATATTCTACGATCGTGTAGAGATCCGGTCCTGGCCATGTTGATTCCTTTGATAGGCCATTCCACGGTACTATGCTATTTCTGTGTAGGTAAACTGAAAGGCTTTTCTGTTGCTTCGCACAGCCAATTCGCTGAAGTTATCCTCGGACTTACGCAAAACGCTAAGAACGTGGACTTGACGGCTCCTCAGACTGCAAAAAGGCATGTTGGACAGCCTGGAGGATTATGGCTTGTGCTGAGTGATGAGAATACAGCCTCAGGCCATTGGAGTAGACACTGAGAGCCAAGATGTGATACAGGGAGACAAGTAATGCTAAGCAATACCACGCTCCTAGGACTCGTGTGAGCTCTCTGCCATGACTTCGCGAAAAAGTGCCACTTCTGAGGAGACTCGTGGTGGAGAAGTCGCTAATCTGGTCAACTGATCCTTCGCCATATCAATGGTCCTAGAGAAGTAGCGGTAAATGTAAAAGGCCTGATGTACTTTCAAATGAAGAGCTTCCTTGGGTGGAGTTGCTTTTGTTGTTGTTTAGTCTGCAACGCGAGAACTGTACGAAAGGTGGTTGAGCCAGAGGGTTGCTCCTTACGGGAGAATGGTACAGCCCTCCCTATGGTGGTTACATCATCTAAGATTGGGGCTATCTTGGAGAGATTGAACTTCTTAACAACATGAGCTGTAAATTTTTGGAGGTGTCAGATATGATAAACACAGATTCAAGACACCATCCAAGATTGACAGAGATTTCAAGCCTGGTAGAGCAGATTATGACATTCCAACTGCATACCCTTTTCGCGTCCAGGTACATCAACGCGTCGTCTTAAAAGCATGTAAGATAATCTGAAGGTAAGTATGTATTCAATTATCTTCTTCTTTTTACCTCATCAATCATGAGAATTCGTAAGCGGCGCCTCTATTTCACTTTCGGCGTCCTAAGCTCTCTCATCATTTTCCTGCACATTTTAGGCTCTGATATAGCACTCTACGGTAGGGAAGCAGAATGGCAATCAACTAGTCTCCCATTTATTCATTCGCAGTCGGAAGGCCCTACATTTGCTCGCAATAGACCTCCGGAAGCCCAGTCCCAAGCACCGTCAACGTCCAATGCAGATGACTCTAAGAAATTCGGGTGGGAAGACCTTCCGATTCGCCACCCCGTGGCATCTCAAATTCCTCTACCAACAGGTAAACCGCTCAAACTCCCAAAAATACAGTATGACTTCAAAGCAGAAGACAGGAAGGCGAAAGTGGTGCGACTAAGGCGCCAATCTGAGGTCAAGAAAACATTTTGCAGATGCTGGTCCTCGTACAAGCAAAATGCCTGGAAAATGGATGAATTGGCGCCAATCACCGGGAGAGGAACTGAATCCTTTGGTGGATGGGGCGCTACACTTATAGATTCATTGGACACTCTATGGATCATGGAAATGAACGACGAATTTGAAGAGGCTGTTGCTACGGCTGCGGAGGTGGACTTTGGACCGCTATCACCGCTCTCGGATGTTATCAATGTGTTTGAGACGAATATAAGATTGTTAGGAGGCTTGCTTTCCGCTTACGACTTGAGCGATGACGAGAGGTTACTTGAAAAGGCAAAGGAGGTGGGAAATATGCTGTATGTTGCGTTTGATACACCGAACAGGATGCTTATGACAAAATGGCGCCCCATACCTGCTGCTACAGGGAAGGAGCAGACTGCTTCTGAAAGTGTTATCTCCGCTGAAATTGGATCCTTGAGTATGGAGTTTACCCGTCTATCTCAGATTACTGGAGATGGGAAATGGTTCGATGCGATACAGAGGATCACAAATGTCTTTGCAGAACAACAAGATCAAACTCAACTACCTGGGATGTGGCCTGTTGTTCTCAATGCCAGGGACATGAACTTCACGATGGGCAGCATGTTCACACTAGGCGCTATGGCCGACTCCTTATACGAATACTTTCCAAAGATGTACGCGTTGTTAGGAGGGCAGCTTCCCGTGTACAAAAAGCTATACGAGGGGTCGATAAAGGCAGCATCGGAAAGTATCTTCTTCAGACCCATGGTTCCAGGAAATGCCGACATTCTCATCTCAGGAGAGGTAAGGACAGATGTGAAGCCGCCAGAACTCTTCCCTCATGGCGAACATCTCTCATGCTTCGCAGGCAGAATGCTAGCACTAGGCGGCAAACTATTCGACAGGGGAGAGCACATTGAATATGGCAAGAAGCTCACCGATGGCTGCGTTTGGGTATACAAAGCCTGCCCTTTGGGAATCATGCCCGAGAGCTTTCAAATGCTGCCCTGTGCCGATCCTCATGATTGCACTTGGAATCGCGATACCTGGGAATCCGCCATCTTCAAAAAGTCCGGCAACTGGATATCCGATCTCGACAGTGCAGAAGCGCAAGAAACGATAGCGAATATGCACATCCCAGAGGGTTTCACATCCATCCCCGATAGGCGCTATATTCTCCGTCCGGAAGCCATCGAAAGCGTTTTTATTCTCTACCGCATCACCGGCGATCGCGAATATCAAGATATCGCTTGGGATATGTTTGAGGCCATTGAGAAAAATACTAAGACCATACTTGGGAATGCAGGGATCGCTAGTGTGATAACGAAGGAGGGAGAAGATGTGCAATTGGAAGACCGGATGGAGAGTTTCTGGCTTGCAGAGACGTTAAAGTATTTTTACTTGGTGTTTAGTGAAGTTGATGTGATTAGCTTGGACGACTGGGTTTCTAATACTGAGGCTCATCCTTTTAGGAGACCGAAGTGAGTATTTAGAAGACAATCAAGCAAAATAACAAGGTCGTCCCACAGCTGGCCCAAACAGAGGTATCAATATCTCAAAGGAACAATGAGCACGCCCTGTATGTGAACGTAAGGCACCACGTCCTGCCAGGTGTGGCCAACGTCCATAAATCGAACATGAAGCAAAAAGAAGCTAAAAGTACCCTCTCTGACGAACTAAAGCTGGACTGATTACGGTAGATCTTTGAAATAGGCTTCTCTAGTGAAAAAATGGTCAGCCTTGAAATCGGCCTCTGACACTATGGAAAGAATAAAGAGCCAGAACCCAATAGCCAATAGCATAACAAGTACTTTGGGCAACTGGCAGGAAATGATAGCTTCAATTGATTTTGGACATCCTCCATGTCGCACTTGGCAAGATGGAGTGGCATGACTAAGATGGTGGAGGGATGTTAGTAGGGCTGGATAGATGGCTAGCGTTACTTTCCTAGTGGGGTAACTCCAAAATATCCACTCGACTTCTTGAACTTGAGCATAGCTCCACACTTCACACAAATACAACCGCCAACATGTTCAAAAAAGAGTGCGTGCAATCTCCTTTATCCCAACTAAAAATACTAACGAATTTATTCACAGCGTCGCCATCGCCGGCAAAACCAACGTTAAATCCAGCGTCCAACGCAAAATCCGCGAACGCATCCTAGAAACCTACCCCCTCCTAGAACCGCACATAGACACCCTGATGCACAAGTCCGAAAAGGGGCAAATGGAATCCATATCCATCCGCCTGAGCGACCGCTCCCTCCCCTTCTACATCATAAAATACACCCCAAAAGACTCCGACGGCGAACCCATAAAAGGAACATCAAAGATAGAACCACTCTTCTACGAAACAAAAGATCATTTGATACCGCATCTCAAGCTTGTGCATAAATATCCTGATTGCTTTTATAGACTTAGGGTTGATAGGGGGGCGATTAGGTTTGTGCTTAGTGGGGCTACGTTGATGGCGCCGGGACTTACTAGTGAGGGCGGGAGGTTACCGAGTGAAGATTTTGAGGGGGAAGATGAGAGGTTTGGGGATGTGGATTTGGAGAGGGGGCTTGTGGTTGTGGTGGAGGCGGAGGGAAAGGAGAATGCGTGTCTTGTTGGGGCGTTGAAGGTGGGGACGGCGAAGTTGAGAGAGGAGAAGAAGGGGCCAGCTATTGAGGATGGGTGGCATTATGTCGGGGATGGATTGTGGAAGTTGCCTTTGGATTGAATGGGTGTATGATCTAAGGGAGTTGGATGGAAGGGTTGTGTCAAGCTCCTTGACTACTTTTTCGGCATTTGACTATCAAAAAAAGACAAGTTGGGAGATTTTGTCTTTCATTAAGGATATTGTAAGGTGTTTTCAGAGGCAGAAATCAGATACCCGACCTATGACAATATTCCACCTTCCCAATGAGCTGTACTATACTCCATGTCGCCGCTGCTGGTGGTATCAACTTTCTATCCATGTCTTCATCAAAATATAAGTGTCCTTTCAGGTGGGACAAGGCTTCAAACGGCACCACCTCCTGCACCTCTACCTGCACCTGGGCCTCCTGGTGGAGCACCTCCTGCACCGCCCATGAAGTTCTTAGCCCTATATATATGTATTAGTGAATATCCTATTGAGTGGTTGAATTGGACAAACTTACATCTCCCTTATGCTTGGATCAGACATCAAACTCGAAAGATCTGGCATACCGCCACCTCCACCACGGCCAGCTCCACCAGCACCTCCGCCGCCGCCGCCAAACTGACTAGCCATCTCAGCGATTCGTGGGTTGCTTAACAGATTACTCATAGCATCCGGGTTGCTCATAAGATTCTGTGCCATTTGCTTCATCATGGGGTTGTTCATCAAGCCGGCCATATCGGGCATACCACCTCCTCCAGCGCCGCCTCCACCGAACATACCAGCCAAACTGGCGAGATCTGGCATTCCACCGCCGCCCATACCACCTCCTGCACCCCTCATAGCAGCATCACCGTCGTCGTCGTCGGAGTCACCACCTTCTTCTTCAACTTTCCTCTTTGCAGTCTCGAATCCTTTGCGCATGGCTTCGCTGCCACCGCTTCCCTCTGCTTCAATACCCCTCTGATAAGCTTCCATACTGCCCTTTGCATCTCCAAGCGCAAACTTTGCAAGTCCTAACCTCGACCATGCTTTTGCGAAGGAAGGATCCGCCGCAACTGCCATCTCCGCATCATTCTTCGCTTCCTCATGACGTAGCGCTCCCGAATACGCCGCCGCGCGATTGGAGAGATAAATCGGATTCAGTGGATTCAAATTCAGCGCCTGTGTATACAAATCAATAGCGCCCGCATAATCCTTCTTCTGCATAGCACTATTCCCAAGCCCCTTCAACTTATCCGCCTCCTCCTTGGTCTTCGCATCCAACCCCTCCCCATCCTTAGCAGCCTTTCCTGCCGTCCCAGATCCAGACCCAGTAGCAGGTGTAGAAGGTCTCCCCTCAGTAGCACTACTCGTCCCCTTCGTGCTAGCCGTGCTCTTTCCCTTCAATTTTTCATAGACACCAAAGATGGAGAGGAGGGATTGGCCACCGACGGCATCTTTGACGGCGGCGGTGTCGGTGGGGTCGACTTTGAAGGCTTCGCCTATGCAGTTTGTCGCTATTTCGATGGATTCCGCGTCTTCAGAAGATACTGTGCCATCTTTGAGGGAGGTGTTTAAATAGTCTACTATGGCGAGGGCGAGCCGCTTTTTCGACTGCTCTGTCGAGGCTGCCATTTTCGAGGACTTTGAAGTTTTTCCTGTAAGTTTATATGTGTTTGAATCTCGTTCCGAGGTGCGCGTTTGTGAGATTTTGAGGGTTGTGTGAGGATTTTACGAGAAGAAATTGAGGTGATCGCTGGTGTACGTTGTAGATATTGACGTTGGCCTTGAGAAAAAGCTGGCCACACAAATACGGCAGGTGGCGGGGAGGAGCTCGTGCTTGGCAAAAACATATCTTTGCCAATGACGTCCAAGTTTCCTTGCTCACCTTGCAATGATACCCTCCTTTTCAGGGGAAAACATCAACTGATAATCTATCCATAGCTTTCCATCTACAAGGCTTCAAAATAGAGGTGAAGGCGCAATGTTATACACTTGTATCGTTTTCGTCCCGTAGTTCTCCCCCCCTTCCTTCTCGTATTACCTCATGTACTGTTGCTTTTCCCGTCGACGTTGGCCTAGTAACCTCAGAATAGCATGAGATCCAGGAGCTAAGCTCACGAGAGAGCTGATAAAGTTCTTGCCTCACTACTCAAGGATCATGTACCAATCCTAAGGTGTTCGATGAATGGGAATGTGAAAAGAGCTTGGTACACCTACAAGCGTACCCCTATCATCCTGCGGTCACTTGCAAAGGATTTGAGCATATTCAACAACAACTCCCACCAACACGACTTTATCGCTGCTGGTCCATCAGCAGCACGTGCAGAAGAGGGAGCCGTGAATGTGCCATCCACCTAGGCAACAGGAACAGCCTACTTATCTAGAAGATTTTCCCACGAGCTTTATCTCCGTATTGTATATATACCTCTAGTTCGTCGGCTTAGAAACGGTTTTGCAGCCGAGAGGGTGGTCAAGAGTCTATATTTTATACTTCGCAATATCAATCTGAGATATTTTGGAGTGAGAATCCTATCCGATCTCGTAATGTGAACCTAGTCTCTGTACAAACTATTTTTTGGGGCCGGAAACCTGTTGTCCCTTGCGACTTGGGGCTTAATGCTGGGGGTCGAAAACCTATTGTCCTTTGCGACTTGGGGCTAAATGCTGGGGGCCGAAGCCTAGAGTATGTCTTACTCGCCCCGACTAAATTAAGACCAATACAGGCGGTCTAACACAGTCGAAAAGGTAGTCAATCAAGAGATCCAAGCTCTATCGGTATGCTTCGCTTCATTCATGTCTTCCCTCTTTTTCCAAGTACGCGTCCTTCTTCAACTCTCATAAATACATAGGGAAGACATGAAAACCCACAAGACCATACGTGTAAGGATATAGACTTTTCTACCTCTAGTGCATTCCTTCAGATGCGTTCTAAGCGATAGTATGCCGTATCATGTGCCCAAGTCCATGTTCTTGAATCCTTAGCCCTCCTTCAAAGCTATATTTCACCATCGCCGCCCCAGACTGAAACCACAAACCCGAAGGCTATTGGTCCAAGAAAAAGTGCTAACTTGTTGCGGCTCTCCTGTAGCCAACCGTTCGCACTACAGCCTCTTCCAGATAGCGTTCCTTCAGGTAGTAAACACATGCCTTTTAAGATATAGCTTGGGTCTTGTCGAAAGCAGAAGCAATCCTACGGACTCGCAAGTTATAAAAGGGCAGCCAGGTCAACTTTTTATATCTTATCAACTCAACGAAAGCCTACCAGCTATACTACCTGGTCCTCACTCAACTCAACTTACCCCTCCAAAAACTTGTTACTTCTTCTTCACCCCTTCTTTCAGACACAATTATGCAGCTCACTTCGGTCCTCGTTTCCGCCATTTTGGCAACTATCGCTACTAGCACGCCGACTCCAATGCCATCCACCATCGACCTCACGACTATCAAAGTCATTTCCACAGGCTTCTACAACGGGAGCAGTGGTAGTGCTTCCGACCTCGCTGCTATTCCGCGAGAGTGCGCTTTCAATGCTGGTCGCGGCAGCTTCCATTATTCCCAGTTCGACGTTGGTAACGCACACACGGCCTGCATTGCGTCTGAGGATGTAAACGATTGTGGCTCAGGTGATTGGGCTGGTTCTGAATATGGCGATATGATCAACGCCATGGCCCAGCAAGTGACAAAAGATGGCCAATTCCAGACTAGTCGTACTGGGCGGTGGATGACTGGGTTTTCGATTGGTACAACTGCCATTCGCGAGAGGGAGCCTTATTTCGCGTACTTCCAATGGGGGATTGATTTTTCGGGCTCAACGAAAGGTCGCAGATATCGCCACTTCTTTTTCTCTTACGACTTTCAATACACGGACGTTATTGATCAGGGCTTCCTTTGCTAGATCTAGTAACAGTATCTGAGGGTCTCCAGGGCTTTAAGGGAGAGGATCGCAAGCTGTTCGCTGTTGTTGTCTTTGTGGATGTTGGATTCTTTTCATTTTTCGACTTCTGAATACACAGTCTTTACCTGTTTACTATTGAATTATCATCACCGGCTTTTCCCATATATTTTCTACATGTCGGCTTCATATAATTGTGCACCATAGTTTAAGCGCAATGAATCTCTCCGTGCATTCTGATTTAACCCCACGCCTATAATATCTTTCCTTTGACCTCAAGAGCCGGTCTAGGGGCGATAGATGAAATACAGTTGTGATGCTTTCTTATGTGAAGCTTGATTGCATTAACTAAAGCTATAATATCTATTTTCGTGATCTATGCTTTCGTAGCCTCTTCACCTATAAACCGGTCCTCCAAGGTCAGGGATTTCCAAGCCAGCGATCGTTGGTGGTTTCTCGGAGTGTTGTGATTTCCACGGACACCAGCAAGACGAAGGGTGTTGTACGCATCGTCCAAAACAACGTGGCTGTTGGCTCCGCCAAAGCCAAATGATTGGACTGATGCTCTACGCAGGCCAAGGCATGGCCAGAGAGTAGCATCCGCCGCAACCTGAATGTTCAGGAATTTGACATCAATCTTAGGATTGAGCTTCTCAAAATTGGCATTGGGGGTTTATCACACCAGCTTCCAAGGCCAGGATGATCTTGATGACGCCAGCAACTCCACTGGCTCCCTTGAGTTGTCCTTTATTGGACTTAACAGATCCACTATATCAAATTGTTAGAACATAAACTCCATGTGATCATGTCGAGAGGAGCGTGGCTTACATGTACAGAGGAGCTACATTTGATCGAAACCTGCGAAATGCAGCACCAATGGCTCCAGCCTCGATTGGATCTCCAACGGGTGTTCCTGCATGGCTAATCAGTGTTTATCGCAGCTATTCATGCATATACTGACCAGTGCCGTGGGCTTCGAAGTACATATAGGATTAAAAAAGTTTGTAATTCGCCTCTATAGTACAGCCATCTGTAGCCTATAACAAGCCTAAAACGGATCCTACATCATCAGCCTCACCATCTTCGCCTTCCTCAACAATAGCACCAGCCCCATCATCAAATCCCTCGCATATATCCAAGAGAGGCGCTTTTAAAGGCACCGGCTTTGCCTTGGAGACAACTACACTCACTGATCCGAATGGCCAAGTCGAGCTGTTCTTCCAACATCATACGGGCGAGATTCGATGGCTCACCGGGGCATCAATACCAATAATGATGTCTGGAGTGGAGGTAAAGAAGCTGTTGCGAAAGATGCTAGGAACGCGACATCAATATCAGTCGTCGCAAACACATATCAGACCACTACAACAGTAAGCGAAGTCGGCATTCTAAGCGGGTTATCAGGCTAATAGAGACAGTGGCATTTATTCTATGTCGATCAGCAAAACCATATCCGCGAAAAGGTTCGCAAAACACCCAGTACTACCTGGACTGAAGGTGCCCTTACCAAACCTAAAGCGACAGCCATGAATGATCCTCACGTCACTTTTCAATTCTGTCCAGACCAGAAAGGCGGCATCCAAGCTTTCTACGCCACCGATCCGCAAACGATACAACGTATCAATTGGATATATGGCGCGGATGCGTGGATGGAAAAGGATGACTTCACAGCTAACGGGCATGTTGGAATGGCATGCTATACGTGGGGAGCAGGCACAGCCCAATATAAGATGTTTGTGAGTCTAAACAACGAAGTCAAAGTCTCGTGGAAAGATACAAACACAAGCGTAGCGACGACTGCGAAACAGCCCGCCAATATATGGACCAACTCGACAGTGTCCATATCGGGTGACTCTCGTATAACAGGATCAAGCTTCAGTGAGTACCTAATTATGCAAACGCCGGATAGGTCCTCGGTTGGTCACAATATCACTTTGGATGCTGAAAATACACGATCGGATTCTGCAGAGCAGTTTACATTTGATGGGACAACCATTTTGGGCACGCATATGTGGCTTTGGGGACTGCCGACAAAGTCCGGTGACAAGCAACTTACGATTTTCCATCAAACTAATGGGAGTGATGTTACCATGATTATGAGGGATATGGTAACTACCCAGTCGTTAATTAGGGCACTTCGGATTCCTCAGGCTTGAGAAAAACGACAGCAGTCCGGATGGCCTAAGAATGCTGTTACTTTCGGACCAGCGGATAGAGTGGAATATAAGTCTCTAGACAGGACATGGGACCTCCAGAGTCCACAGCAGGTCCCCAACAAGCAGCTTCGAGGGTCTTTGTTGGACACTTACGTGCAGACGGTTTTCTCTTGGACTGTATACTGGCGGCCACCTGTTCATTCTTGGAATTAGATATGAAAGCGGAAGGAGGCTTCAGTCGGCGCGCAAACTGCTCGTCAACTAGCAAAACAGGGTGCCAAAGTTGGTGTCGTCAATAACCGCGTATGTCAACCATTTGTCGAGGAGAAATTCTTGGCAGCACTTCCGAAGTCTGTGAAGTCTGTTACCGTACTCGGCCAGGTTGATGACGATTTTGCACAGACCCACTCAATTGATTGCAGGCCTATCGGCCAATTCCTGTTCGGTCGAGAACTTTTGGATAGAGGGTCGTACTGGATGAGACTAGCAGACTGACGTTCTGCTTGGAGATCGACAAGGACAAGCTATCCTGTCAAGCTGTCCGAAAGACGGAGAATATATAGGGTTTGAAGCGTGTCTATTCTCTCAACCGCATTGAAAGCGGTCAAGCGTGCCTATAGACTCTAGTACTGAACGCGCATGCTATTGTTATGGGCAGTGTGGATATGCCCATATCAATTCGACATGGTCAATCCGAATTTATGTCTGAGATTGGTTGTGCTTTGAATTCTATGACAGAGACAGGACTGTATTTGAGGCTGTCTGAATGGTGTGTTTGCTGCCTGAGGCGTCAATTGTCAGATGGCTAAATTGACATCAATCGAGTGTTGCGCTATATTTTCTCGACTTAAGCCGTGCAAATACAATGTTCATTCAATACAGTATAATGGCCATCCTCTCCCAAGGCTCATTCCCTATTTAGTCAATCTAGATTCAGATAGGAGGAAATTTAGAGGTGGCGAACAATGCGCCTTTTGCGGGCGGCTACCCGTACTCTAGAAGAGTTTGCATCTGATGCTATTCCGAGATATGCAATCCTTTCACATACTTGGGACACAGAAGAAGTCACGTTTGATGACATTCACAATCCGGATGAGACCGTGGGCACAAGAAAAGCTGGGCTCTATAAAATCATTTGCGCTTGCGAACAGGCCATTCGAGACGGTTTGGACTACGTCTGGATTGATACTTGTTGCATCGACAAACGAAGCAGTTCGGAATTAACTGAAGCCATCAATTCTATGTATAAGTGGTATACGGATTCTGAAATCTGCTACGCTTTTCTGCCAGATGTCTGTTCGAATGTAGAGCTTGTGGATATCCCGGAGGATGCCTCTCCACACGAACTTGAATTATTTGACGGATCTGGACCTGCTCAAGCCCGATGGTTTTGCCGCGGATGGTGCCTCCAAGAGTTGATAGCTCCTAGACGCGTGAACTTCTATGGAGAGGGTTGGTTTTATCTTGGCTCAAACTTCACTCTCTCACGCGGGCTGTCAAGGATTACGAATATAGATGTAGCCATCTTATCAAATCCTCGTACGACCGAGAGAAAGCGCCTACTATTGCAGACCAGCGTGGCCAGAAGGATGTCCTGGGCTGCTGACAGAAAAACGTCCCGAAGAGAAGACCTGGCGTATTGCCTGCTCGGCATTTTTGACGTGCACATGCCCATGTTGTACGGCGAGGGCGACCGTGCTTTCATTCGACTCCAGGAGGAGATAATCAAAGTCTCGGACGACCACAGCCTTTTTGCCTGGGAGGCGGAGAGCTATAAAGGCGGTCTTCTTGCTCCTAATCCTTTTGCGTTCAAAAGATCTGCGGATATCGTACAGTGGTTCAATCCAATTGATAGTGGGCCATATTCCATGACAAACAAGGGCTTGAGCATCTCGTTACCCCTTCTCTACAGCCCACAAAATATAGTCCAGATACGAGGCATCTTGGCTTGTGCATATCGGGACGAATTCACTGGACCAATTGGACTCACTCTGCAGCCCGCTAATAGAAAAGACATTTATTATGTCCCTGTTTTGCACAACCGCCTTACGGTTGTAGATCTTAAAGTGGTCCAGACCGAGCATGCAGCATTTCGGTCAAAAGAGCAGGGAGAACCATCTACTTATGGGGTCATCACCAGTCCAATCTATATTTCTCGCGACACTCCACCACAATCTTTGATGGGCTTCCATTCAATGATGCTGGACACTCCCCAACAACATTATCCCATTAACTTCTGGGTCCAGAACTCTGTTTTCTTGAATGGAAAGAAAGTTGTTATTAACGAGGTTGAGCCTCCAGACAGTTGGCACAAGGACTCTGGGATCATATCCTTGCAGGTCGGCTGCGGCACTACTTGCGCTATACGCTTAACACCGTCGAATTTGAATGCTTTTGGTGATGATATGAACGAAAGAACGCCACAGCATGTGTGTTTCTTTACTGTACTCTGTGGTCGGGAGGCTGTGCTAATATAACCCAGATTGTGGTCTATTTTGGGATCAAGATCGAAAGTAACAACGACCGTGTTCGTCCCATGGAGTGGGTACATCCTGAGCTACAATCCAATCCTATGGACCTTTCTACTTGGCTCGTAACTGGAGATATAATCTACTGCACAGATTCATCGACCCTACCTCTAAACCATTCGTCACAGCTCATTGCCAGTATTAAAGGCAGTACAATATTGGGAAACACGGTGTATATTGTCAAGGTTGAGTCAGAGACTTCTTCGATGGAACTCACGCGCTTCTAACTGTTCTACAAATAAGTCAGTGTACTCGGCATACACTGTATCTTTTAGAAACGGTACACGGTGTCACAGGAAGCTGTGCAGTCAAAGGGGGTTAAGGCCTTGTGTTACACTTTCTTCACTCAAATTTGGTCCGATTCACGAGCTTCATAAACCCCTCACCAAGCATCCAGACAGGGCTTGAGGTCTACTAGGATACCCCCCGTTGGATGCTGAGCTCCGTGTATCTTATAAATAGGCTTCCACCATTACCAAATCTGAAGGTAAGATGGCACTGTCGTTGTCTTTGTGTTAGAATTGAAGGTCTATGCCTTCGAAGTCGCTTAGACATAGTCTTGACTGATGCGGTGTCATCGCTCCTGGATCTAACATCAAATAGCCAGCACTGAAATCTAGTAGATATATGGAGGCAGCAAGTGAAAAGACTGGAGCCAAGGTTCGATTAAAGTACAATCCAGAAGACCGAATCTGACTTGTCAAAAAGTGCGCACTGGTCTCGGGTTAGTGGTTGACGAGCTCGAAATATTTGATAGTATAGCTTGATTACCAGGTTAATCAAGAGGCAGAGACCCCTGTCATGCAATCCCGAAGACCCCGAAGGCGCAAGCGCCCGGGGTCGGCGACTGGTTGACTAAGCCAGCATTGAACCTACCTAGCACTAAACCCAATTCTTTTGTGATTTTGTAAACCATCTCCAATATTTCGAGATGGAGGCAATGCTTCTAGAATGACGCGAAGATGGAGACTCCATTGAACACACCCCTTTCCCCCGAGGCTTCAACGACTGCGAATGAGTCAGTACGCAAACCAGCTCCTTTGGCTTGTACTTTGTGTCGAAAGAAGCACTTGAAATGCGATGGGAAGCAACCAAATTGTTCGCGTTGCTTCGCCGCCAGCCTCCAGTGTAATTACACACCATCTCGTCGCGGCTTACGCGGAGCATCTGTACTTTTTCATGAAAATGGACAATCCGTCCAGACACAAATAACTGGAAGCTCAACCCCATATACTCAGAATTCCCAGTCTATCAACACATCAACCTTACAGCCAATTGGATGGACAACTGACACAATACAATCATCACTTTCGTCTCCAATCTCACCAGGCCAACAAATAAGGCAGGGAGAACAGAGGCAGAAAGACATGATCCAGCCACTCCGACAGCAAATATATAGCCCCAATAAGCAAATAGGTGCTGGGCTGGACTCACGCTCGGCGGAGGATGCCTCACTTTTGCTCTCGTTTTCCTCCGATGTCGATAACGAGCAGTTGATTAATCTCTTCTACTCTTCTTTCCACCCGGCACATCCAGTGCTCGTTCCCAGAAAGCGATATATCCTTCAGAGGTATCCGCGCTACCTCAAAATGGTGGTCCAGTATATCGGCAACCACTATTCTGGGCAACCAGCATCAAGCAATATCCTCCAATCGTCGATAACAGCAGAATTGTCAGATACAGAAATTGTTTCGCCTTTCATGGTGCAAGCACGTCTTCTCTTTTCAATAGCTCTCCATGGCCGTCATGAGATACAAGAAGCCCAAAAAATGCTCACTCAAAGCACACAACTTGCGCTTCATCTTGGAATGCACGAATCCAGCTTCTTTGCAAATGAAAGTCCTCTAGAGGAAGAGAGCTGGAGGAGGACTTGGTGGGAAATCTATGTCGTCAATGGGTATATGTCTGCGATCTGGCGGAAGAGTGGCTTCAATATTGGCAAAACCTTTTCCGATCTTCCTTTACCCTGTGAGGAAGCTGCATACTTGTCCGGATCCTCTCCGACGGAAACTATTTCGCTTGGTGAATTCGACGCTAGGCTTTACGCCGATGAGGAACGCCGGTTTTCTTCCTTCTGCTATCGTATTGAAGCTGTGAGAATACTTGCACGAGTTCTTGACCTCAACGGAGCTCAAGACGTACAGTGGGCGCACAATGAAGTTCAATCCGTGGATAATGCACTCGCCGCGTGGTCACATCACCTTCCACCTGAAAAGGTCGAGATCATTAACACTCTTGGTCAAGTGGATGAAATCATGTTTCAAGCACATATGATCATCCAGTATGCTAGCATTTACTTGCACTTCCCTCGCAGTAATCTCCAGCACACCATAGCTGCCAATGCAGATATTACTTGTGGCCGTCGAGATTCACACGTTTCTCCGACATCCACACCGCATATGCATGCTATTAAAGCGACCGAGGCATCCAAACAACTAACAAATTTGGCATCTTTACGTCTTCCTGTAGAGAACCACTCTCCATTCTTCATCAATGGATTAGCGCTCAGCGGAGTGGTACAACTATCAGCATGTTCTCTTCATACTTGTGATTGTTTCCACCAGCACCGAGACCGGGTCTTGCTGATCCTCGGGGTCTTAAAATCCATGGGCCGTATCTGGCCATTTTCTCAATTGGTCCTTCAGCAAGTTAAGAAAGTGGCTGCCAAAGTCTTTGATATCTTTGTGCAGGCTCCAATGCCGTTGCCTCAGGTCTCCAATAGCGCCTCGACGGAACAAGGTGAAATGAGTATGGGCCATAGCTCATCGTGGTTGGACACCCTCGATATTCAGACGCTCCAAGGGATGATGAACTTCGACACTGAAATGGAATATACCGGACCTATTTAAAGCATCCTTATTAGAGATTCATCGTGACTGCTTCAATCGCCTCGCCAGTATGGTCCAATGGGGATTTGGCTTGATACCATCTAAAAAGAGCCAGGCCATGCACCAAAAAGGTTGAGCAGAAAGAGTCGGTCTAGTCGCACGCATTAATTGTTGCCGAATATAAGGTCAATGCGGTATACGAAGCAAATATACGGGGTGCATAGTGGCACAAACCCCTAGAATGACGGAGCCGAGCGATTATATTGAAGATCCTGGAGAACCCTGCTGGCTTCCACGGTACTGAGCAAGCAATTTGTCAGATCGCATTTTCTCCACAGTCCCGGTCAATCGTCCAGTGAAACATCGTTTCTCATAGTAGGTGGACCTGACCTTGTACTAACGGTCAGATTAGACAAAATATAATTCACATAGTTGTAACAGATTCATTCAGTCACTATAGCGACCGTTGAAATCTGTCTGACTTGATACACACAAGTCGGAGGGCGAGCGTTCGTATGCACCAATGGCGCGACCTCTTCAAAGGCTTCTGGCTTAGCCCTTGAACGGAAGCTTCAGATGTAAAATCAAATGCGGATGCGCAGGCTATCGCTTTCATAAATCGTAACTGCCAGAGGCAATATCAGTCAGCTGGTCAAGGCGTACGAACCTTAGCACAAAACTTCAAAAGATGCTCGTTTTGTGTTGGTCGTTGCCTGGATATGTTGCTCAATTCCGTTGTTTTGACTGCGTTCCTAGGAAGTCTCGCTGGCGCAGCTCCAGCCCAAGGACCAGCAGTTACTTGTGTACGTATTGTGTTCATAAGGCTTATCTCCTCAAAACCGGGTTTGATTGGAGCTAAAACTGACTGTATTGGACAGTGCGATGCTCTCTCCTTGATCTTGCAAGAGAAAGTGGTCCAGCTTGGCAACAAAACCACAGAAAATGAGTACAAGAATACAAGATACACATACTGGACAGAAAGATCATCCGAAGTCACACCATCCTGCTTTGTGAAGCCTTCAAGCTCAGAAGATGTTTCTGCTACGTTGAAAATTCTAAGCCAACCACAATATCGAAATGTGCTGAGCTGCAAGTTTGCTATACGAAGTGGAGGGTAAGAATTTTTGCCATTACCGAGATTCAGCAAATTAGGTCTCTGACATGTGGCCTGTAGACATACTCCATGGCCAGCTGCGGCCATTAATGGCGGTGTCACCATCGATCTTTCTAACATGAGAAAACTTGAAGTCGCGGAAGATCGAAAGTCGATCGGCGTGGGCGCCGGCAACAAGTGGGGAATGGTCTATTCCAAGCTTGAACAAATGGATCTTGCTGTCTCCGGTGGTCGATGGGGAAATGTAGGGGTTGGAGGACTCTTGACAGGAGGTGGACTATCGTTCTTCCAAGGCAAAAGTAATGAGATCTAAGAAAACTGGGAGATGTAAGCTGACGGCGTTTTGTTAGGGGGACTCGCTTGTGATGGTATATTGAACCATGAAGTCGTGCTCTCCAATGGCACAATCGTCCAAGCCAATCCCAAGGTCAATACAGATCTTTACAAAGCTTTAAAAGGTGGGAACAACAATTTCGGAATAGTGACTCGATTCGATCTCGAAGCATTTCAGCAAGGCAAAATCTGGGGCGGAGGAATCCTCCACGCTGCAAAGGATCCAACCACGCTCTCCTGGTTCACTAATTTCGCGAATTCTTCCCTCACAGATTTAGACTCCATGGTCATGTACTCCACGGTGCCTCTGTTTGGTCAATGGATGAGCGGCGGACTCGTCACTTATGCCAAAAACGTGACAGACCCGTCAAGTTTCAGAGATTTCTATAACACGTCTTTGTTCTCAACGGCGAGCATTACCACATATAATCAGATTGCACAGTTCAATGCGATAGGCACACCCTTTGGCGGACGCGCGGTGTGGGCAACCTTTAGTTTCAAGAATAATGCGGCCTTTATGCGGACGGTAATTGATCTTGCAGCTCAAGAGAGTAGGACGATGCCACTCTTTTCTCCTGGAATCCAACTTATCTTTCAACCTCTCTGGAAAGCACCACGCGCGAAGGTGTTGGCAGAAACAGGGGGTAACTCACTTGGCCTGGACGACCAGGGCGACCTTATCATCGTTTTATGTTCCTCAGGCAGTAGACGCGCGGCAGATGATATGACGATCAATCTTGCAATGAAAGGCTTCATCAACAAAGCTACGCAGAAAGCGAGAGACGCAGGCGTCTATAGTAGTTATATCTACTTGAATTATGCGGCAGAATTTCAGGATCCTATCGCTGGTTATGGGGAGTCTAACAGAGCACAGTTGATTGCTGTCAGTGAGAAATACGATCCCATTCAGTTGTTTCAAAAGCAAGTTCCGGGCGGCTTCAAGTTAAGGAGGGCGGAGGGTGACTGGGTATAATTACTCATCTTTTTGCATCTCAAATTGAATTCGTTAAACCAACTCGGCATCTTTTTCTAATTTATTCTACTAAATACTTCTGCCACTTGGTCGTTAACAGTATGGTGTAGCTCACATTCTTTGTGTAACATATTTTAGGTCAACCTCGCAATCATTGTGACCGCATATATTTTCTTTGTTCAGTTACCTATTGCAGAAGAATCCATAAATTGCGATGGTAAGTGACTAGTCAAGCCTGGCCGAAAACGGCAAGGCAAGTCTTTGTCCTCAAGTGGTTTACAAATACAATGGCGACCTACTGGGTCCGTAAGATTTTCTCAACCATCACACTTCAGAGCCTCGAGTTGGAAAATCAGTTACTCTTCAACGAAAACGCTGGAGGCTCAATCCAGAAGTAGAAAGAATCCGGTCCGAAACAGCAACCATGTCAAGACTGGGAGGATTCGAGGAGGTCAATCCAGGCGTGTGGGAGCGCCCTCACCCATCCAATCCGGGCCAACTCGAAACCCTCAACTTCCAAGACGGAGAAACCTACGAAGAACAAGTCCAAGACATCGGAACCTATCTCCAGCAAGGAGGTAGAGCCTTCCCACCAGGCCGAGGTCCCCAAATCGGCAACGAAAGAGACACAGGCCACAGACCCAATCCCACAAGAGAAGATCTCTACCGATGGACCGGCCTTTTCGAAGAAGAAGAACCGGGGAGATGGATTAGGAGTTTGGCTCTTCCTGATGGTAGGAATATGGTAGAGGAGTTTCATGGGAATGTTGATGAGTTGAGGCAGGCGCTACCGGAGTATAATGAGATGAGGATTGGTATTGCTAGGGATATTGCGAATGGGGCGCAGATTCCTACTGGGAGGGGTGAGTGGACCCCTCCTGAGGAGCGTGGAAGAGGTGGCGGGCGAGGTGTACCTCGTCATAGTCCGCTTCGGGATGATGAAAGCGTAGAGGAATGGATAGAGAGGATGCATAGACCACCTGATGCGGAAGAACTTGCCAGAGATGGAGGTGGGGGATATGGAAGTAGTCGGCCTCAAAGTTCTGGATACGGTGGCGGTCGTGAAAGTTATGGATCGCGCGGTGGAAACGGTGGTTATGGCGGAGAAAGCAGCGGAGGAGGAGGAGGGGAGATGCCATTCGCTATGAATGGAATGGGAGGTGGCAACGGGGGAGGAGGAGGTATGCCATTTGATCTCAACGCCATGATGGGCGGCAATGGAGGAGGGGAAGGGGGGGGAGGGGAAGGTATGCCATTCGCCATGAACGGTATGGGAGGCGGCAACGGAGGAGGAGGAGGCATGCCATTCGATCTCAACGCAATGATCGGCGGCATGATGAATGGGATGGGAGGAGGTGGTAACAGTATGATGTCCTTTGACGACGGTCAGGGAGGCGGCTTCTCAGGCCCCATGAGCCAGTTTGGAGGAGGTGATGGCAATCAGGGCGGACAACAGGGAGGCTACGAATCAGAGGAAGAAGAGCGGTATCCCCGGAGGAGAGGCGGAGGCGGTTACTAGTAAGCGAAGTTGCGTTCTCGTTGGGGTATGGTGAAAGATAAAACGCTATTCGCATACATGTAAATTACCACGACCTTGCTGTTCTGAAGAGAGTTTGAATACTCACTCTTTCGACCTACGTGATGTACCAGTTATCTTTCATTCATACTACATCGACAGCCAGTGAATCTACAGCTCTACAAATAGGAAAGAGTATCACGGCTTATGAAGTATGAAAAACAACATTTCCTTTCCGTATATTCGTATTCGCCCTCATCGGGAACCCTCACCGATGACCCGTCCTTGTTTTAGCCTTTATTCGCCGTTTTGGTACTACTAGTCGCTCATGTGTAGTAGGGGTCCTCATATGCAATCCGTCGTTTAATGAGAACAAAAGAGATGGCTCTAGCAAGCCTCTGAAGGTGTATCATGCAAACAGGGGATCAGTCGCTAGGGACATAGGCTATGCTCGAATAGTAAGGATAAACGATCATAATCCGAAGCTCAAGCCCCTCTGAAAGCATCAAAACGCTTATACGTATATCCAATAAAAGGCAGACTCATCTCCGTGGCCGCATCGTCGCCTTGAGCGGCTGTCTGAGCTCGAAGCATAGCACTCGTATCGGTCTGCGGGATTTCATCAATGGGGAAGTACTGTGTGTCGACGTTGGACTGGAGACGGGGTTCAAATGGTGCGCGAATGCGGCGGAGACCATCCCATTGAACGCCACGGAAGAAGGGATGTTGTTTGATCTCGTGACCACCACCGAGACGGCCTAGACGGTTATCCGCGTCGCAGATCAGGCTGTAAACAATTAGCATTATTTAATTTGCAACTGGAAAGATCAAAGATGACTTACCTTCGAATGAACTCTTCAGCCTCAGTGCCCAGTGCTTGGTCTGGAGGGAAGTGCAAATGACGCTGCCAATCAACAATTTTGCGGTACGTATCGTGAGCTTCCTCTGCGCAGAATGGTGGCCATCCAATCAGACATTCGAACATGATGGTACCAAGAGACCACCAATCGCAGCTGTAATCGTATCCTTTACCGCTGAAAATTTCAGGAGCAATGTAATCTGGAGTTCCTACAGTAGAATAGGCAAGCTGACGACGAGATTTACGCCATGTGTTGATCTGTTGTCGGTTGCTGACGGTAAGTTGAATTTGGTCGAAGTTGATGGAATTGCGATTGTCTCGATTGGAGCGGTGTTTGCCACCTGCGAGAAGTTGTTGATAGTATGATGCTTCGTGCTCTTTATGGAAGCCAGTTGAGAGACCGAAATCGGTCAGCTTGATGTGACCACCTCTATCCAGCAGAATGTTGTCCGGTTTGATATCGCTTTTCATGTCAATCAACTGTCTTTGAAAGGATAATTCAAAATACTCACCGATGTATGAAACCCAATTTATGAACAGCCTCAATAGCCAACGTAATCTCAGCCATGTAAAACCTCGTAATATCCTCCGAAAAGATCTCATACTTAATAAGCATAGTCATCAAATCACCACCGGGCAAGAACTCCATCAACATATACAAGAAAGTATTATCTTGAAACGTCGTATGAAGCTTCACAACCCACGCACTATCTGCCTCAGCAAGGATATCACGTTCCGATCTCACATGAGCAAGCTGGTCCTTTTTGAACTGTAGTGTGTATGAGTATTGATACCCATCATAGAGGGGGACGCGACGAACCATTTCGGACTTGACCAGCGATTTGAGAGCGTAGATCTTGCCATCGGTTTTCTTTTGCACGAGTTTGACTTCACCAAAGGCACCCTTACCAATAATGCGGATAGTTGTGTAATTTTCTGGTCGCTCTTTTGTTCGCAGAAATCGGAGATATTGGACCTCAGCGCGTCGCTTCTGGTCAATCTTCTGTTGTCTACGTGATTCGGAGAGAGAAGGATCTTTCATGACCTGTTCTGCTTCGAGTGCTCTACGATTGCGATTTAGTAATTGTCCATTTATTCCTATCATGTCCAATTCCTACCTAGCATTCCTATCCCTCGCACGCTGCACACTGTCCTTGAAGAAGGTGCTCACCAATCCAGTCGACACCTTTGACTTCCGCAAAATATTCTCACTAAACTTCTCAGGATTCTTCGCCGGCGGCTCTTCATCGTTCATGGAGTTATTTGGCAGAGGAACTTGCGGGCTGAGGAAATTGCCATACTGCTGCTGAGGAATTGCACCAGCAGTTCTTGGACGCTGAGTAGCGGGCGAAGGTTGGCGACCATAGGGGCTACCAGAGCGAGGAGTACCACCACCCAAATTCTGGTGTGAAAACTGATGTACTAAGCCATTGGTGCCATCGTTGTATCCACCGGGGGAGCGGTAAGCTTGGCCAGGCTGTTGAGGAGCCTGTTGTTGCTGTTGTGGTTGCTGCTGTCCCTGCGCTTGCTGATATTGTTGCTGCTGCTGTTGCTGTTGTTGCTGTTGTTGCCCTTGTTGCTGGTACTGATTGTTCATGAAATACGACGTGCCCTGATATCCGTTATTCGTCTGCTGCGCACCCCAAACCTCTTGCTGTCCCTGAGAATTGGGGAAAACTGGCTGTGGAAAAGTAGACGGTGTTGTAGGGAATGCACGACCATCGCTAGCGGTGCCGTATTGGTTGTTGCGGTCGAAGCCAAAATTAAGTTGTAGTCGGTTGGGTGGAGCATTATTGTTCGAGTTGGGATTGGTGTTTGAATTCATTATTGATTGCCGAAGCGTATATTTCCTTGACGCCGCCAACGATGTATGTTATGTGGGACTAAGACGAAGTCGTGGTGGTGACGCAAGAGGTAGGCCAAAGATTGTAGTATGTCTTCCTTTTCTGTGAAAGCCTGTTCGAAAAGCTATCCCTGAACCGAGACTCTAAAGTTGCAGGTAAAGCCTCGAGCAAGGGAGCGCAGGACCAGGAGAGAGGGGGGCACGCCCGCTTTTCCCCGAAATTTGTTGCTACCTCGTCCTAGTATATGGTTCGGGACGTATGAAGAAGAGAAGGCTAATGTTACCGCGGAAGTATTCAGCAGAACAACAGTATATCTTCAAAAGCCTGGAGGGATTTTTGTTGGCACGAAGAAAAGGGACAACTGTTTTGGGAAGGAGAGATGTGGACCGCACTCAGGGAAAGCTACGAGTAGTTCTATGCCAAGCTCTCCACAACCACCCCACTTCCAGGTTGCAGGCAGAATATTATTCCTTATTCTTCCATAAACAAGATTGCCATAAAGGCTACTTCTTACACCAGGCCACCCTCTCAAGCAGTGTTGCCTTGTTTGTTTATGCCTAACTCTACTGTTACTATTCTGTCGCCGAATAATCAGTCAAAAGACATCCATACAATCGGGGGTGTATATCAAGCATCCACCCTAAAGAGTTCCACCAGTTTCTCACTAAACTCACCGGAGTAGCCTCCTACTCAATAGTGACGTGCCATAACGGTCATACCTGCAGTAGCTCCATAGCCAAACGAACCCATTCGTGTATATTCTTAGCTTGACCGCCTCTCACCCTTCCCTCCCGCAACACCAAGGAAGCCATTGGGTACTAAAAGATCAGCTACTTATCACGCCTCCGATCCCAAACGTCTGACAACATAGACTTTTCCATCGTTAACAGGATGATAGCACATCTCATTGAATTGTGTGTTAGCAGCAATGCTACAACAAGTAGCTCTACGATATTAAAAACTAATAAGTCCCATCATCACCTCATTCTCCCATCTCTTTTGCAAAAAGAGTCATCCAACGATCCATCCTCTCAAAACGAGGAAGCAAAGGGATACACATCGTACACAAAAACACAACTCGGATCCAACGTCCAAACTCCAAAAAGCGCGCTTTATCCAGAAGTCCTCCCCCCAGTACCCGGTTGGGGGGTATGTCCGTTGCGAGAAACAAAAGCAGTGCGAATCATCCAAAGCGCCTAACCAGAATACGGAAAGCCAAAATGCGGCAGAAAAAAGAAATAGCTAGTATACAAGAGAGTGATTAACCGTTGTTCTTGTGGAATTAATAGAAAGGAACTTTTCTATGCACCAGCGCCCATTGTCATCAATAACTGAACTTTTTCGCGTTCCTTGACCATTTCGGCTTGGAGTTTGCGGGAGCGTTGTGTAGCCTCATCTCTATTTTTTGTGTAAGTATCTTCATCAGGTCAGAGGTCGGGATATAATGAGGATGCATACCTTTCAGATTGTAACTCAGCGACCTCCATCTGCGCTATGTTCATCCTGCTTACTACCTCACCCATCTCTTTATCCGCGTCTGTCAATGCCTTTTCTAGCTCCTGTACTCTCTTCTCAAGTTGGTTCGTCTTGGTCGCTTCCGCAATGCTGATACCAAAGCCACTGCTAGTGTTATCGAGCCTTGGGCTCCTCGCCGCGAAGAGAGACAATGAGTCAGTACGGAGAGGAGTGAGCGCACCGGTGGTAGCGCGTTGCAGTTGTGCATTGTGCGCTTCCGTCATTTCCCGCACTTCTGTTTCGTGCCTGTTGACGGTCTCCTCAGAGTGCTGCTGGGCAGCCATGAGTTTATCTTCCAGTTCGCGGAGTTTGCGTTGCATTTGGGAGATTTGTGCCTTGGAGCTCTTTTGGTCTCGCTCACCGCGCTCGATGGCCTCGGCGAGTCGTTGACGCAAATGTGAGTTCGATTGTAACTGAACCTGAACTTGGCTTGCTAGTTCATCCATTCGTTGGGCAGAGGCGTAGAGTTCAGCTGCTAGATTCTGCTGCTTGCCCAGATGTTCGAGTTCAGACTTCCGGAGTGTTTGCGCTTGTTGTCTGTAGTCCTCCGCTTGGGACTGAGCACGATCACGTTCGCTTTCGGCGTCAGAGATGCTTTGTTTGAGAAGCTCAAGAGTACGATTGGCTTCGACATTGAAAGACCCATCGCCTGCTTCCATCTCTTTTATCCGAGCAATGGACAGTGCTTGTGTTGTGCGCAATTCGCCATAAGCCTTGTCCAGAGAGCCAGAGGAGTCAGCATCAGTACCTTGAGATCCCGGGCGATCAGGAATGAAGATATCCCTTTCCTGTAGTAAAGAGCGAAGAGAGCTAGTCTCTTCCTGTGCACGATCAAGATCCATCTTCAGCCCACCTAATCCTTTCTCACATCTCCACTTCTGATCAAGAGCATCGTCCCCACGGCGGCGGAGGGTAGAAACTTCATCCTTCAAGTGCTTGATCTCAGAGTGGAATGCTGTCCTTCGAGGGGTCAGGCTCATGAATTTGTCCCTTTCCATCTCGAGTTGCCGTAGCTTCTTCGCATGTCGTCTCTCATTGTACGTATGCCTGTCTAACATACTCTTCAGTGCTTTGTGTAATGCATCTCGTTGCGTTTCGATATCTTTGACTTTTTGTGTAAGAGCTTCTCGGGACTCGTAGGTTTTCTCCTTGACTGATCCGCCACGGAGGAGATCGGGTCCAGATGCTGAATTCGACCGAGACGTTCTTCCGGTCTTGTTGGCGAACGACTTCGAGCGTGAAAGGCTTGATCCCACGTTTGGTGACATTGGTGACAAGCCCTCCTCGGATATTGCACCAAATCGCAATTGCTGTTGCTGCATCTCCATTTGCATCCTCCTGGCATTGACAAGTGTCTGATTTTCGTCTTTCAGTGCTTGTAGCTCTTGCTGCATCCGTGTATGATCATAAGTAAGTTTCTCAGATTGAGAAGCATCGCTCTCCAGTCCGTCGATTCTCGCGCGCATCTGTGGAACAACCTCGTCTCGCAGATTGTCTCGTTCAAGCCGATATTGCTCAATTTCATCTCGCATACCGGCGACTAGGTCTTGAAAGTTTTCCCTGAATTGCCGCTCTTCGCCCAACCTGCGCTGGAAATCTACGAGTGAAGCTTCTAGCTCTCGCACTCGATCATTATCCACCTGTCCTTTTGTTTGTGTTTGTAAATGCTCATGTAATGTTTGGGCTCTTTCTTCTATTTCTCTTCGTTGTCGCAGAGCGTCTTGTAGTCGTTGGCTCATATCCAGCTTCAATTGTGCCTTGTCTTGTTCTGCTTGCCTCCGTAGTCGCTCCAACTGTTCAAGTTTGCCGTCGTTTTCTCCAAAGGGATATCGGACCGAGCCTGCACCTGAATCCGAATAATAATCGCTAGTTCTTCGATTTGTTTCTGTGATAGGTGCATGCGGTTCAGCTTTCATCCTTTCCACCTCGTCCTCCAATTCCATCTCACGCTTAATCGAGTTGGCTAGTTCCGCACTAATCTCCTGAAGCTCCTGCTCCAACTCGGCCATATGCGCGGAAGAGACTGGGAGTGTGAGTGATGGTGTCTGGGGGATAATCCAACTCCCCTGGGCTATCATATTGGCTTTGGCGATATCCAACGCAGCCGGAGAGGCCAATCTTGCGCCTGGTCCATACTCATCGCTTGGGAGAGGCGAAACGGGCATAGAATCGGAAAAGTGAGTTGAAGGTGAGTCGGCATTTGGGGAACGAGTGGTTTTGAAGCCAAAGAAGTTGCTCAACTTCCGAGCGGGAGATTTTGGCGTCGTTGGCATTTGACCAGATAGATCCCAACTGTTCATCTCATTATGACCAGGAGTCTCTACTCGTAGGTGCAAGCCAGATTGTCGTGACGCGAAAGTCGTCATAGTGGAGGAGCGCCTATGGATGCTTGATTGTCTCTTGTCGTTGGCCTCGAGTATACTAGATAACGATAGCTTTGCAGAGTGTCTCTTGCTATACTGGTCATGTCTTGAACTAAGGCTCGCGACTGGCGCTGAACTGATGATATGGTGCGGCGCGACTGGTGGTGGATTCGGCGTGGAGCTGCTGGGTGCTGCAATAGAAACAGATGCCGTTGGAGAGTAGATGGATGTTGGAATTGGTCCAGAAAGTGGGATCAACGGAGAATTACCATGAGGGTTGCTGTAAGATCATCTCAGTGGTTAGCGTGGATCGATTAATGCAACTTTTGGAGGCTTGCCCGAAGGCGCTGAACTAGCAAAGAAAGTGCGTGTCTATATAAATATTTCTACATTTACTTACTTGTCGAGGTCTCGGACGACGAACTGTGCTTGTCCCGGACTCGCAATTGGAGTGAGTAGATTTTGCTGTCGAGGAGGGTATGGCAGTGTGGGACTGTCAAGAGACAAAGATCGCTGTTGCGCTAGGACTGGCGAATTGGCGGGCAGTGGCTTCCTCTTCAGTATGCTGAGGTTCGTAAAGGCCGAAGGTATAGTAATGTTAGCCAAAGACAAATTGCGGCGCTTTTGTCCAGCTGAATTCGAGTTCCTCGTGCCTGTAGTGGGTGGTGGTGGTATAATTGGTCCACCCCCATCCTGCAAAGCAGGAGGAGGCCAACCTTGAGCCTCCGATCGGGACATTACTCCAACCGGTATGCTACCTCTGGAATGAGGCTAACCATGGCTCGATCAACGTCTAGGGGACTCCAACGGGCAGTTCAGGCGTATGGGTCTTTGCTGAAATCAGAAGGTGTGGCTTTTCCTGGGCTTGACGTTCAATCCACGAGACCACACAACGACAGCGCTTCGAGAGCTTGGACGCGCCCAACGTTTTTGTACTCCTGACAAACGCTGCGAGTGGACAATCGTTAAATCTCTTTGAGAGCTCTTGCTTATCTCACTGAAGAGAATTATATTAACTGCGAACCCATGACCCTCGAGAATCGGCTGATGAACAAGGAACGAACACCTGGTCTAGGAACAGACGCGACGTGAGTGGTTGAAAGTTTTCGAGGACGAGATGCACGGATGAGCCGAAAGGAAGATCCCTGACAGCGGCAAGGCGTCACGACGTTCAGGAACAGGTTAGCTTAGGAATTGCTCCAGAAAGGGGTCTAGAAGAGAGAATGGAAGGTAATTGGCTGGAGAATTTCAAATACATTCTCCCAGGAATCGTTAACCACAGTTCGTGATCTTTGCGCCGAAGAAACTTCAGACTAAAGGTTCCATTACAAGAGGCAGGAGCACTGCTTCAGCAACATTTTCAGTCGTGGAATATGTCACCACAGCCGCGAACCACCCCGACACCCGTCACGTCTCAGACATCAAAACAAACACACCGCCGCAACCGTATTCCTCAGTTATTTTTCCACAGTTGAAACGTTATAGATATCACATCTATGATATGATCACCTTAAGAGTACGTGCAAATAGCTTGGTAAAACCAAACTTGCAGATTTAGTCATGGCGTGCCAGTGGTTAGTTCACACAAATTTGAATAAACATCTTTTCTTGCAACGATAGAATATCACTCTACGGACAGCCCGGTTTAGCTCATACATGCGGTCACCATACTGTGCGTGCCTCAGTCTGTGATTTGTCTCTTGGTCTCCGCCTGACTCGACTCTGAGCAGAAATGAGGAGATCATGAAGGATGTGGCTTACTATGCTCACCAAGCTTGACTTTTTTCTGTTGTCCACTTTCTTTTCCTAGCATATGTCTTTTTAGGAGGCCCTACCAAAATGGGCTGCAACGGTCGTAAGGAAGTCGTTCAGCAAGTTCCGCCATTCTTGTTCCCTTTTAGAAAAGCCGGGCGGAACAAACCAAGAGTTCGGACCAATATCCGGGCAATACCCACAGAGCCTTGCTTTGTAGATGTCTAAAATAGCACGACATTAAGCTCTTCCTAGGAGTTATAAGTATACCACACGTAGAATCGCAGATATGTAGACTTCTCGCGGCATGAGAAGGAATTGCGGAGATATTATCTATGTCTTACGACCCGGCCACTGATCATCTCAGCTGGGATGTATGTAACCCCTCTCGGATCCGTGGGCGTACGTTCGTACATTCAGCAATCCCTTTTGTCGACCAGCAGTCAAACAGTAGCTTGTTCTAGATTAGTCTTTTTAAGAATCATACCGCCCTTATGTGTTGATTATTGGGGACGGAATTGCTTTGCCCATGTGATCTTCTTGGAGACCACATTAAGTTTGATGGTATTCGCAGCCTTCGTTCCTCCGCCTTCAGTTATGAAGATGCACTGGTGAACCAAGATACAGAGGCAAAAACAGCTGCCATTGCTATGAGAACTCCATTTGCACTCCACCTCCCGCCAGTCCCAGTCAGGTATTTTGTCGTACCAAAAGTCGTATTTTGCAAATCGATCGGGGTACCATTACTTCGACATATTATCCCCTCCAACACGCTCTGGCTATTATTCCCTTCCTGCAGCAAACAAGTCTTGAAGCTTCCCAGTGTCTCGTCATAGGTCAAATTCCCCACCCCTCTGAAACCGCTTCCCATCGGTAAACCACAGTACTCATAACAGTGAATAATAGACCATTGAACAGGCGCGGGCTGACAGCACCTCTCCAAAGCATTCGTATTGGTGTGGTTTGGTAATATCCCACAAGCAGGTTTGGGATCCGGTACTGATATCAGAACTTGCGGGTTTTGTGTTGCACAAAATGTTGCCGCATTGAATGTTGATGTTGGCTTTGTTGTTGTTGTTGTAGTTGTACCTGTCGGTCTGAATATGTGTGGTTGGGCGTGGCACCATAATGGACCTGTGGTCTCTCCAGTCGCGTTCAAACACCCTTTGAAGTATTGGAAGTAATCAACTTCATCTGAGTCGAATTGCGCGTCCATACTCGCAGGAAGGTCGCACCATGAATAGCATGGTTCATTTGCGAATTTTTGAGGTGGCGAAATGGAAGAGCAGCATTGTGAGGCGAGGGTGTAGTTTGAAAGAAATGCGCAGGAGTAGGATGAGCTGCCTCCACCTGTGAAATTTTGAGATAGAAGTCCGTTGGTGGAGACGGTGGTACAAGAATTGGACATGCTTAGTGTGGATGTGATTACAGTTCAAAGTGGAAGCATATGAGAGCGAAAATAATGAACGTAGAAGTAAGTGTTTTGTCTCGCGAGGAAGTTCACAAGTCGAGGTCCGCACAGGTCTTACCCCTTTAGGCAACTAGCTCCAACAGGGACGCTGTCAGTCGGCTCGCCTAGCACCTAGACTCAACCTTAACGACTACACTTCGCAAATATCTACTCATCTGCTCTTCCCATGTTTCGCGATTCTATCACGAAGGCAATGAGGCATCTCAACGTTTAGACTCTCACAATCAAACGCCCGCAGTGTAAGTCAAGATAATTGCAAAGATTAAATCTCGTGGGCGTGCTTCCGCTTCACAAGGATATTCAAACTCAAATCACCGCTTGTGTATAACACTGTACGTTCACGCTGGATGAAGAACCTACTGCTAAGATACTCAGAAAACAATAAATCCATTTTAACAATAGCCTGTCACCTGTAGAGCGGAAGTGCATTATTCAAACAAAGAAATGATGGGAGCAAAGTGTACAGTTCCTTTAACATCAACAAAGCTTTCTTTATAAGCCCTGGCCCAACAACAAGGAAATGGAAGAACAATGCTCTTCTAAGCATATACCACCCTAGGTACTCATCATCTTCTCCGTTCCCGTTCCATATCCAATCCTAGAGCCACAAATCCCTATACAGTATATCCACCATGCCCATAACATTCCGCCCCGAAGACGAAAAACTAACCACCGCCTACTCCTTCCTCCTCAGCACCAACAACCTCCCCACCCCATCTCAATCCCTCTCCACTTTCATAACACATACTCACGATCTAGTGGCTGAGCAATGGCAAGTTCCCCCAAAACGTCAAACCAAATTCATTCGCGCCCAAGGTTTAAGCGCAATAGCCGCATCAGGATTACCTATCGAAGCAGTAACACCACCTAACCCAAGCCACTCGCATCTGTTCGAGGTAGTATGGCCGATACCTACAAATGAGTCGTACGAGAGAGTTACGAGTGCTGAGGAGAAGGCTTTGTGTAAGAGGTTAGGATTCCAACATGTAAGTCTTGCGATTGTGCAGCTTAAGAGTGTTACTACCCCGGTGGTAGTAAGAGCTGAACCACATGAAGCGACAGTCAGTCAAAAAGGGAAAAGTCAAGCTGCCACAACAGCAACACCACCAGCTCCTGCACCACCACCAACGAAAACCCTAACCTACAGCGGCAAAATCTTCCACCTAGTATACGTAGACGACTCACCGGAAGCCCGCCTCAATCCCTCCAACTATAGAGACGTTCTTTGGACACCCCACGATATAACAAAATACAACATCGTCAACCATTGGGTCGGTATCAGCAATACAAGTGGGTGTGAGTTGATCTATCTTGAAAGTTTGGAGAGAGATCTAAGTGCTAATAAGTGGAAACCGGTTATGAAGTGTGCTAACGATGTTATGACTAGGCATCAGTGGAAGTATAACCTTGAGAGCTGGCATTGCGAGTGTTTTGTGAGAGCATTGGTTAGGGCGATTAAGGGGGAGAATCTGGATGAGACTGAGGTTGAGGTAAGTAATGAGATGGCGGAGAACGTTTCTGACACTCCAGCAAGTGAGGCCGCGTCCACACTCGTGGCATTATCAAAGGAGGCCAACGATAAAAATATCACTGTGGAGCAGATGGACGATGAATCCAGCAGTAGCGATTCTTGGACCGCTGTTAGCACCTTTGGAGAAGACGCCCAGGAAGATGCGGTTGCTGAACAAGTAGAATCCGTATCAACGACGGTGCCCTTATCTCCTTCTCCTCCGGCTCTCACTCCAGTGATAGAGAGTCCTAGAGTACCGAAGAGGTCCCGAAAACGGGCACTAGAACCTACAGAGTTAAGAAGAAGTACGAGGGAGAGTAAGAAGCCGAAAAGGTTTGTTCCATCGTAGGTAAGGCTACTGTAGATCGATTATATTTGTTGCAACATAGCAATTTGACTGGTATCAGTATTGTCTTTCCATCTGTCATTAGCACTATGTAACAATTTACATGCTATTATAAAATACAATACCGCTATCTGTACACTCACGAAGATGATGATTCGTCGGCTTTATCATCCTTCGGCTTCTCCTCCTCCTCAAGAACACTCCTCCTAATCTCCACAGCAAAGTATAGACTCTTACTCGCCGCCTCAAGAGTATCCGTAAGATTCACCCCGAACCCTTCCAATATAGCAACAAGTTGCTGCCTCAGACCCGTGATACCACCCTCAAGACCACCGATCCATTGTGCGCCCTCTAAATCAAATATCCTACCCTCAGCCCGCGCGCCCAGCAACAACAATTTCTGCAACCCATTTTGCACGGCTGGTTCGTGGAAAGTGGGATTTGTTCTTCGTTTTGGCGCTGGGAATGCTTTTGATGGTGACAGTATTGTCAAGACAGCCTTGAGGTGGGCGGGCGACATTGCTGGCATGGTGAGGAGCATGAGTGGGCCGGCCATTAGAGATTCTAATCCGTGCTTTAATCTCTTGTTTGCGTTTGCTGCGTCGTATGCTGCTTTTGAGAGGCCGTGGCTGTAATCTGAAGCATTCGGATCTGTATTTGCTACCGCTGCAGCATCACCAGGATGAGGTTTCGCCTCTTTTTTCGGATTTCTCGCAGTCTGAAAGAATTCAACCACTTTCAATGCAGCAGCAAATATCCCCGTCTGTATTATGTTCATCTTTATAAAATCTGCATATTCCGTCCCTTCAGCTGCATCCACTTTCTTCAATGCTTCCGCCAGTTCTCGCCGTATGGCCATCCATTCGATGGACTTGAGATTGTTGTGCTGGAAGATGAGTATAAGTGGAGTTGATCGTAATAACGAGGCATATTGACGATGTAATTGTGACTTTCGGAATTGAGGTTGACGGTATGACGGTGGTTGTGTGGGGGGAAAACGTTGTATAGGCGTAGAAATTTGTATTGACAGATCAATTGCAGGTGCCGGTGTTGTTGCTGTTGCTAATGATGCGTAACGACATTGTTGGACCTGTGGTTTTTGCCGTATACATAATTGCTGGGGTCGTAGACGGACGTGAGGAGGCATTGCGATTGATGCGAATCTCAATAAATCGAGCAACTTATGGCTGACTCTCAATAAAGCGATAGGAACTAATATTGAAATTCTTTTTCAAACATAGAGGAATACATTGGATCAGAGTTCGAGGTCCGGATGTGATTGAATTGAATCGAGCTTGCAGCCTGAGGCACACACGACTCCCAAAAGTACTTATTTGGTCGCAAGGAAGAGTGACTCCCATAACATTGGAGATGCGATTTTAATATTCATATGCATATTAAAGCTAGTTACATTCGATTGGGCCTTTCACAGAGCTAAGGAAAACTTCAAAGCGTTTAAATCGAGAGTGCTTCAATTATCCTGTTCAAAGGTACGCCTAGTGGTAAGCGTATATAAAGCCACCTGCTAATTAACACACATTTGCTAACCAGAATTCTAGTGTCTCACTTCAAAACTTGATATTATGGACGAGAATGCAGAGACAATAGTCTTAATCACTCCGCTGCTCAAACGAATGTGGCCAGCACCAGGAAAGGAAAATGTTACAGCAGCTGAGATTGCTGCTGCCATATCGCACATCTTCACAAATAGTCTGACACCAGTACAAACTGGGGCTTTACTTACCGCTCTTCATTTCACTGGTCTGGACAGGCAACCCGAAGTGTTATCAAGATGTGCCCAAGCCATGCGAAACGCATCATCACAGATCGACAAAAAGGTATTGCGGGAAGTAATTTCTAAACGGGGACGGAAAGAAGGGAGTTATCGAGGTGGCCTGGTAAGGAGTTCTTGTATATCCTTCTGGTCCAACTTGAAGTTGATTTGTTATAGTGCGACATCGTCGGCACAGGAGGTGATTCCCACAACACATTCAACATATCAACAACATCATCCATAATAGCTTCGTCGCTTCTCCTAATAGCAAAACACGGCAACAGAGCATCGACGTCAAAATCAGGCTCGGCAGATCTACTTCGATCCATTGCACCCAAAGCGCCAATATTAGAAAACGTCACACCAACCAGCATCGCAGAAGTCTACAGCAACACAAACTACGCTTTCCTCTTCGCGCCCACTTTCCACCCTGGTATGCGATATGTAGCACCCATTAGAAAGGAGTTGGGTTGGCGAACCATTTTCAACTTACTGGGGCCGTTATCGAATCCAGTCGATAGTACAGGGCAAATCTCAGCCTCATCATCTTCAATTAGTTTGGTTGAAGCACGACTCATAGGTGTAGCTCGCAAAGATCTCGGTGGCGCATTCGCCCAATCACTAGTGCTGTCTGGAGCACGAAAAGCATTGGTCGTATGCGGAGACGAAGAACTCGACGAGTTAAGTTGCGCTGGACCAACTCACTGCTGGATGTTGAGAGAAAAGCCCAATCCCGATTTCAAAGGATCACCTCACGAGGAGGATGATGATTTGACGACATCGGACGAGGAAGCACCACCACGAAATCTAGTTAACATTGAGAATTTTACCCTCTCACCATCAGATTTTGGCTTTCCGGAACATCCACTATCGACAGTAGGACCTGGGAAAGAACCATCGGAAAATGCTGAGACTCTCCTAAGGATATTAAGGGGAGAGATGGGCGATGACGATCCACTAATGCATTTTGTGCTTATCAATACAGCCTCTTTATTTGTTGTTAGTGGCATCTGTGATGGTGATAGCAGTAGTATGGGTGGGGGTGATGATGGAAAAGTCATCACTGAGAAGGGACCTGGAGGCGGAAGGTGGAAAGAAGGCGTGAGGAGAGCCAGGTGGGCTATTAAAAGTGGTGCTGCGTTGAGGGAGTTGGAAAGATTCATCGAGGTTACGAATGCGTTATGAGACTAGACAGATGTTTGACGAGGTGAGGGATGCGATTTCTAGTCCTTCTTACAGTTTGATGGCTGAAGGACTCCTGCAGGATTTTGAGTTGAGGAGTAAGATTCAGCGTACTGAGTCACAACTCACCTCATCTGCAGCTCGAAGCTGTGACCATAATAAGTGAATCTGGACACTCTCCAATAAATCCAAATGCTTCAAAATCCCATCATTCATCCCTATAACGCCGCATCCAGTTCCCAAAATCCCACCCTACACTACCTCATCCTCAAGAGACCTCGCCAACTTGTAAACCGCATAATCCAAACCATCATCAATCTCCACCGGCTGATCTCCAAATAAAGTCTTCACCGAAACATCTCCCTCCACAGTCTGCTCGTAGCGTAGCTCCCACAGCTTAACAGACTCCAGACCCATCTTATCCCAAAGAAAGTCCAAAATATCGACCCAATGCCCATAGTTCTCCTTGGGTTCACGAAAGGTGAAACCACCTCCTTCAATATTACGATGGAAGAATGGATTTGCCAATCCCGATTCCTCGTTACAGTCCTCAGTGATCCAGAGCCCCATATCACCCAGTTCTAGGACTCTCAACGTCCTCGAATGGCGGGAGAGAAAAGATGTCAATCCCGAAAATGGCACAGACTGTCCCGTGAAGCGGAATTCTCGGATACGAGGAAAAATCAAAAGCTGGAGAAAACTCTGGAAATATCTCTCATAACCGCGTTTCTCATCTTTCACATCTGCTTGAATTTCTAAGTGCAGGCACTCAACGTTAGGTGCGAATGCTAGTATACCAGGGTGAATAAAGTGTGGTATCATCTCGCTATCTACATCCTGCATACCCAGTATCTTATGCAGCGTTGACGCTGGTAAGGCTGGGTAAGCATATGTAAGTGATGCGTCGAGTTGAAGGTGGAGGTGTATCAGATGTTCGAATAAGAGGAAAGCGGTTGGTGGTAGCATAGCCAAGGGAAGGCCTCTCACTCGTGGTGTGTTGCCTTTCTTGGAAGCTGTAGTTAAATTTTCCAGTGATGGGTGAGTTGTGCCGAGCACAGCTAGAGTAATGAGTAAGGTCCGAGTTAGCGCAGCACCGAAGTCGGGTAACTCTTTGCGGTAGTTCGCCTCATAGTCTTCGAACATACTGCTAGGTAACAGACCTAAATGTCGTTGAAGCTTAGCAGATCCAAGAGCCGTCTCCGCGTGAAAGTCGCCGATGTGGACTGATTTCAGCGACTTGAGGTTCTTGACGACCTCTTCCAGCGCGGTGATATCGTGTTGCATCAATTTGGTAGAATGCTCATCCCGAGGATCGAACCAAGGATATGGCTGCGAGCGCATAGCCATATCACGGTAGGTGCGATGTTGTGCTATCGGGATCTCCTCATGTTGTTCCACCAGGATCTCTTCGAACTTGCGAGTCTCTTGGTCCTTCCACCGTGTTACCATCAGGTGAAGATCTTCGATGGACTTATTGATAACCGGCTGTTTGGAGATTGTGTTCAGCAAATCCAAGCTCTTCCCCTCAAGGAATACTGCCGATGATTTGAACACATTCGCATATGCTGGCCAGCACGCCTCATTCCAAGCTTTGTTGACTTCACGGAGACGAAACAAAGTGGGTGTGCCAACATGGAGAGCAATACATTCCATCAACTTCTTAGGTAACGCTGAAATTGAAGCTTTAGAGGATTTGCGTTTTCGGACAGCCTTTTTCGGCGCTGGACGCATAGCCATGGCTTTCACAGGTGTAACAACCTTTGCTTTGGACCGGCCATTGGAGCGAAGAGTGCGCTTTATAGCTAAAGAGCCTGAAGCTTCGAGAGCAGCAGAGATGGCTGCCGCATCTTCTGGTGAACTATCCGGTGACGGGAGACTTGAGGTAGAATCGGGAGATTCCTTTCGTCGTTGTTGTAGGGCCTCGAGTTGTGGAGCAACCCCAGTAGACAAAGAGGGCTTTCCCTTGTCTGCGACACCTGGTGGGTCATTGGCAGCTTTTCCTGAATTCGTACCGGTAGGTGCTGCCGTTGGAGCTGGTGATGGATTAGAGTCAATGAAAGTCAATGTCCTAGGTTGCGGCGATGAATTTCTCAGGAATCGAGGCCTCCCTGGTGGCTCATTCGGTTGATACGCAAGAAATTGGTTTGACCTGCGGTTGGAGGCCAGTGGTGGCGTAGCAGTCCTCGCATTAGCAACATTAAAGCTGTCAATGGGACGTTGAGAAAAACTCCCACTGCCATAGGGCTGGGGCTTTGAATTCGTCATGCTACTTTTTGCTCTTGGAAGCACCGGGCCATTGGCGATGGATGTTTGCTGATGAGGAGATAGTATCGCAGCATAGGTCTCGTGAGTTAGTCGTAGTGCTTCCTCCGCGGCGCGGGCGGCTTCGCTATTTCCCTGTGTAGCGACACGTTGACGTTTTGGCGTTGCTGAGTCTGTGTGGGTAATGGAATTAGCATGAGTCGTATGCGATGGGGTGCTCTAGAAAGACTACTGACCCTGATTTAGTGCTTTGCGCTTACGCGGAGTGCCTAGCGGTGGAGTAGGGACCGCCATTTTGTAATTGGTGGTGGTGCTGATGGTGGTGGTCGTTGTTGTACGTTATCGTTCACTAATGCACCACTTTGTGATGTTGAAGAAAGAAGAAAAATGATGAAGATTGAGGTGCAGGTTTTAACGTTTGCATGGTGTTAACACTACTGGATAGAAGCGGCGTGGTTAGAGTTAGTCCTGTTGGTGTGTCGACCAACAGCCCGTTCTGGCTTGATTGCGCATGTCGAGCAAATGATCCTACTTGGATGGTCTACAAATGATGAGAAAAGGAGCTGATCACAATAAGCGCGTCTTTTTCTGGATCTAGTCCGGTAATAAGCACGGTTTGAGCTGAAACGACAGACCTGGCCGAATTAGGAAGTAAGTGCAGGAGTGAATACTGAAATAGGAATTTAAGGAACGTGGGATCCAAATCGTACCCTGATCTCTTTACAGTATGCTTACAGTGCCTGCCACAAATTAACACCAGCACTAACATAGAGCTGTAAGCAATTTGGACTGAACAAGTCGACCGCTTTCTCTGCTTCTCGTAGCTCATTCTCGTCTCGGTCACCCTCTTCTCCCTCCATAGCGTGCGAAGAGTAAAGTTCGGTGTCGGCAGTCCCAGAATCACTCAATTGTTTATTTGTCAATAAGGCTCTTTCATCATCCATTGGTTATTTCCTCGAAAACCCTAACTCCCACCCTTCCCAACGCCGTCCCCACTCCTACCACCTCCGCACCCACACTCATCATCCTCTCAAACCCAGCCCTATCACTAACCCCACCAATACCAATTACAGTTACTTCCTTCAACTTCTCCTCCGAATCAAACATCTTCCGTAACAATTTGACATTACCCAGCGCAAGAGGATGGAGCGGCGTTCCAGCCATACCACCAATACCCATCTCATCCGCAGAACTCAACGCAGGTGAAAATGAATTGTCTAAGAGTAGACAGGACCCCAGGGTATTTGTCGCTGTAATAAAAGATATCGGCACCTTTTCAAAAGCCATAAGCACCGATTTCACAATATCGAAATTCTCAGGGTTAGTATACGGTGGTGTCTTTATCCCAATAAGTATCCTACCATTATTTGCCCTTGATACTTCATTCAACGATGTAAGATACTCCAGCAACGCCTCCAAATCATGCGCCGGTGGTGGCTTTCCAGAAATATTCGGACAAGAAAGATTTACTTCCATATACAACGGCACCTCAATCCCCCTCTGCGCCTCCAAAATCAACCTATAACATTCCCGCAACTCCCCCGGCGTACCAGTCACACTGACCAAAAAAGATTTATCCCTCCTCCCTCCGTTATCCTCTTCACACAGTATACGTATATTCTCCAAAGTCTGCGCAAGAGGAATAGGACTATATCCCAAAGTATTTAAACTCGCGGATGCTTTCTGGCATTCCCCCTCACGAGAGTGTATACAATCAAATGTGTGAGGATCAAAGAATGTATATTGGTGTATGGAGTCATTGTGGGCGAAACCAGAGAGTGTGGATGTGCGTACTGTGACCGCGCCGGTGTATTGGCAGAGGTAGAGTTTACGGAGGTCGGAGAGGGTGGTTGCCCAGGGGTTGGAGGAGTTTATTAGGGGTGGGTTGATTTTGAGGGTCATGGTGGGTGGGGAGGTAGGGAATGGAAGCTTCTCCCGGGGTTTGGGAGGGTATGGGTGAGGTGAGGGCGGTGGAGTTTTGCATTGTCGAATGGATGTCTTGAGACGGAAGTGGTTGTTGATAAGGCGATATGCGGATATCAAGTAGAAGTGGACTCACAGCCTGGACTCAGCCCTGCTTCACTTCTTTGGGTTTTACATAGAATATCAAAAAATTCCTGTCATCTGCTAGATAACAAGAGTATGTTTGTTTCGAAATGGTTGCATCCGTTCTCCAGCAGAATGCTATTCTACTATGTCAAGACTTATACTCACATCAACGACCCACACGCTTCACCAAGGAGAACGTCTACAATGTCTTATGACATGCAAACACAGCCTTGAATTATATATCCATAATCAGTCATTGCCCGAGCGCCATTCCACGGTCAGAATGATGAGGATCTTTTATTCATGTTTTCTGATCAAGTTCCCGAGTTTGGCATGCATTGGTGGTAGATATTTCCTATCCTTCAATTCGAACTGCTACAATGAAACCCTTTATGGTGCTAGCTTTGCGATAGCGGATTCGATATATGGTCCGTACACGAGAAGGGGATCGTTTCAAAGACCCAGTATTTGGCGTTGAACTGGCCCAAGTGGTGTTAAAATTACAGCGACTTTCCATGCTGGTAGTGTGGGGGCCAAATATCGGTATACTAAGCGTGTATGGTGAGATGGTGGCATGCAACTGATTTTCTGTACGAATATGGGCTATAAAACTGCCACATATTTTGTGGGGCAGAATCGCTCGAGTTACTGATTCGAAAGCTGACGGATTAGAGGCTGTTATGATCATTAGACTTTGGTAGATGCGCCCTCGGTGGCCTGTTTGAGACAGCAGATTTTAGACAAGGATCACATTGAAAGACTGCAAGCTCGGTTAGCATCGAGGATTCTATATTGCGCTTTCATAGCTCAGCTTACTGGATTAGGAAGTGTGCATAATGACGACAATCGAGGCCGCCTCCCATTATTGACCTCTTCTTTTGATGCTTCGAACCATACAACAGAACACAACAGTCAGGACATTAGTCTAAATTGGCTTGATCTGGGCAACGTTAGTAGATGCTTTAATCTACCAGGCTTTGAATCTTACCTTGAAATGAAGCGAAATCAGCGAGAAAACCAGCGCCTTCAAGTCTTGCACCAAGTAATAGAAGACACGGAGACCTTCTGGATCTTGCGATTCTGTTACGTCGACCAATGAGCCAATTTTTGCAGTCTAAACTGATAATCAGTTGTGGCTCGCTTCCATGGAATGTGAATTGAGTATACCTCAAATGAGATGTGCTCATTTCCCAACTTGATTTCGAGTTCTTGTCGGCCGTCCTTGTTCTTCTGTGGCCACTTGGTGTCGTCTTCCTTCATAATCTCACTCTCCTTGATGATACGCTTGATTTCTTGGATGATGAGCCCACTAACGCACACTATCACAAGTTAGGGATCATAAAACATGCGACTCTGACTGAATGACGTACTCTCTTTCCTGATGAGGGAGTCATTTCTGTAGTTGGAGTTGTTTGCGTAGCGGACCGTTGAGCTTTCTCCATCTCTGAGGGTGCGAAAGTCAAATTCTATTTGTCTATTAGACAAGAAAATCCCACTTGATGGGAAGGCACATTTACCTAGGAATTCATGACCAAACCGACCAGAATGGCCGGAGCTATTACACCTATTAACCTATGCAAACGTGATCAATGTGGTAAACCTTACTAGTATCGCACGTAGAACGTGTCATTTCCTGATGCTCCTGCCATAATGTTTTCGTTCCGGAATTCCTAAATCCACTATCAAGAAATGAACAAGATCGAAAGAAGTTGAAGTTACAATGTTAAGGCTACAAAAGTGTCGATGAAGTTCAAAAGGACGAGGTCGGAAAAACGTATGGCCGGTCGAGTGAGGAAGTTGCTATTGAACACGATGCCCAAGTGCAAGGGAGGTATAATCGCATTGAATGGTAGTGAGAAGTGTCCACAATTTCACGCAAAGGCAGCTACCAATTCCACAATGCCATATTGAAATCCCGGGTCACATACGTTCCTTTTCTCTTCCTCTCAAAAGGCCCCGCCAAAGCCCCTCCGACTTTCTCACCACATAACCCCTAAGGCCGACCGTACGCTTTGACATACCAAGGACTCGACTTGAACAATAGCGTTCTTTCCTTCCTTTCGACAGCGGAATCACATTCAATATGGCCTCAGTATTTCTGGAAACATCCTATAGCTTGGTTGGGCAAGATGCAGGTACCCAACCAACACTTCAGGAGCTGAAGCTAGGTCTGGAGAAGGGTAGTGATGAAGTTAAGATAGAGACAATGTAAGAAGTGCAGGAAGACTTTAAGACGCATTTCTAACAGTCCATAGGAAGCGGATTCTTCAGCAAATGCTTCAGGGTGACCCGATGCCCTCTCTCCTTATGCACATTATTCGATTCGTTATGCCTTCACGATCGAAGCCACTAAAGAAACTCCTTTACCTCTACTACGAAATATGTCCGAAGCTGGATGCAAACGGCAAGCTGAGACAGGAATGGATCTTGGTTTGCAATGCAATGAGAATGGACTTGCAGCATCCCAATGAGTTCATTAGAGGAAATACACTGCGATTTTGCACAAAGTTGAAGGACCAGGAGCTTATTGAACCATTGTTGGCACCAGCAAGGCAATGTCTCGAGCATCGACATGCATACGTCCGGAAGAACGCGGTGTTTGCCATCGCGAGCATTTACCAAAATTTTGAACACCTCATCCCAGACGCGCCGGAGCTTATTCTCAACTTCTTATCAGAGGAGAATGACGTGACCGCTAAGCGGAACGCTTTCGCTGCCTTAGAGTCGATATCTCACGACCAAGCCCTAAATTATCTATCCGGCGTATTCGATTCCATCCAGAACGCAGACGAACTGCTGGCGCTGCAATATTTGCAGTTCATTAAGAAAGACGCCGCCCAGAATTCGGAACGGAAAGCCAAATATCTGAGACTAGCCTTCGATCTTCTGGAAGCAAAGACGAGCACAGTCGTATACGAGGCTGCCTCATCTCTTTGTACACTCACCTCCAATCCCGTCGCCATCAAGGCTGCAGCGACCAAGTTCATTGAGCTAGCAATCAAGGAGCCAGACAACAACGTCAAACTCATCGTTTTGGAGAGGGTCGCAACACTGAGGCGGAAGAATGACGGAGTCCTCGATGACCTCGTTATGGAAGTGCTCCGCATTCTTTCTAGCCCAGATCTTGATGTTCGGAAAAAGGCTCTCGATATTGCATTGGAGTTAGTCACGTCGCGTACTGTGGATGAGGTGGTCTTGCTGTTACAGAAAGAACTGAGAAAGACCATCGATGAGACATACGAGAAAAGTGCTGAATACCGAACACTCCTAATTCACTCCATACATCAAGTTGCTATACGCTTTTCGGAAGTTGCTGCCAGTGTTGTTGGCAGTCTTATGGATTTCATCGGCGAGATCAACAGTTCGAGCGCAGTGGACGTCATTGGGTTTGTCAAGGAAGTCGTCGAGAAGTTTCCAAAGCTGCGATCCAACATTGTGGAACGACTCACGAATCTGCTTGGCGAGGTCCGAGCAGGCAAAGTGTACAGAGGCTCATTGTGGATCATTGGTGAGTACTGTAGCCAAGAAAAGGAAATCCAAGCTGCTTGGAAGAGGATACGCGCATCTCTCGGCGAGATTCCTATCCTGCAGAGCGAACAACATGCATTAGAGTCGATAGACAGCGACGAGGTACCCACAGAGAGTGAAGGCACGAATGGGCATGCTAAACCTTCTACGCCCTCTGGATCTCGAAAGGTTCTTGCTGATGGCACTTATGCCACGGAGAGCGCCCTTACCTCGGAAGCATCTCAAAAATCGAAACTCGAAGCAGTTCGATCAGCGAAAAAACCACCATTGAGGACACTTATCCTCGATGGAGAAGTAGGTGAACATTGTCCATTTATAGTAACGCTATACTGATTTGACATAGTATTATCTTGCTGCTGTACTTTCCTCCACGCTGACAAAACTGGTTATGAGACACTCTGAAATCTCGAAAGATCACCAACGAACCAATGGTAGGAAAGGATCTTCTCTGTGCATGCATGAGATAGCGCTAACCATTTGAACAGCCCTGAAAGCCGAAGCTATGTTGATTATGATCTCGATAATACGCGTCGGTCAATCGCAGTTTGTCAAACAACCCATTGACGAGGATACCGTAGACCGTATCATGTCTTGCGTGCGCAGTCTCAGCGAATTCGAGTCGCGTAAAGAGCTCGAAAAGACCTTCCTCGAAGACACGAAGAGCGCGTTCCGCAACATGGTTATTGTTGAAGACAAGAAGCGAGAAGAGCTTGCCTCGCTTGAGGCATCTAAGTCGGCTATTCAGATCGACGATGTTGTCTCGATCAGACAGCTTACCAAGAGAACGGCTGTCGATGGCGCGGAGGAGATGGGTCTTGATTTGGAGAAGGCCACTGGTGGTGATGCTGCCACCGAAGATCTGACCTCGAAGCTGAGCAGGGTGGTACAGCTGACCGGCTTTTCAGGTAACCTATCATGATTACATTTTCCAAGTGATTTCACTAACACATGCCCAGACTCCGTTTACTCCGAGGCATACGTCAAAGTGCAACAATTTGATATCGTTCTTGATGTCCTATTGGTAAACCAAACAAAAGAAACACTCCAAAACCTCACTGTCGAATTTGCAACCCTGGGCGACCTAAAAGTAGTCGAAAAGCCTACAGTCCAAAACCTCGCTCCCCACGACTTCCTAAACGTGCAAGCAACCATCAAAGTCTCGTCCACAGACACAGGTGTTATTTTCGGCAACATTATCTACGATGGTGCCTCTTCCACAGAAAACAACGTAGTAATCCTAAATGACGTCCACGTTGACATCATGGATTACATACAACCAGCAACATGCACAGAAACACAGTTCCGAACGATGTGGACGGAATTCGAATGGGAGAACAAGGTTAATATTAATAGTAAGGCGAAGACGTTGAGGGATTTCTTGAAACTACTCATGGCTAGTACGAATATGAGTTGTTTGACCCCCGAGGCGAGTATGAAGGGGGATTGTCAGTTTTTGAGCGCTAATCTTTATGCGAGGAGTGTTTTTGGTGAGTTTCTCCACTCTATCGTCCTTAAATGTTCTTCTTGATGGAAGCTAATCACTTTACAGGCGAGGACGCTCTGGCCAACTTGAGTATCGAACAAGAGGGCGAACATGGATTGATCACTGGTTTCGTGCGGATACGCAGTAGATCGCAGGGGCTAGCTTTGAGTCTGGGCTCGTTGAAGGGCCTTAAGGCGACTGTGGCATGAAATCCCTCTGCTAGCTTGGGAGGTTGACAATTTAATCTCAACGGTGTTTAAGTAGCTGTCATACGCATGTAAAATGTGCTATACGGGACAGCACAGCTTAGGTTATGAAGCTAATGGCATTATTTGAATGAGAGTATGAAGGTTTGAGACGAGGAGATTAAGCGTACTTGCACCTACAAGGAGTTTAAAAGGGCGAGTGACGACGATGTCTGTTGCTTAGAGCTTTAAGGGTGGACTCAAAGCATCCACGTATGAATGCAAACATAACTTCATGACGCACGTTGTACGTGTACACATCGCAGCTTGCTGTCCTTTTTGCTATATTGAAAGTCGTAATAATGATAGAATTGAAAAGATGCCAAGTCATACCGCCAGCAAGCTTTAGAAAATCAAGCTTTACGGTTGCGGGAGGGGTATGGAAACAACTCCGCACGTTTGAGCTAATCAGAAGCTTCCCCTACACTCTTAATTTATAGGACAAGTACCAATATCTGACGATAACCACTATTTTCCCACCGGATCCTAATTCTTCAAGTGACAAAATAAACATATTTACATCTTGCATGCATTGCTGACACCGCCTTAAGTGGCGGAGCCATTTCCCCCGTCTCCCCAACCTCACGCTTACTCATTCTTGTCCCTCACATACCTTAGCATTATTAAGAGACCTTTAAAGCTAGTGCGAAACTCCCACCCCTCCGCGACACCTCCGCACGCCCATAACTATTTTCCTACTTGGGCAAATCTGTTGCGAATAAGTTGGGATGATAGAGAGGGATACTGTGGAGGGAAGTCCTTTGTTGGATCCTTCCACCCTGAGTGATGGTGACATCCACGGTGATCCGCCTGGGAGGTTGAAGGTTGGGGGTGCGGCGTTTGAGCTTAGGGAGGATAGTCTGTGGATTTCTGGTAGATTTCCCCCTGGGTTATGGCTCCTTGTTTTTTCGGAAGTTCAGCACTGATTTTTCTGTGGTGTAGATTCAAATTATGTGGAAGAAAGCAAAGGTTTCAGTTGCTTTGGCTTGAGACCTAATAATAGGAAGAGTATGTATAACGTTCAACTACACGATATGAAGATATTGATAGACACAATGCTAATAGTACTTCAGACAACAACACCCAAATAATTCTCTACCACTACATCCTCTGGTCCGAAATCATCCAAAACACCCTCACAATAACCTACGCAGAACGCACCACAAAAACCCGCCTCACACCCAAAACCCTAACCTACACCGTCACAAGCACATCCAACAACTCCTACCTAGAATCATGGATAACCAACCTCTTACACCGGTCCAACCACACCGCCAAGAAGCGCAAACGTATTAAAGTACTAATAAACCCCTTCGGCGGACAAGGCAAAGCCGCAAAATATTATGCTCGAGATATAGAACCCATATTCCGTGCTGCGAAATGCGATATCAGCGTCGAAACTACGCAGAGGAAAAGTCATGCTGGTGTCATTGCCGAGGAGATTGACATAGAGAGGTGGGATGTCATTGCCTGTTGTTCGGGGGATGGCTTACCCTACGAGGTATTCAACGGACTGGCCCGGAAGCCAGATGCAAAGGTTGCTTTGGGCAAAATAGCGGTGGTGCAGTTACCGTGTGGGACTGGTAACGCTATGAGTCTCAACTTGAATGGGACGGATAATCCTGCTTTTGCTGCTTTGGCTGTGGTCAAGGGGTTGAGGACGAGTTTGGATTTGGTTTCCATCACGCAGGGAGACACGAGGACGTTGTCGTTTTTGTCGCAATCCGTGGGTATAGTGGCGGAGAGCGATTTAGGCACGGAAAACTTGCGATGGATGGGAAATGCACGATTCACTTATGGATTTCTGGTGCGGTTACTAGGCAAAACGGTCTGGCCTTGTGACATAGCCGTCGGAGTGGAAATCGACGACAAAACCGCCATAAGAGACGAATATAGGAAGTATCATGGCCAAACAACAGGAGGGGACAGTAAAATCATTTCCTCGTCCTCATCCGAATTAGACACCCCAAACGAAACCCTAACGACATCAATAAGTGCAGGCGCAGGCCTCCCACCCCTCAGATACGGCACGATAAACGACCCTCTCCCTCCTTCTTGGACACTAACCCCCTACCCCAACCTCGGAAACTTCTACTGCGGAAACATGGCCTACATGACCGCCGACACGAATTTCTTCCCCGCCGCCCTCCCTTCGGACGGCTGCCTCGACTTGGTGACCATTCCAGGCGATATCCCCCTGAAGCGTTCCCTCACTCTTTTGGACTCAGTAGGAAAGGGACGTATCTTTGAACAACCGGATGTTAGATATAGGAAGGTTAGTGGATATAGGATTGTGCCGCGGGAGGCGGAGGGGTATGTTAGTATTGATGGGGAGAGGGTTCCTTTTGAGGGATTTCAGGCTGAGGTTCATAGGGGTTTGGGTACTACTCTAAGTAGGAGTGGGAGGGGGTATGAGGCTAGTGGGCCAGTTTTACCGGGGTGATTGGGAAGGAAGGAGGATTTAGTATGGCGATAGGTGATTTATTGATGCTTACTTAGCTACGCGGTGGTTACCTTTTTTTGTTTCACTTGATACCACTTTGTTTTAGGATGAACTTCGCTTAGTATATTGATCGTGCCAACTGAAGTGTGATATTTTACGTGTCATCTGAAGGTACATGAGATCTCAGGTTGTTCTTAGGAGTTTCGACGAGTGTGAATGCTTCTAGAAAAATGACATTATATCGACTAAGCCCACGCTGAATCACCATTTCACAGCACGTAGTAATTATCTTGTGATAAATTTTGCAATTCCTTCAACTGACGTTGAGAATTCGAGGAAGAAAAACATTCGAGACTGCACAGGCAAGGCAAAAACAAGGTTGGCAAAGCTAGTCCGATTCGATAACTACCTGTTTTTCTTGATTGCTATCATCGCACACCCTCCCCAAATTCAAATTCCGGTCGCCTGGTCCACATCGATGTTTACACGAACATGGCCGCAATCAAGATGTCCAGTCAATTGTGGTGTTTTCGTGACTCTCATGAGTGAGACTATTTGTTTCTTACAGGGGTGAAATCCCAGCCTCGTTCCCAGCCTCGCGAGTTTCGAACCCTGTTTTGCGGTGAGGAGGAGCAACATCACGGATAATTTATGTGCTGTTGATCCCCTAGCCTGAAAGCGATTTGTACACTTGCACTACAGTTTTGATTCATTAATTATATACTACTGTTCTCTTGCGCAATTTACTTTCTAAATCTGCCAAAGATGCATCTCACAACCGCTCTCGTCCTTTCTTTGGGTGGTGCGACACTTGCTCAAAACCGACTAGAAGAACGACAAGAGTAAATTCCTCCCCAATCCACAGCTTCATAATCCAGCACTAACACACACCTCCTCTCCTACAGCCCCTCCTCCGTAGCAGCCGCCTCCAAATTCTCCTCCGCAGCCTCCCACCTCCTCTCCCTCTACATCCCCACCTCCGTCCTGCCCGCACTCGCCTCAGCCGCCTCATCCCACTCCCTCACCTTCCCCACAAGCGAAATCTACTCTCTCCTCAACAGCGCCTTCACTGCGACAACAACACCAGATTGGTTCACGGCCATACCAACCCAATACAGCAGTAATATCCACTCTTTGGAAAGTAGGATCGAGGAATTGAGGGGGGCGGCTTTCGGTGGGACTATTGAGGGTGCGCCGAGGATTTATACGAGTACGGATAGTGAGGGGAGGAGTGTTAGTAGTACTAGTATGCCGGGGGCGGAGGGAACGGGGAAGAGCACCGCTGGGGGGAGTAGTACGTCTGTTGCAGGTCGTACTGGGGCTGGGGCTAGTTCAAGCAGCTCGTCTGGCTATGCGAGGCCGACGGGGGTACCGGGCGGTGTTGTTGGTGTTTTGGGATTTCTTGGGGCCGTTGTTGCGCTCTAGAGACTGGATTGGGTGCTTGGCATATATGGAATTGCATTTCGTCGAGAAACTGACGGCCGTGATCATAGAAATCCTTTCTATCATTCTTTGCTCCAACATAGCTTTCATCAGGATAATCCTGTCCCGCTCGCGATTGATCAACAAATGTAAATTTTTCGAAAGTCTTTGCTAATCCGGCTGATTCCCCTATTCTTACCGTATTGCTATTTCTTGGTCCATTCAAAGCTATATGGAAGAGGCATCGTAGGAATCAAAGAGCGCTGTACAGAAACATGCAAAATCGGTTGAGACCTACGTGCTATACGGGATTACCAATCACCTTCGAGTGGACATTAAGAGGCCTTTTATTATTCATCAGCAAGTACTCCTCAAGTTTTTTGAAAGCCGGATAAGATCTAGGATTTTAGAGAGGTTAGAACTATTATAGTACACCGGATCTAGTTAACTATATAGAAATACCCTAATATTAAAATATTTAATAGTGCTAGGAGTTATAGATATACTAAAATAGTTTTATTATAGCTATCTTGAAGCCTATGAATTAGGATTCTGGTAACGGCCCATCCGGCTTTCAAAAGACCTAAGGAGTATAATCATGCTACACTCTTCTCTGGCGCTTTCCCGTGGTGACTTTGGAGATTTCGAACGTCAAACAATCAAGGCGTGTGCTTTTCGAAATGTTCTCCACCATTTCATTCTGCATTACAGCTTTGATCGTATATCTCTTGTCGCCGCGGGTAACGATAGTCGATTCTGTCAACTCTCTGATCTCCCGCAAATCGGACTCCAGGTAGCGTATGTGGAATCTCTGATCGGGTTGTCGAGGATGGGAGAGGTACGATGCCAGAACAGGTTTACAGCGGCAGTCGAATGTACCTCTATTGATATTGTTGTCGCGAATCGCACACACAATCCCAAGCTCCACGATAGCACCGCTATCAGGCAGTACAATCTCCACCCGGAGGAAACAACCAGTGTACCTGATATCTTCGAAAATCAAGTTGTTGGTGTCATCCCAATGACTGGATGGTGTGAATTTCTTAGCAGACCAGCATGGATGTAATGGGACAACAAAACCGATGGGCGCATGAACAGCTAGAACTAAGTCAATAGGTATGGAAGTGGTAGGCGGATCGGTGGAGATATAGATCTCAGATTCTGGCCTTCATTTCCATTCTGGATAGTAAAACTGACTTAAAGGCATACGTCCATTTCTGAAAGAGAAGTCTGGGCTACCTTAGTTTTGACGAGAGAGATCATCGCTGCTACGGCCTACAGGCTCTTTGCATATTAGACAGCCCAGCGCTATTTACGCCATCACAATACGGCCAATTACAGGAGTTAGCTGCGTTTCTAAAGCCTTTGATTCGCTCAAGGGATGACGTAATTATCCTAGGTGGTTCGTCTCATGCGCAGAGAGCCTGTAGTAGCAGAACATAATTCAAGTGCATATGTTGAATATTGCGAGTTGTTATTATTTGGTAAAGTTGATCAACCATTCGTAACCCTTTGGCAAATTCGTGAAAAATTGTCGCAGAATTAAATTGTTCAGAATCATGGCTACTATGAAAGGCAGCCGGAGAAGGAGCAAGAATTAGATAGTATTCATAATCTCCTTGCGGAGTTCAGGCGAATATGGTGAGATCTTAAGTGCTCTGGTTCTGGGACGAGTAGTAGCGTAGATTTCATGCGAATAATCCTTCAGGGGTGCAACATAATTGGTCATGATGATCGGCCCAGCCGAGACAGAGGGGACGGAACCGGGAACCTTATGTACTTGTAAACGCTGCATAGCCCCCCATTTCTTGGCAGCACCTTGGTTTTTGAACGGCATCGAAACCACTTGGCACCAGCACCTTCCGTAGCATGCCAACGTCTGACAGAACCTAGCGTCTCCAGCGACCCCCTACTTACTCACTCATACTTTATCTTGGGTTGAGTAATCAAGATACAAACTACTATTATCGGAGGCAGTTCTCCGCTCCGATTTTGCACATTCAAAGGACAACAACGCTACTCGACACACCGCGACCGTATTTATGCCAGGCCTTGCAGGGCGTTACTGTTTTGCCTCGCCGAGATGATGGAAAGCCTCAAAGCAATATTTGTAAAGCCTGACCCTCAAGCACAGGTAAGCCGACCGCCCACCTCGTCACATATCCTGCTTTGCTACGGACTCCTACTACCAAGCAAAACATATTCTACCGATTGCAGTAAAGGCAACTTGCCCGGCCTCCGTGGAATGCGTTCTTTGCTTATGTTAACTGATCAACAGCTCCGAAAATGCAACGCCCTTGTCCGGTCTAATGTCCGCACCCTAGACCGGGAGATCGCATAGACGAAACAACAGGAAATCAAGGCGAAGAAATATATTTTGCAAGCGACAAGCGGGTGGCACGAGATCCCCAGAGGCAGGCGCAAGCTCGTCAGGATGTGCGAGTCTTTGCGCGAGAGCTGATCCACCTCCGAAGGACATCGGCGCGCCTGTTAACATCCAAGGCGCAGCTCGGAAGCGTACCGATGCAGATCAATGAGGCGTACGCGGTTAAGAAGATTGAGGGCAGCATACGCACTTCCGTTGGTATCATGCGTGGTGTCAATACGCTGATCCGTATGCCCGAGCTGATGGAGACAATGCAGCAACTCTTCAGAGAGCTCATGGCTGCGGGAATTTTGAGGAGATGGTTGGCGATATCCTTCCCGAGGAACAGGTTGAAGTGGATTACACTGAGACGGAGGTCGATCAGGTGCTAAAGGAGATCCTCAAAGACTCTACAGCTACTGCTGGAACTTTGCCTTCCATACCCGATACCATGACTTCGCCGACGGAAGAACAAGAGGAAGAGTTCACACAGGCAAAGTTGATGCAGATGAGGACAAGATTAGAAACCTTGAAGAGCTAAACGCCAAAAATGCGGCTAGAGTAGCAGGGGAACTCACGAAGGCTCAGGGGTATGCAAACGATTGATCAAATATCTCGTAATATTATGAATACACAAGCCACCCTCTGTATAGACTTCGTAGCCGATCCAGCTGCTTCATATCTTCGACTCGCTTCCGATCCCACAGTGCAAATCCGGCAGTTCTCCACAGCTCTAAAGAAGAGTAGTGCGCGAGGTACATTTCCTCGTTGTCTGTCATCTGCCTGGAATTCATCAAGGCGTTTCCAAAGAATCCCATGTACCTCCCGTCCAGCGCGTCGACCCAACCGAATGGAGGCAGATCTACCGCATCTCCGGCAAAATCAACCGTCAGTTCGCCGCTATCTAGTTCCTGCTGTTGTCCGCGACCGTCTCTCATTGGGTCCGGTAGGATAGCCATCCGATGGTCCTGCCAGGCAAACTGAAGGCAAGGCAAGGAATACCGCACTATGTAATTATTATGCGTAGGTGCGCTATCAATACCTTCTCGCTTATTCAGTCCACATAGCGACTGCAAGATGCAGAGCGCCGCGTCCGTGGTAATAGGATGCTCCCGCATAAATTGCACAAGATGAACTGCTTTCGAGAACAAATCACCGAATTGGGCCTCACTGATTGGCTGTGTAGACTCCTCCCTAGCGAGGCAAAGTGCTGCGTAAAGCCTTGAGACAAATCTCTCGATGTGATCGATCTGCTGTAGCTCCCATGGCTCAAAAGCGGCGAATAGGCCAAGTCGTATATCCTGACGTTCGCGGGTGTTGCTGATTGCGGCTAAGTCTTGCTCCATCCACGAGGGTTCTCGCATTGTTGGTGCCCACGCGTTACAGACGATCTGGCGCCGATAAAATGCCCGTAGCACCCGTAGTCTTTCTGTACGCGTAGGCAATGCTGTAACGGCGTTGCTATCAAAGGATCGTAGCTGCTCGGTGATATAGATGCTGGCGAGAAAGTTCATGTCGTGGAGAGTGCGGCAGAGTTGAGTTAGCCTTGCAGAACTCAAGGCGGTCGCACCACCTCTTCTTCTGTAACGACCACCGTCTTTCAACATGGTCCTATACACAGCGGCCATATTGTGGATTTCATCCCAGTATGCTGTCCAACTTTCCGTGCTGCTGCCCGGGTTTGCGTAAGGAAGAAGGCTGAGGAAGCTGGCGTCCGTTAGAATGGTACCAAGCTCATTTTTCAGGACGCATAAGATTGCAGGATCTCTTCGGCTTTTGAAGCATCCGTGCACGTAGCGGGAGATGATACTGAAGTTGGAAAGAGCTCTCAGAGAGTCTATCTCACACAAAATAGAAAAAACGAGCTCAGGCGCAAGAGAATGGATGTGACCGGATTTCTCTTCAGTGGGCATCTGCGGCTGTCTTGCTAGAAGTATTCTTGCCAGTGACTGTGTCCACAGATTTTTCTCTTGATGGATAAGATGCTCACCTTCTGTATCCTGGGACAATACCTATCACTGGTACCACAATCCGGGAATTTCGAATGGGCTGGTATCGCAGCCGCACATAAGACGCGGCTGGAGGGTAATTGCGGTAGGTAGCCAATAAATCTCAATAGAAAAATGGGCTCAAGCAGGGTAATACACAGGTATGAGATGAAAAGGAAATCAAGCAAGATTTTGTTTGATGGATGAAGTGTGTTGTTCTGAGTCTGTTTTGATCTCCCACTTGCTGCAAGGTAAAATGGCTGCTGGGCGCACAGAAGCCACATGACTCCATTGGCTTAAAAAAAAACGTGACAACCTTAGGGCTGCGACAGATGGGGCCAAGGGCTGACCGAAAAAAACGTGGCCCCGCGTTGAGCTAATTATAGATGCCCCGCAGATCTAGATCTTCAACATGTACAAACTATCTAAGCGCAATAATCAAAAACTGGCTCTATGGTCTAGTGGTATGATTCCTGCTTTGGGTTCCCTAATCAAAGTTGCAGGAGGCCCGTACGTTCTGTGTTATTCTGAAAACTAAAATATACAGATACTAATCAAGGTTGTAGCGCGTTCGAGTCGCGGTGGAGCCCAGAAGATGTTCTTTTTGGCATTTGGTAACAGTTCTTTTTGCTCCGAATCACTTTTTATAAACCTTAGGATTTACCAGAGCCCGTAAACCTCTCTTCTGTTTCGTGGATTAATACTTCTCCCCCCCCCATGCTGCCGTGGAATATTATATGCTTTCATACGCCAAGGCATTTTCCCGATTGGGACTACAGTAACTTGAATAGCGGTGGAGCCCAACACTTCTTTTGACCATTTAGTAACAACCTTCTCTGCTCAGATTCACTTTTCATAAACCCCACGATCTACGGAAGCCCGTTAAATCCTATCTTTTATTTTGTGGATGATTTACTATTTGCTCTTCACATGCTGTCTCTGGGATATGTCCGCTTCCAAATGCCGAGGGAGCTTCTCCATTAGGACTAGTATAAGCACGTGACGTGGATCAAGCGACGGTGTCCAGGTTGCCCACGAATATAGATTGTTTACCACGATTTCTAAGCTATGCTTAGATATTGCGTCTTTTTGGCTTAGTAGTGTATGGTAAACTGCCAGAGGCCTGACAGAGGGGGCATAACCTTAAGTTTCGGACTTACTTCCTCGTATAATTACAAACCTTAAGAGCTCACTTCTTGCATGCCTTTACTCATGGTCTGACTTCTACCTATTGTTGGACTTCGTATATTGCCCTACTATACTCCGGGAATGGCTGTCACTAGATCAGGACAAGGAGGGTTTACAGTAGGGATAATGCATGATTTGCTTTCTAACTATGGGTATCATTTAGGGGAGAGGTTTCCCTCTCTGCCCTATGCAGCTTCCATCGATGCGTACTCGCTGAAAAATAGCCACACAAGACTGTGAAATTTGGCCAGCCAACAAAAAAAGAAACGAAAGCTAAGACAAAGTGAAGAACCCGATTGAGGCTTTCCACGCGGAACATAAGCGTCACAATGACAAGAACGTGAATATCAACCTATAAAGGCACATGCTGCCACTCTTCACCTCTCGAACCCTTTGGCTGGTGCGTAATAGTTGGGACGGCCGGCATAGATTCTGGTGGAGTATCCGGCACGTAGTATCTCGACTGGCTAGAGCTCCTTCTCCTTCCTGTGATTGCTCTTTCTGCTGACACATCGAGAAGTATCTTTGGTGGCTGCGCAAATCGCGAAGGAGGCACCGATGGTAGAGACGGTACAGGCGGTGAGTCAGGCGGTGTTATTTGCAGAGGTATTAGATTCGTCTGTGAAGAAGTATATCGGTGGTTGTAGCGTAAAGAGTGTGGTTTTGAATTAGCGCGGGGCCGTGACATTGTTGGCCTGGGACTTCTGTATTCTGGTGTGGGTGGTGTTGGTGGAGGAGAATAATCCTGTTCTTCTACAGGTGTACCTGGACCTTCATAAAACATACTCCGAGTCCGCCGTTGTTGTTCTTCCATCGATACAACACTATACGAACTTGCACCAGTACCACGTCGGACTCGTCCTTTGTTTGGTATAAGGAAGCTCCCTCGGCTTTGCGCTGCCTCCGGCATAAGGCTGTACATTATGGGTTGCTCATGCCGACGTTTTATTCGTCGACGTAACCATATGGAGAAGAGACATATAGTGAATAAACCGTAAGCCGTGAAGACTGAGATAGCTGTCCACTGTGCTATCGACAACGAAGTTTTCAACTTTCTTTCCTGGGCTGGCGAAAGCGTCGGTATGGACGTCGCTGACGAGTAGGCTGTGACAGTCACAAAGACGGTTCTTGTTGCTTCTGTAGCCATGATGAGAGGCCTTGTTGATCTGAATAGTAATGGCTGAATTACGGCCAGTGACGCCCAGTTTGATCGTGGTTTTCGAAAATGCTTGACCGTGTTTGGATTTCTGAGATGGGAGCGCAAATGTGCGGAGTCTGGCCAAACAATAGCTTAAGGCCTGACGTGGTGCTGGTGCAACAGACAGTACTCATCCGCGCGGGCTGAGGGATATGAAGGCGCAGCGACGGGAGGCCGCAGAAGCTAGAATAATTGAGGAATAGAATAAAATGACTGGGGTAATATAAAGGCTGAAGATGTCGTGATGTGTCTGCTTCAAGCAAAAGAAACCAATAAACCCGACAACGAGGCCGTCACAGCAATTCGGACAAGACAGATGCCAACCTGCATACTAGAAGAAATAGAGAGGCACAGCCTTGTCTTTCATACATCCCATTAGCTGATCGAATGCCAGCTTCAGGAACGCAAACAACAAACCATATCCAGTATTATTACGAGTGAGGCGAGGCTTGCATAATGCCCACACGTAGAACCAAGCGCAAGCTGTGATATAAATATATGTGCGCGCTTCTCGCCAAACAAACGTCTCAGCCGCATGGAGGAGAGGGAAAGCGGCGTAGTCTAGATGCGGAAAGAGGGGTCATTTGGAGCGAATCAGACGAAAGAAAGATGCAGTGTGAGAGGCAGCGACGAATGGTAGCTGTTTGAGATGCTTAGAAGAAGAAAGAAAGGCGTACTAGACTTGGCGTGGTAGCACTGCCCTCTGAAGCTCACGATGTAAGTTCAAGGTGGCTTGACAAGTGCATGAATTGAGGATGAGGGTCTGCCATCATTCGGTTGGCTCAATATTGTTACGAATGCTGATGGATGCGCCTGCTTTTCTTACTTAGAGCATGGAATGAGTGAGCAAGTAAAGCTATAATAATGTGGTTCTGGTCATCAGTGAGATGTCGTCCAGACTGGAGGATCTATCACCTACCCTGGGCATAGATGTAGATTTTGCATCAATAAATGAATAGTTTGTGGATCTCCTCAATAGTCCAGCCAGCAATCCAGGTCTCAGAATTGTCAATCGTACACTGATCGTGAAATTCTGGGTTAATGGAACTTGCCGGAAAGGAACGAGGCTGTGCCGTAACTGTGCCTCCTCCTCGCGTAGACTTGCGACCACTCAAGTATCAGATCTCAGCCTCATATGAGATTTGATTGCCCATACCGGCTCGAGACTAGTGAGATGCAGTATGGGCGGATGTAATATGTGGAGCCGTTGGGTGTCCTGTCTCGCAGAAGGAAATATCTGTACTGCTACAGGTTTTGACTCGCACGCTCGAAAACCTACCAGATATAGGCGCGCGCTCTGGATGTGCATCGAGTTGTCACAGTTTTCGCGCATTGCATGATGAGTTGATGTGGTGACGTTTTGAAGTAAGAGGGAGAGAGTACTGGGAATTGACAAGATCCACAGTGACTACGTCACACACCTACTCCTCACGTTTATCGAAAACCGGATAGACTTTAGGATTCCAGGGTATTTTAATCGACCTAAGTATAGTAAAACTAACTTAGTATACTTATCTACTTATATTATAGATATTCTACTTAAAGGCGGGAGTCATTAGTATACTGGTCTTGTTTTAGTCTAGCTAATATTAAGATTGTTGATCAAAATTCCGGCGATAGCTTATCCGGCTTTCAAAAAATATGAGGAGTAGTGAAGCCTTAATGGTGTCGATATCAAAATAATTATTCGCCAGTCAATCACAAAAAGCAGGAGACATGATTCAGAAATGCGCCCATAATTCCATTGTCCTATTCCTAGGATCCAGAATTACTTAGATCCTGTCAAATGCGCTTTCGGCGATGCCTGACCATGCTCAACGCGATGCGCTTTGTGATATCTATACAAGTGTTCATATATCATACGACAGGCCCAAAAACCCTATCCAGCATAAGGTCTGCTCAGCGAGTCTCCTCTCCTCCCCCAAGCTGCTGCGCAGCTTCATCTTCACCGCCCTTTTCCAACCATTCCTCGAATTTTCCCAACCGCTTCTCATCCTCAGAGTCCGAGCCCTCCTCCATGGCTTTCTTCTCGTTCGTTTTCTTGAAGCGATCGTTACCTTGCGATATATAGGCCACAACTTTCTTTCCTCCAAACATTCGACCATCGAAAAGCTTGACACATGCATTGGCTGCCTGTGGAGTGGTGAAGCGGACGCTAGCAACTCCTTCTGGTTCCTTGTCAAACAAGACCACGTTGGTTACTTCGCCGACCTTGCCGCCTTCCTCACGGATATCCTCCTTAATATCGAGTATAGCGGTAGGCTCCCCCTCCAGTTCTTCTAGGGTAAACATGTGCTTGAGGATCACAACTTTGTCCCAACGCGAGCTTACTTCCGGTTGAGCTGAAGGGTCATCGTCATCCCAGTCTGCCAACTTGTTGTTGAGTTTCTGCATCCGTTTGATAATCTTTTTCTTTTCGCGCATGTTTGTTTGCTTGGGCGCATCCTTCTGTTTTTTGTAAGAGAAATCGGCGGCTTTCACGGTCATAGGACCAGAGGGTCCTTTTTCTCCTAGCCTAAAGTCCGAATCGTCAAGCATTTGAATCGCCAGATTGACCGACTCTGGTCGAAAATAGATGATGAGAGCATCTCCCTTTGGTTTCCCGGATTCGTCCTCATATAGCTTGATCCGTGGTTTGCCCGTTTCTATTTCTTCTGCGATGAGACCGAACTTCGAAAACGTGGTGTGAACTTCTTCAACTGTAACATCTTCAGGTAGGGACGTAACATATATTGCTGTGTTTTGGCGCTCCTTGACCTCCTTCTCCTTCTTTGGCTTCTTGACTTTCTTTGCGCCGAACTCCTACATTATGTGTTAGCTATGCCCCAGAGAAGCATCTTTAAATCATGAACCGTATGGGCCTCAGGAATGGGAAGAATTTGAATTCAACCTCAAGCTGAACTCCTGTATGAATCATGCTTCCGAGGAAACCACCCACATGTCAAACAAGAATGTAACTTACTGGTACTTCCTCCGCATCTCTATCAGCCTGCTTCCTCTTCTTCAACGCCGCCTCAGCCGTCTCCTCCTCATCCACCCCCTCCACGGCATAAGCCTGCTGTTGCTGTTGCAACAAAGCCTCATCCACCTGTAATCCGCCAAAGCGAAATATTAATTCTGCTCAAGGTTGCACACTTAATACGGAGAAATAGAAGAGGAGAGGGGACTGAAAGTTTCGGAAGGGAGGATTTGAAAACTTACAACAGGTACCCATTTCCCAATGTTTGCGTCGAATCCCCATTCTGAACCGTCATCGTCTTCGAGAATGAATTTGTTGTCAAGTTTGGAGAAGGAGATACGGTCGTCGTTTCCGAACTCTGCTTCCTCGTGCGGGAAGGGTATTCGTGTCGCCATAGTATATGTGGTTGTAGTGTTACATTATTTGGTGGACAGGCCGATGAGGTTGGACGGATGATCTTGTGGCAATGACTTAAATGCGGAAAACGTGGTCTTGGCGCATCTGGATTGTCAAACACCAGGACCAGCTCATACACTTTTATTTCATTGTTTCAAAGCTTTATCATTTCAGCTAAACCACACCAAACCTCTCTCCACGAGATAAAAGGCCCACGGTTTGTCAAGGTCAAGGTCAAATATAGACAGTCTCTCTCCCTGACATTCTCTGAACTCCCAGATTGGAGTGCCCACAGCCTCGTCAGGAGCTCAGATCTGAGGAACGTTCGCCCTTTTCTGAACTTTGCTTTGGGAAATGTCAGCTAGTAGCAGAAGAAAGCGTCCTGCTCTATCTCGTTGAAGCCAATAACCTCACACGCCCAATCCTCGCTGCCTCCCGTTCTAGACTTTACCCTCAGCCGTCAAGAAAACCAATGCACTTATCACTACAGCCTAGCAAACGCGAAAATTAAATAAATAGGTCTGTACATTTCAGCTCATATAGAAACATGATCAACATCAGAATATGTTCATCCAAATCCACCACCCGCCCATAAACCACTTCCCATACCCATCATAACCATTAAGCATCAGGCCAGCCTTCAGCCTCAACTGAACTGCATTCAATCCCAGCCACCAGACAGGTAAAAAGAAAGTAGAACATCTCTACCAAAAAGTCCAAAAGGTATAAACGAGAAGACAGAACATCCGAAAATAGTGACATTCGCAACCAATCCAATTTAACACCACCAACCAAAGAGCACGAGCCTTATCCAATAGCACCGCACCAATCGTTGATTTTGTGAAAAGATCAGAAGATTCGCTCCTTTGGCTGTAGCACAAAGGCTGACAGGGAAACATATGGTATAAAATAGTTAACAATAACGACAGGAGTGCAGCTAGGCACCACGATCCTTTCTAAGAAATTTCTTAGAAGCAGGTTTAGTATTGATCTCCTTAAGTTCAATATAACCCGGGTTCATGGCCCTAGCGAAGCTGTGCATATTGTGATCAGCATCTCATTCTACAGATGTTCAGCAATGGTTATCCAAGATGCTTACCTAAAGGGCGCGAGCTATCGTATGATTTTGGCTCACCGGAATAATGTCCATTATGCGAATAACGAGCGTCATGTTGACCAGATATCTGTGATACACCATCGTCGATGTCATCAAGTCCTTTGACTTCTCGAGAAAGCTCAACGTAATCGTACTGCAATAGTAAATAGGGTTAGTAGGTGCATAACCCTGAAACCACTCATGTTTGAAGAAAGACTTACAGCAAACTCGCCGATTTCAACGTCGTCGATTCCGAGAATTTCTTCTTCTTCCGTTACTCGCAACTTTAAGACTGGTATGAATTTTCCGAGGAAATCAAGCGCTGCAAGGATGAGACAGGTTCCGAAGAAGGAGAATGCTGCGCCAGACACTGAGTCTGCGAGCTGGTAGGCAAGCTGCATCCAGTGTCTATTCAACCAACCTCCCGGAATGGGGGCGCTCACGCCGTCGAGATGTGCTATGTAGTCGCTAAATAACGTCAGTTACATCCAACAGTTCTCCACGTGGCACACGTACGCAGCGAAAAATGCAGTCAAAATGTTGCCTGTAAAGCCACCTACGGCATGCACCGCGAAAATGTCGAGCGCGTCGTCACAACGAAGGAAGTACTTGAGCTTGGTGGCATAATTGCAAGTAGCTCCACCAACAATGCCAAAGACTACAGCTGCCCAGACGGGAACATATCCGGAGCCGGGAGTGATGGCAACAAGACCTGCGATGACTCCAGAACAGAAACCCACCGTCGACCATTTGCGTTCTAGCCGGTAATCGACCAAACACCAGGTGATCCCTCCCATGCATGCGGCCAGGTGAGTGACAACCGCGGCGATGACGGCTCGCAGGTTAGCGCCTAAAGCTGAACCAGCATTAAAGCCAAACCAACCGACCCATAGAAAGACTGTCCCAATGACAATGTGCGTAACGTTGTGGGGCCGATAGTTGAGTTCTTGAGTTCCATGTCCTCTCCTTTTTCCGAGCATGTATGAGTATGCAAGAGCAGCGCAGCCGGATGCGATATGCACAGGGGTACCTCCAGCGAAATCGAGTCCTCCCATCTTGTATACCCATCCATTTGGATTCCATGTCCAGCAGGCAATTGTGTCGTAGATTAGAGTTGTCCAGATAAACATGTAAATAAGAGCTGGGAGCATACGGCCGCGTTCGGCAACCGCACCAATGGCGAGTACAACACTATTGGATGGGTCAATGTTTTTGATGAAGGTATAAAACGAACTAAACATACGTTATAGCTGCGAACATGCCTTGATACACAGCATACAGCAGATCCGGGACCAGCGGGCTAGCCACCGAAGGAGCTCCAAGGACATTGCGGAAACCAAAATTATCGAGCGCACCGAGATACTTGCCCGCATTGTGTGAGAAAGCTAAAGAGTAACCCCAGAAGAACCACTGAAAGGATACTACTGCAGTTCCCATCACTGAAAGCCATAATAACGACAAAGCAGATTTCCGTCGAGCAAGACCTGAGTAAAAGAAGCTGATTGGTATTAGTGGACCGCGATTGACCAGTTTGGTCGCTTCAACATACCCAACGCCAGGTATCATGAGTAAAACGAGCGCCGTAGACATTAGCATCCAAGCGATATTCCCAGACTATAGCCCAGAATCAGCGAGACGTTCTCGACAGCACCAGCAAGAGTGAGGACCCACCTCATAGTAGACATTGAGATCTTCTGTTAACGAATCTCCCCCAGTGACAGGCATATTACTGGGAGTAGGAAGTAACCTGACATAGGGCAAACCTGTGGTAGTTGTTGCGGACATGATTTCGATCTCGGATTTGTTCAGATTTTATTGAATGTTCGGAATAGGATGGAGACGTGCTAGTCGTAATCGGCGATATCGTTGTCGAGTTTTGGGCGTGCTGTATGCAGTATTCACAGAACCAACAGAGAAGGATAACTGGCAGGCGCAAACTGATAAGACAACCTAATGATACCCAAGAAAGATAATATCGATTTCGTGTCGTAAATGTGACGGGAAGACTGGGTTAAGGTATGTTAGACGTTTGCAAATCACTCCGAACAGAGATCGTGGAGAAATTGGCTGAACGAACGGAGATGAGGGTGAGAGCGTCGGAAGAGGCAGTCAAGCGTATGCCGAGAGAATATAGATAGAGAATGTGAATTGAACGCTTATCGTGTCAATTCAAGGTCACTCTACAACCCTCATAGGCAGTAAGAATAGTAGAAGAGCATAAGGAGCAGTCTTCGAGAAACAATATCGATGTTAATGGCGACGGCGAGATTGAAGAAAATGAGTGCATGCACTTGTCTTCATAACTCAGGGCCGCCGAACAGGGGTCTTATCGGTCCAATTGCAAGAGCCAATATTAGACGAGGATATTAGGTTGTAAGCTAAATTCATCCGGTCGTATGGTACCATGCCCAGTAGAGACGAATAGAAAAGGTGCTTTTTCCATCTTTGGATTGTTCGGACTCAGTCATTGGTCCCTATGCTCTGACCACAGTTTGCTTTCCGGGGGCACCCCTCTGTCACTTCAAGGAAGGCTTGACGCTCCCTTGCTTGCAGGGACTCGTTGCATAAAAGGTCTAATGATTCCTTATCGCTCAAGCGGACCCCTCCTCTATTAGCCGTGTCGATCTGCACGCCTCACCTAGGCTGGGCTGGACTCTTCCTCCCACACGCGGCTAATGGTCTTGATTCTTAATCGCATTTAGCGCTCACTAACCACGTCTACTATTCTTAACCCGGAAAGCTGGGTTTGACAGGAACGTGTGCTGCCCTGCTGCGAACCGCGGTTCATAATGCCACGAGTTGGTGTTAGCTCATCCGCTCAGCCTATACCACCATTCATTAATTCCAGGCTTTGGATTAGGGTACTACCTAATACGTCCGGCCTTGAAGCAAACACTACCTTAGACAGTAACCCCACACTATCTACTCTTCGAATGAGCCGGACCAATCCGGGATACGAGTTTCCGAGCAATAGTACTTATTGCAGATGTACCTTTGCGACCACAAATGCAGGAGACAAACAAAATCATCGCCTACAATTTCCGTCTCATGAGTAGCCTGGCACATCACCATCACATTCATTTAACAGTCGTTATTCGCTATGGCGCCTCCCGCTGTCAGTTTCACACCCTGAACCGCTCAAAAGCAACAACGACTTCTGATACCTAATCATATCTTGGGCGCAAGCTGGGAAGGAATACTGACAAGGATTATGGCTGATCACCAAATTTTGCCGCACGGTCATCTTCAAGGTGAAGACTCCTCTCCACTCCGCATTGCCAATTTCGTCTAAATAATGTTCATCTCGTACTCCAGATGCATTGCCGAGAGTTTTTGCCCTGATTCTGTGCCTGAGTGGCGCCAAACCCGAAGACTTGGATAGTGGAAGTATACTATAGCGTTCAATCACGATTACGATCGCTTCAATTCCTGTTCAAGGCTTGCGCTGAATCCTATTCTTCATGCTGGTAGTTCTCACAAGCTGCAACGCAATATGATTTCGCAACGCAGCATACCACAAGTCAGATAATATATCCTGACTTAGGGTCACCATAAACACAATCAGACCCAGCTTTTTTCTGCATGCCTTCTATGGCACCAAGGAAACAATTCTGATACCGTCCGAGTATCCTGACACGCCCAGGTAGTCCTTTTCTGATGCATTAGCGTGCGGCGAACTATTCCTGCCCGTTGCTGCCAACCACGTGGGGGAAAACATCACTTGCTTCTTTGTGGACTCCAATCGTGATTGCGGGTATGCGATGGTCGCGCTTTTTGTGCACATCACTACTCGCCATAGTAATAATAAACGATATCAATATCAGCAATCCTGCAGAGGCGCAGCGAAGGAGTATGTCTACTGCAGGGGACCTATGAACGGAAGGACTCTTGCTTATGCATTCAAGCCGACGAGAGGTTGGTTTGCACAATGCGCCATCGCTCAGCATTTGTTTGTTATCAGGGACGCGTGTAGTCAGAACCAGATTATTCATTACTCCACAAATTTGGCATGTGCGTTGACATGAGCAGTAACATTCCCAACATGACCAAACAAGCTCTCCACACCGTTGAAAGTCGCCGAACCAGCCCTGCCACCTTCGATACTTGCAAGCGCGGCACCGGCTTTAGAATACAGAACGATCTCGCCATTTGCACCCAAATCGCCCCATTCGACATCCACGTTGCCAAAGGCTGGAGAAGTGGTCATTGTGATGTTCACCTCTGTCTTTCCATTGAAGTAGCGAAACTGACTTTTGGGAACCTCGAACGAAGGAAATAACTCTATCTCGAGGGACGGTTTCCATTCCTGCGTCCAATTATTGTTACCTTGGTAGATGTCTCCCTTGGGGATGATGGCACCCGGTAAGACATATGCAGGAACTGAGTCTACTTCGTGATGGACGTTAATCGCAGATCCACCTTCGTAGATGGTCGTTTTGTTGAAGTAATCGAGATATCTCTCCCCAGTTGGGAAATAGACTGCTCTTCTCCCTCCAGCAGTAACGATAGGCGCAACCATCAGTTCTTGGCCGAAGAAGTACTGATCGGCGATCTTGTAACCTTTCGGATCTTGTGGAGCTTCCAGGAGCAATGCACGCATCAGTGGAACACCATCTATCGTTGCTCGATGCGTATACGATCTGATAAAAGGACCGAAGGCATGATGCATACCCGTCGTCTTCTTGAGAATCTGAACCAGATTCGATGTGTATGGTGGGTACCAGGGTGTATGTCCTGTCCCGACCATAATCTCATAAACCGGAGAAAAGGTTGAGAACCACATCCACCGCGCCCATAACTCCTCGCTCAAATCGTATGGCGGGCTATTCCTGTTATATCCTCCTGTATCACTTCCCCACATGCTAAAACCAAGTAAGCCAGCTCTAATGCCACTTGCGACGCTGTATTTGAGCCCCGTCCAATCCGCATGCGCGTCTCCATTCCATACACCAGTATGTCGACGTGAACGATCAACAACGCTTCGTGCAAAGTTATAGAAGTTGCCTGTTCCCCATTTCTCCACCATTAATTCATATGTTAATTTTTCGAACAGAGACATCTGGATATTCTGCGCATAATCCGGCATCTCCCCTTCCTCGCCTCTATCAATCTTGAATCCTTTGACACCAAGCGCAGTGAAAGTCGTGAGTGCCTCTTTCATCCAAGCATATGCATCACGAATGGTAAGATCCATTGCTGGGCCAAGGAATTGGTCGGGATCGATGCCTGGAAAGAGCCATTGGTTCTGCTTTCCGATATGGTACAATTTTGTGTTTTGGAATGCGCGGTTCGCAACCCAAACTTGAAAGTCATATCCCCAATTTGTGATGTTGACAATGAAGCCTTGCGGATTAGGATAGAATTTTGGGTCAAAGTCAAGGTTGCCATATGACTTGTTCCCAGTTCCATATGGTCTATCAGCGAACATCGCAGTTGCGTGTATTTTATCATGGTAGAGATGGTCCACGACATCATAGTAATTTTCCTGTGCATTCGACACATTCCCATGAAAGTCTTGCTCGCAATCATCACTCCAAAATGTTGGTCCATATGCTGAGTATGGAGGCATCTCGATGCGCGCTGAGAGGTCGGTGTATTGCGAGAGGATCGACTTGAAATTTGAAGTCCCTCCTTGAGGCAAGATTATATAGTACACTAGGTTGCTGGAGTTGAAAGTGAACTGAGCGTGAGTGGCTGAGCTGAAGTCGTAGGAACCCATATTCAATGTGTCCGCGTAGACCCCGTAACCGTAACTGCTTAGAAAAAATGGTGCTCGAGCATTACTCCAGTTGATGCCTGTGGCATTCCCAACTCCTTTCAGGTCGAAAGATACATTATGGTTATCCAGCCCACCATGCCAAGGATATTCCCACACACCGAAGATCCTCTCGTCTTTGTTGATTGCGAAACGAGCGCCAGTGAACGTGCTAGATGTGTTGACTTCGATTTTCGCGACTGTAGGCGAATGCATCGATGCTATTACTGATCCCGAAGTAATATTATTGGCGATTGATCCGTATCCGTCTGTCGAGACTAAAGAGAGTGTGGAGTTGTCGTCCCCAACAAGGACCCCATCGTTAACAGCTACTGTCCTGTTGCCATTACTAAGAAAGAGAAAATATGGTAATGCACCGGTGCGAGTCTGCAATGAGTAAATCGCTGATACCCGTGCCGCCAGACTTGCGAGAACGAAAAAGAAAAAGAATGGCATGGCAAGGCAAGGCAAGGCATTGAGAAAGAGAAGAAGGTACCATCAGTCCGGAGATTTAGTTCTCGTACCCATGACGTGAATTATCTTCATCTATCTCAATCTATTAAGTCAATGCGTTGAGTAAAAGCTCCATTTTGGACACGGCAAACCAGAATCGAGCATACCAAGGAAAAAAAGCCTTCCTGGTTAGCTCTTTCCTAGAATTGAGAGATTAATTTCTTGCGGATATGAAGACGAATGGACATGTATCCTTTCTTCGCGATGGCCGTTTGGAGTACCGAGAGCGCTCTCAAGTCTATATGCTCTCACCAAAGTCTGCATTCAGACGACTGGTGCTTGCTGTCTCGAGACCGCTTACTGCCCTCAAAGAGCGTTATATCACTCAACCCTACTGAACCAGGCACAGAATGATGTAGTGCTCTGATAAGCATCTTTTTGTGTAACCCCCGATTACAATCGTATTCTATCTTCCTAAATACAATCGGCAATTGTTGAACGAACGAATCTCCGAACTTTTACTTTGATATTTTGATGACAGCCATCGCATGCTTTATCAAAGGAGAATATAGTGATGAATAATAAAAGCTGGCAAAAGCTGGAGTTTAGGGTTTCCGTGGGCGCATTGCCAAGTCGGCCCAAATTGGTCACCCAAAACTTCTACTTCCAGATGTCAGGTCGGTAGTAGTAGTAGTCTCCTTTTGATCTTTCCGGCCCTCAAATTCGCCTAAAAAGAAAAAAGAAAAAAACAATTGATGTAAATGGTTGTGGTTATTCGCCCCATGTAGTAAGTTCGACTAAGCCTTTACTTGGTCCTGTACTTCTATACAATCCAGAAGAAAATACAACTCGACCAAGAAACTCTACCAAATCCACCCATTTGTTCTAAATCAAATCAATAATCAGCCGCCTCTCTAGGGTATCAAATACTATCTAAGACACACGAGTCCCTTCTATGCCTTCTTTTTCGTATGCCCATTTTGAGCAATGCCTTTACGCTTCCGAACAACAACCGGAATTGAAGTCGCCACTCGCGGCCAAATGAGTTCATAATCGTCTTGCTTTCCATTCAAACAATGTCTTAGCCATATTCCCCATGTAAGATAAAAGTAAGCACCGATACCTGTCATTATGTGCCTGGAACACAAGTCAGTATCTGAGGCCCGTGGCTAGTCAGAGACGCAGATAGTAATAGCATACCACCACCCATGTCCTTCAAGAAGTATTCCCCATGGTAGGCCAATCTCTCTCCTCCACCTGATCAAAGTCCCGCAGAAGATGTTGTCCAGATTCCATACAAAAAAGCCACCGAGAAAGATGCTCAGTCCATACGCAATCATACTCCACATTGTTTTAAGTATCTGAATGTCCCTTTCATCCTCCCTTCTCATCTCTGATTTCTCCGTGGGACTGACAGAACTGCTAGTGAGCTTTGCTTGCCTCTCTTTTTCTCGCAGTGATGGCCGGATATTGACCTCCATGATATACATTGCCCTGAGAAGCACAACCGCGGTGAGGAGACCGTACATGTTCTGGTGGAATGTGGGATCTTGAAGGTAGTGATAGTATCCGGTGATGAAGGTTGCGAGAGCTACGAGAAGTGTGCCTAAAACAGTAACGTAAAGTACGGATTTTCTGTATGAGAAGGTTGCGTAGAACATGATACACGTGGTGTAAATCATGGAGAGCTCATCAATGAGCTGCATAGGGTATTTGAGCGTAGCGTGAAACAGGAACGAGCCTGAGCCAACAACTAGGTATCCAAGGAAGGAAATCAGGAATATCTTCTCGTGGCCTTCTCTTAAACAATTGCGTACTCCTTTGATTCCAAGCCAAAAGAAGAGCAAGTTCGTCAAGGTATTGACAATCTCTGCGGCGTAAGGTGTGGCATAGTAGTCCTAGACATTGTTAGTTGCCTTAATGCTCTAAGTGTCATAGTTAACGCGCCTCTTCACACCAATTCAACGTCGAAGTAACAGGACTCCAATAACCATCCCCAGCGGGAGGATATGGTATAGCAGGAAGCCAGGACAACATTGCGATGTCTTTGGAGTTTGGAATAAAATCGAGAGCAAAACTTGCTAGCGGGAGGATTTTAAGAGAAGATGAGTAATACTGCTATTTGCGGAAGTAGCGGATGTTAATCATAGCTTCAAAAAGAACCAAACCATGGCATAGGAAGCGAGTGACAAGAAATACAACGATATAATAACAATAGTACAACTGGCTTCTGAAAGGCCGTCTTACTGTGGCCCACCAACAGGTTGCAAATAATGCACGACTCAGCTTCAGCCTGGCTTCAACTTTTGGACCAACCGGTGACGATTCACCGTCATCTATTCTTGGCGAAAGGAATAGGTGACTTCCTAAAGTGGACTCAAGAGTTGATTCTAACCGAGTCCGTAATTTTGTCCTCACTGGCTGGCTTGGCTACAGTACTGTAAATCAAAAAAGAAACAGAATCGAACAGGCGGCCTGAATTGTGAAACAGGGAAGAATCTAAGAGTTTCAAACATGTCAATATCGAATGATGCGTTACGAAAAGTACGGCAAAATTCGAACTTCATTTGGAGCTACCTTGGTATTGACCGAAATCTAGGTGCTCGAAGAAATAGATCAAAAGTCACAATTCTCAAGCCAACAAATCACAATAGTAAAAGCCCAACTCAGCGCCAAAGCTCGAGAACAACGTATGCTCCAACTCACGGCCAGCGAAGTCGGTGCATTACCACCAGACACCCACATCTACGAAGGAGTTGGCAAAATGTAAGTTTCATCTTCACACTAAATCGCAATGCTCGTTGAATCAAGCTCTAAAACTTGCAGGTTCGTAATGACTCCGTCCGATGAAGTCGTGGCTCGATTGGGAAAAGAGACCAAGGAGCTCGAAAACGACAAGTCTAATCTGGATAAGAAGTTGCACTATCTGGAGACTACGTACAAGAACAGCAAGGACAGCTTCGAGAACATCTTAAAGAGAGCAGGCGGAGGTTGAACTTTTCTATGCTGTACTAATTTAAGGGGAAGATCATTTCAAGCGGGCACAGCATAGCACCTGGAGTTCAAGGAGTTCTTCATCGATTCATTATGCGGCATACGGTATAAAATCCGGTTGTCTTCCAAAATCAAATACCAGGCCTCCAAGACCTTTACTTTGTTCTTGACCCTTTTTCCTCACCAAATTGGGCCGGTCCAACAATTGTGATGGCAGTCTCACGCCCAATACCAATGTCCGGTGAATCGAAATCGCGGCGCCAGCTTTGCCATCTTCAGAATCGTTGAGCAAACATTATTTCCAAAAGCTGATAAATAGGCAACGGAAGTTTTTTACTCACCTGGAAGGACCTGGATCGGGTCCATAGATTTTGCCCTTCACACTTCTCTCGAACGTATACAGCGGCGCAATCATAGGCTCTGCAGCCCTCAAATACTTTCTGGACGGTGTCCCACAGATCCCTGATCGAACCTTCACTTCTCCGTTTGCCCTCCGAGTTACCACTTTTCCTAGACTCTGTGACAACGTCGCACTAGCGCAGGCATAAGATGACCGTGGTAATTTTCCGTTGACTGTCTCCCATACCGTCCTCGCTTTATTTATTGCATCATCCGGATGATTCGGATATACATTTGATCTTGCCGTGCTTTCTGCGGCGCCCATTTCGACACGTGGATTCCAAAAGTAGTCAGGAGGCTGTCTTGGATTTGTGAGAAGCAGCGGGTCCATATGTTTGCCGCTGGCTGGCTGTATGTTGTTATCAGCGGTAATCTCGAGCGCCATCGATGCAGCCCAATGGAAGTCGTGGCCGTCATGACGGAATTGGAGGTGTATGTCAACGCTATACCCACGATTGATGTTGTAGGTTTGAAATGATGGTATGACTCCTGGTAGAATCTTAAAGAACGACACCAGAGCAATAGGATCGCCGTCTACAAGAAGAGGGGCTCGTAACCCTTCTATGTCGAGAACAGTGTACGATAGTTCCATACAGCGTCCAAATCTGCGCTTCGCTGCTCCTTGACTACGCATGACCGTGCGAGTATGTGCCGTGACGGCAATAGAGAAGCCTGCTAGCCGGAATGGAAACTCCTCGGTCGCCCACATCGGATTGCGAATACTGTCCACACCTAGGAGAACCGGGATGTCCTGATCCACAGATACTAACTGTGGCAAGTAGATGGTGGGCAAGAAGATGATGCGTGGTGTCTGCCATGGTTTGGTGAACCATGCCATCTTTTTAGCCTCGTGATTCTTTTTTGCGTATTTGAATCGCTCCACCCATTCTCGTTGCGCCGCGACTCTCATAGGTAATGCGTAAAGGGATAACTGTGGCTCGCTCGGACGAATAAGGTTGGTCGAGCGTCGCGATTGTTGGTCATTGAGCATATTTCTAGGTGGTATCTCTGCCTCGTCTAGAACTAGATCTTGCTTGCTCTGAAGTTGCAGATATCGAATTGCGTTGAGTGTAGCCAATGGTTGGTGGAACAGTATCGTTTCCTCGGCATACGCTCGCAATCTTCCTTGTACCTCAACGTGGATAAAGTACCGAATACATTGAAGGGTATTCCTCGTACTGAGTACGAACGAGCTTGGAAGTGGTTGGATCTCTTGATTGAAAAGTTGCCTCATCGCTGCTGGTCCTGAGACATGTCTGGCTTCTGACTTGAGAGGGAAGGTAAAAGTGAATGGCACTTCATACGTTTGGCTCTTATAGGCATACATTGATTTCAGCAGTTCGCTTCTGATATCGAACAGAGGCGCGACATTTGATACTTTGTTGCTAGCTCCAAGAGTGGAAGTGTAAGACTCGCCGCGAAAGCTGACTTCGAGAAAGGTGATTTTAGAGTTGAATGCTGGGTTAAAAATGACGGAACCTTCTACGAGTTCTCCTGGACCATAGACGTGGGTAGGAGGATCTTTCAATTCGATCTGGAGTTCCGCCATGATATATTAGAGGCAATAGGTAATCGGTATAGGAGTGCAAAGTCGTGAGAACGAGGTATCGGATGGTGAGAAAGATAGTCCGCAGAGCTGGACATGAGAAACCGGAAAGCATGGGCATTTATGGTATCAACAGCTCAGGTCGCACTTTCCATTGTTATACCTTGTGTTGGCCTTGGAGATGAGTCCAGATTGAGGTAAGTCCAAATCACAATATGACATTATCTTGAATGGCACGACAAAACAAGTAATAGTTGTTCTATAGAAGACAGCCTAGCCAAATTCAAAGCTCAAGAGGGCAGGATCTCAAACACATTAGCCTAATCAAGGAAGACTCCGCAACATCATCTCTTCTTCTTCTCCTCCGCCTACAAAATTAAGGCTCCTATGTCGTTTGTCTATCTGCTCTCTTGGGCTTTAGAGTCCAGAAATATCCCTCCAAAAGCTACCACCAAAGCTCAACGACCGCCACGTTTGCAATTCACACTTCTCGCCTTATCACTCCAATTCCTATCTTTAAGGTTTTCGACATTACCTGACAACTCTATACTCGGTTTGCCAGTTTTACAATCCCCATTCTCCCAGAGCGTACATCGCGGAGGATCTCTGCCAGGCCCAACGGCCTTACCCCCACTCATCTCGGTCACGCTCTCGACGTGGAGAAAACTCAGTTTCTGGCTCAAGTTTGGATTCTGATCGTAAAGATTGATGCATTTGTTTTGGAGCATGGAAATTGTGATGCATCGTTGGTCTGTATAACAATTGTCATTGGCGGCATGGTCGCAGAGAAGGAGTGTGAAACTGTATGTGGACCATGAATCTCGTCCTCGTAATATAAATCCTGGAACTCTCCTGGGTACGACATCGGTATTACTGCTCAGAGGGCTGTCCTTGATTCCTAGAGGTGTGGCTACTGCCGAAACGTAGAGAAAGAAGAGCAGAATGAGAGCCGAAAGAGCTCGTTGGGCAAGCATTTTCATTTTCGCCAGCACAAGTATCTATTAGTGATCAATATGAGGTGCTTGTAGGTGCACGATATATTGGTAGAACTCACATGGTGTCTTTGCTTTATCAACAGATTAAGAAAGTTGGCGTTTAGCTTTTGGGCTGGGGGCTACAATTTATATGCAGGAATTGAGCAAAGAGTAGACCGAAACAATCTTAAAGGTGTATATCATGAAAGAGTTGTACTGATAGTTTTTCGGGGGGCGAAGGGACTTTTATGCATAGACAAGATTTTCGTGCTGCGTGACTTGCTAATAGACTTGTGGCTGCACCTAATCATCGAAGTTCGTAGTGTAACCTTAATTCTCTTCTAAGGGGCTCTATGGCCGCAGAATAGGAAATACTGAACGTCACTACTAATTAGTACGATCAAAAGAACGGACATGCCTTTCCATCAGGCAGTCAAGAGAACCCTCCGTCTCCTGACCTTAGTAGGCAAAATCTTATATTCTGCTTATGACGATGCTGGCACACTTTCCGCTCTGAAGTATCCTTGAAGGAGAAATGATGCAATTGCTGGGATTCAAAGAAGTAATATCCTTCTCTTTCTAAAAATCCAATCCAGTAACGTAGCCTATAATCAGTACACTCCTGTAAAAAGCACTTGTTCTCAAGACCGTCGTACGCTACTGCGTGGCGCTTTGGATAAACTTGCAGCTTCCGCTTCCAGCAACCCTTCAAATACCCCACGCACAACTCATGCTCTGCACAGCATCATTCCAACTACTCTCAAGCTCTTTGAAATTCTTGTCAAATTCTTTGAGATTCTCGACGGTCTGCCAAATGTGCTTGTTTACCGAATGACAGCTGTTGTCTTTGAAAAGCAAACAGTTCATTTGGTCCAAAGCTAAGTTGGGCGGTTTCCCCAAATTCCTAACGGCGTCGAACCGTATGTAAGACAGCTTCTGACTGAATTTGGGCGAAAGAGTGTGGCACTGTCTGTCTCTTTTCGTGAAGAACTCACATATACGTTCCTTGCCGTTCTTGTAGCGCAGGTCGTTTGCGGCGTAGACGCAGAGAGTGTACTTGAATTCGGGGTGGACATCTTTGAAGGGTATCGATGTGGCAAGGGAGATGAGGATGGCAATGGTGAAGGCCAATGAGGCAATCTTATAAAAGCTGTTCATATTGCTGCGCTATTGTAACCTGAGCGCTGTCAACTCTGGGAGACATTTTGACTCCAAGTAGATGGTAGGTACCAATGTATAGGCAAGAAAGATACCGTGAGATAAATGAAAAGTGACCGTAAAGGTTACTCAACCAATGAAACACCTCTCAAGACTTGTTTATATAATAAACGAATTGGCGGGAATTTGGTCGTCGGCTTGCAATCAAGTTCAAGCTTTTGTGGAGAAGAGGCATACGGGAGGTATCTTTTATTTCGGTACTCACAATAGCTCTAGCACCACACCGCTGACTCTTTTCAGCTATACAGAAGTGTATACTTCACAGGTGATGTCTTGTGACTGGCATTCCGCTCATGCGTTGTTCCCAACTAGCAGGCTCACCACCGTCACACTAAGTATTCACTCTTCCTCAAAAGGCAACTGAAGGGGTTTCGCAACCGGTGAGATGCTCATGTTAGCGCGTTTCCCAGAATTTTGATGGATACAAAACGAAGAAGCCGACATCGATTATCTTTCCTGCTTGTACTTTGCCGCTAAAATGCTCGCCCAATTTTTCACTAACATTACCGCGGAATGTTGAATGCGGGTTTGAATCAGAAACAGAAGTTTAGGGTATCGTTGAGAAATGGGGATTCGCCGGGCACCTTTTACTCCTTACCCATCAGGCTGCATTTCTGCACCTAGTTGCCCTTCTTGCCCGCCGTACGCGAGCGTTCTCTCTTTGCGTATATTTCCGCAGTGAACGGGCTGCAGAGTTATTAGCATCCTAATTGTAGCGAAGTCCTCCACAAAAACATACTCCTCAAACTTCAACGCAATCGAATATGCAACATAAACCGCGAGTGTTAAAATAATGCCCGCTGGTTTTCCGAACCACAAACTGGTCCCTAGGAAGCTCATGGTACTGCCCCAGTACATAGGGGATCCTGTAACATTGAACGGAAATCCCGTCACAATGTGGTCCATCAATATGCCAAAGTAGTCACCCAAGTACGTTCCTGTGACACCAAGAGCCCACATGCTGGATAGAACGAGGACATTGCCGCTCAAGAATAGGGCCCCTGCAATGGGTTTAACAAGGGAAGAGTTTAGAAGGTCGGGATGCGTTGGTTGATCGCGAAGGGCGCGCTCGTAGCTTGTTTCTCCATTCAGTACGACGGCGTTCAGGGAAGAGCTGGGGACGTACAGAGCATCTCTTATGATTCCGATCGAGAATATAGTCACTGCCAATGCGTAGCAGCCATTTCTTGGACTCCCAAAGAGCTTCGTAATAACTTTATTGTGGTATTCTATCCTCTATCAGAACATCGTTAAGTGTTGGAACTATTAACCGCGGTCACTACCTTGTCGAGCTGCGATACTGGAGTCTTATTAGCCCAACACACAAATTTCAAGAAAACGGAACATTACGGACTTCCAGAACGTTGGATTGAAGGCAATTGAGGCCAGAGATACTGTCGAATTGCTGTTAGAACTCCTTGGACTCGTTACGAAGAACCTCTGTCTTACTCCAAAAACTCTGTTGGCTAAAATCGAGATAGCTCAAAATTGAGGAACCCATTGTATCAGTAGTGTCTTGGATTTGTCTACGTTTGGGAGTAGCGGAATTTCTTGTTTTTGACCGTTGCTCTCCAACAAGCCTTGGTTGGCAGTTGGTGATTTTCGCCGCACTGACGTATTTCTTCTCAATTCGCAAGGGTCAGAAATGTGGAGCATTCATGATGAACTACGAGTAAGTCTACAGTGCATACGAATGTGTATATATCATTATCAAGTTATCGTTCTATGTTACTTATTTCCTCCTCTTTTGTTACACTTTCCAAATCAATCAACATGAAACCCTATAAGATATCTATAGGCCATTCGAATCACAAGTAAAGGGACCCCCAAATCCAGCAGTTTTGTAGCCGTCGACGATACTCTGCACAGAAGCATACGTACCTCCAGTAAGGAAAAGAACACCAATCAGGCAAATCACAATGTTGAAAGCAAAGCCAGCGTAGCCTCTGATACCCCGAGTTTTCCAAAAGTCTTTCCCATAATCTGCCTGCCTCATACGAAAGTATGCTACACCCCAAAATATGAATCCAAAGAAGGAGTCAAAGAGTGAACTCATCAAAGACAAAAGATCCGAAAAGAACGGGATGACCTCGGCAATGATAAAAGCCAGAATCCAGGTGATGGCAAGAATTCCTGCCCATGTGGCCCATCCTACAACTGTGTGGCTAGACTTGTGCCTGGAACCCTCGAATATGTTGAAAAACACGAAGCGAGCTGTGACGGAGGCGTAAAGAACCCCTAAGAAAATCAGAGTAGGTATCATGAAACTGAATGACACCTTCTTGAAGACCTCATTACCGATTGAACCGAAGGCAGGAGCGGTATTGTAGTTTGTACCGGTGTAGGCATAGATGATGGCACCAACCAAGCTGAAGACAATAATTTCGGCAATGGTCACAGCCCACAGAGCCTTGGGGAAGTCTTTGGGATTCTTCATCTCGGCGATGAAGGATGGTAGGGTAATCTGACCAATGAATGTGTAACTGATATTCATAAATGCGTTCATGCCTGCGACGAATGTTGTTCCCGCAAGAGGGACAACCAGAACTTGAGGCTCTCCAAACTTGGGGTATCCGGCAGGGTGTGGTTCGATTCCGGCAAAGATTGTGGCGAGCAAAACAGAAATAAAAGTTGTGAGCGCAGAAAGGGTCGCAATTTTCGCCAGAGTATCGAATGTCCGCGGAAGTGAGCATACGAAGCTGATCACAGCCATAATCGCAGAGAATCCAATTGTGCACACACTATGATTGGTCATGGTGTTGAGATACTTGGCACCAACCAAGCAGTGGAATCCCTGGATGAAGGTATTGTTCAAGACGAACATAACCGCAGTAAACCACCAAGCCCACTTTGAGTTGTAAAACAGCATTTGGCCAATGTCTGTCACATCTTTGATCTCTGGATGTCGAAGGCAGAACTCCCTTACTGACGTTAGCTCTGGGCATGGGAAATAACGATGCTAACTTGTTGTGACTTACCACAAAACCAAAGATGTATATAGGACAAGTGCAGCGACAACGACTGTCAGAATCAGGCCCGGTACTAGACCAAGAATGGAATAGCTGTAAGGGAAACTCATGATAGCCAGGCAGATGTACTCGGAGAAGAGGAGTGCAGCTGTCTACAGAGAATCTTAGTGACTGAGACGAGAAGAGGATGTGAAGCTTAAACGCAGCATTGAGCCCTGTTACACCTTGCGAAAGGGTTCTTACTTTCTGCCAGCTACATGTTCTATACTTGATAGCATTGTCCTTTTCTGCCTCGATTAATGCACCCACACTGAGTGAGGAATCGGTGTCGTTGAGCGAGATCGCAGACCCTCTCCTAGGTGGCGCGATGCGGCTAGGTCTACGAGCAGTTTGCTTCTCAGGATCAAAACTGGTGTTTTGCTTCTCATTGTTTTCGACTGAAATACGGCCATTAGTGCCGGGGAGCATTTCGCCTATCGCCATTTTATCGACCGTAAGAACTGCACAAAGGGAGTGTAGTAGAAATGTTGGTAAATTCGAAAAACTTGCGGCATTAACCACAAACTGTTATTCAGCGTTTTCTTGGTATGAATATAGATCTCGAGAAATCGAGTCTCGAGGCCGGAGTATTTAGATGTGCTGAAATGCAGATCGCCGCAAGTCAGAGCGAGAGGATCGAGCAACCCGGGTCTTTATACAAGCTGACAGCGATCGCTGGAGATTCGGCTGATGAGAAGACGGGAAGTTAGTGCGTCGTGGCTTTCGAGAGGCGGGTAGAACTACGAGTGATGTCGATCACTTCTGCAGGATATTAGGCGGCTTTTGGTGAGATGTACGGTGTTTGTTAGTCGGTGGTGATGCAATAAATTTTTTAGGTTGGATCTTTTGAAGACTAAGCTCCGGCTTCTGAAATGGTTGCGGGTCCATTATTACCTCACTCGCCCGAAGACTCTACGTGGTAGAGTTCTCCAGTGAAAATCTATCTTCAATGTGCTTATTTCTTCACAAATTTCATTGTTACTGGCTATAGTGGTGGAAACCTGACGATAAGCGGGCCTGGTAGTGGGGGTGTCCAAGGCTCTACTTTCCCCTTGACTCCATAGCTTAAAAACGACAAGCCTCTCTTAGCCAGATCTTGCATAAGTTGGGCTTTAGACTATTATAATCAGGACTTTTTTACATAAAGTATTGAATAATCCTCCAGCACCCATTCGCGGGTATAGCCAGCGAAGTGCGTAACTTTTACCGGTGATATCATGTCGTGGCTAAATTTCGTGCTTTTTTTTTTTTTTCGTGGCGTTTTTTAGAAACATCCTTCTAATCCTTAGAATCTTGGCTACAGTCCGGTCGAACCAGGAAAGCGGTCGTGTGAATATCATCGCAATAAGTTAGAGGTTCATGGAGACACATAATTTCGAAGTCACCGATAACGATGGAAGCGCTTTAAAAGAAACCACACAGAACCAGCCAGTCTTTGGTGGAGGATGCCATGGCTATTTACAAGCTCTCTCTCAGCTCTCTGGACATTCTGGGAGCTTCAAGACTGAAACTACGACGGTGGGATTGTTCTGCCTACATTTGGATTCAATGAGCATGCGAAGGGTTTCTGGCACCGATTTATTCGGCTAACACTGGAGGCAATAGATAGTATGAGATGACTTTGTAAGCTCTGCGAAGAACATGAACCTCTTCGATTTCGGATTGACAAAGATTACCTTCAGCAGGTAGAAATCATCACCGGGGATATGATATGGACTGAAGAGCCAATGATATGGGTAGCGGACACAATCTCCAATGAGGTGGCTTGTGCTCTACAACTTGCTAGATGGCGATATGAATGGGTACTTGAGCAATACGTTGCGTCTTTCAACTCTACACCCGATTAAAAAGCAAAGACTGAAGAATTGAGACAATCGAAGATATGCACAGGGATTTCAACGTAATAAATTATAAATTATTGCTCAGCAAGTGTTTCCGAGAACTGCTCTGCTTTTCATATGGATAAGGGCAAGCTGTGTCAGCCCCGGAGTACTCGGACTGTACATCATCAACCGCTGAGCGCTTTGTGTGCGTCGAGGTACCTCTTCACCTCAATTCCAAACCCCGGTAACATAAAAGTAATCCAATAATTTACAACGCGAGCATGCCGACAAGACCGAGAGCGCCCATGAGTCCAGCACCAACAACCTGGGTTGGCAGAGAGGCACCGCCAGAGGAAGTAGCAGAACGGGCAGACGAGGAAGCAGATGCCAAGGCAGAGGAGAGTGAGGATGATGCTGCAGCAAGAGAGGAAGAGGCACCGGCTCGGGTGGACGTGATGGTAGAGTTGGATAATCTGCCTGAGCCTGTGGCAGTGCTGTTGCTCAAGCCGGTTGGAATTGCCGCTGCAGTGCTGTTTCTCAATCCAGTTGGGATTACTGCTGATGCGGTGGTGGGAACAGCATCAGCCCCTTTGGTGAGGAAATAAGTCTGAACATCAGTTGGTAGGACGGTGAACCATGTTGGGATCCCTGTAACGAACTCGGCGGAGATGATGGTGGCAGCTGCAGCTGGGCTGGCGATAGCAATGGCTTGGAGGCTGGAAGGGAGAGCCTGGTAAAGCTGGAGGGAGGCAACAGCACTGTAGAATCTATCAGCTCGCTGCTCGCTAGGCTTGACTTGACGGCGAGCTTACGGGTCAACTTGAGCAGACACAGCTGCGATAAGCGCAAAAAGAGTAGCAGCGTTGAACAACATTTTTGGTGGTGTGATAGGTAAGTAGCTTTGAAAGGAAGTATAGATAGAGATTACAATTGAGATAGTTATATACGTAAAACGAGGGTGAAAAGCTTTTAAACAGAATCGGAGATCACAGTGCCAGACCTCTGGTAGTTATACGCGTCAAAAGGGGCTGATTTGCAAGCTCGGCCTTTCATCGATAATACGCCACCAGAGGGAGCTGTGGTTGGGCGCGACTCGAACTAGAAGGCCCAAGCTAATACGAATCCAGAACCATAACGGCCTCGCACATTTCCAACTGGTTCCCAGCGCTTTTTCTGCGGGTCGACTTGCAGGGCTGTGTCTTTTGCCTGCCCGGCGTATGCACAGGGTGTGCAGGAATTGAGCGCGCAGTAGCGGAAGCGGGCCAAAACCAGCGTTTCCCACCAAAATTAACTACTTTCAAAATGGTCTACCACCTACAACTATAAATAAAATAAGCCTATAATAGCTAGGATAACTAATAACAACCTAAAGATTAATCTAGGAAGTTTCTAAAATATCTGCATCTAATCTAGGTATATAGAAATAGAAATATCGTATAGGAGTCCAGAAAACGCCAGTAAGCGGCAATTCCTAAGTCCAGTTTAACCCGGTTTATTAGAGGAAATCTTCACCTCTAGATTTAGATATCTAGATTAGCTCTATTTAGATTCACGCTCCTATAGAAAGGTAATCTATACTAGGGCTTTCTATATATAAAAATTTAACTTATAATATTCACTGATTGTAGAGGTAGACTACGTTAAAGTTGGCGATTTTGGTGAGGAATCGAGGTTCCGCGCCCGCGCGCTCAATTCCTGCACACCCTGTGATGCTTGTTCAGAGACATCTTTTAAGATATTCTTAGCATAAAGGTTGCTGAGAGCGGGAAAGTGTTGAGCTGAGAGGTGCTGCGCGTTCTCCCATCCTAGTCGCATTGTGCATTGTGCATTTTGCTATCTTCAGTTCAGGAGAGTGGACGGCTTTTTACGAAGTGACTAATTTCTGTAACAGCCAACGAAATTTGGAGGCGTATCGGAAGTGGCATTTCGGCTTCGTCTAATCAAAAGTGGAGGCTTGAATCTCCAATCGCGGGGAAACCGGTATGCAGCTTACAGTGTGAGAGTAGTGCTCTGTGGATTGCTTGCCTTCATTGAACAAAGTCTGGTATTGAAGTACAGAAAGCGAATTCCATCTAATATTCGTGGTTTTCATTTCTTCGAACACACAAAGTTGAATGTTGTCAGAGATTGAATCATGGTAACTCGAAGTTTGGGTAAGTCAAGAAAAGAAATTTGGAGATTATACCTGATCCTATTTTGCTCAGCAAAAGCCTCGAGTTCCATTTTATGCTTCTAATGAGATTCCGAAACAGTATATTTCAATAGTTAGTAGTGGAAGAATCTGCAAGAAGATATTACAGTGTCTATTCACTTGAGCTTTCACCGAAGGTGGGATAAAGCTGTCCTCATCTTTATAGGGACAATTTCAACAATAAAGATCTACAGAGTAACTTATTACGACTTATAATACACTTTAACTCCTATTATGCATTCCGGTGTAAACTGTCCATATCGCCACACATAGACGTCACCACACAAGCAGAGTTGCACACTTCGCACGCAGTAAGTTGGTTTGCACTCAAACCCGCGCGTGCGAAGTCATAGCAACATAGGGAATTATGAGAATCAGTGGATGTTTCTTGCAACCTCTAGCCGATGGAAGACTCCTATCTATACCTCTACGACATACGCCAATTATGAAATTTAGACCCAGCTTTTCTAGCACACCCCAGGACGTCCCAGTCACTATCCCATCTTTTATATTATCTGATAGACAACCATAGATATAGGGCATTTGCGCGAAAACCGCAGCGCGTAGTGAGGACCAACAAAGGTTGTGCAACTCTGCTCATAAGTTTCGAACAAGACATCTCTATGAGCCTCGAGCCAAAGGTTCGCCGTGCTTGATCTTGGCAGCACCGTACTTCTCCAATCGAATAGCCTGAATGGCAATAAATCCACTGGTATCTTCGGGGCTGAAGCCTTCAAGGGTGTCCATGCTGGCCTGTTCCTCACTGTACAAGTTGCTCTCAGGCGCAGATCTGGCAAGGACGTGAGCTGCTCCCTTGTAGACCATCATGTCCACTGTACCGTGAACATGCTTCTGGCTAAACAAGATGGAGTTTTCTGGTAGTTGCGATTAGCGAAAGCCTTGCCCATACTTTACCAGGAGTACAAACTTACCGAGTAGCTCACGTTCCGGAGAGAAGTACATGCCTGGCTATGTTAGTCCGAACACTTTCAGAATTAAACAAGGGAAAGAGGACCATTATAGAGGCACTGTGACCACTCGTTCCCAATCCAGTGCATTATTTGCTTGACCTTGGAGTCGAGTGTTATCCCCTCAATATCGACATGTGCAAGCCTTAGCACAGTCAATGCAGGGGAGTCGTATGCACCACGACTCTTAAGGCCAATGAAGCGCGATTCAACAATGTCTATCCTGCCTACGCCGTTACGGCCAGCGATGTCATTGAGGGCTTTGAAGAGCTCAAGAGAGCCAGTCACTGTCTCACCACCGTCAACCTGGAGCTTGACAGGTATTCCCGCCTTGAAGGTTACAGAGAATTTAGTGGGGACATCGGGGGCATCGAGTGGATCTGGATTTCATACTGATAAGCTGATACTAAAACGAAAAGGCGAGTTACCGAAGGACAGCTGAAGCAACGTACCAACAGTTCGAGTCCAGACAGTCTTGGGTGCAGGCAGGTCCGGCTTCTCAAGGATGCCACTTTCGTAGCTGCAGTGAGCCAGGTTATCTGATGGAGAGTCAGAAAGTTGCTTTAGTATTGGTAAATACCTTTATACGCACCATCCTGAGACCACGGTGCCTTGGGAGTGGATGAGACGGGGATGTTATTCTCAGCGGCAAACTTCAGGAGATCTTGTCGACCCCTAGCATCAGGTTAGATCTTGTTTTGATAATCGCGAGCAAAGCTTACTGGAAACGGTTGAAGAATGCGGGAAGCCTCCACGGGGCGATAACGGAGAGGCTCTTAGTCTTCGTTAGTCTTTTTGCTGCGGAAGCGCGAGCGAACAATAGATACATACAGGGTCGCACGCCTTCCAGGCAAGCTCGAACCTCACTTGGCTGTGATTTGTCAATTTTAGTTGCAGTCGCCTTAAGGGCACGCGGAGAAGACGTACTCATTCTACGTGCTGTTAGCAAGATCTGACAACAAAGCAGAGATGCAAAAATTACGTACGCCTTTGCCAGTGCAGCCGTGGCTGAGAAGCTTGCAGTTATATTTGTGGGCAGTCTGGACTTGAGCACGAGCAATAACGGGACGAGCCAGACTTGTTCCAAGAAGGTATCTGATAAGCCCATCAGCTGAGAAGCTAGAGAAAAGATCACAAACGCCACGAGGTTTCTCAACTGCTCGAAACCAACGAGGTCAGGAGCCTGTGAAGGAGGTGTGATTGAACTCACCGGTCCTCATAAATTGCATTGCCTAATGTTGATTTCTGTCAGTCTTTCTTACTGTAGCACCCATGCACAAGAATGTGCTGATACACGCAGGACCAAGACATACATTGGATAGCCGGAAAGATGAGCTCATCGACAAACTCCTGCTGAAGGTTTTCGATGATCATGCGCTCGGCACCTAGAGCTAGAGCCTTCTTCTCTACCTCAGTGAAGTCCTCGTTTTGACCAACATCGGCAAGAAACGCCTGGAAGTGACCTGTGTCAGCGCTGGACCGAAATTCGAGCTGCACGCAAAGAGACTCACGACGACGGTGTAGCCCTGTAAGGAAAGATTACGTTAGCATGTCAATTAACGCCGTGTAAGGTCTGTCATAGTCTCCTACCTCAAGAATAAGCCATTTAAGGATTGTCGAAGTATCAAGACCTGTTCAATATCAGTAATCGAGGGTTGCCATTGGGGGCCACAGGTGTTCTTTGGCCTGTCACCCGAAAGACGTACCGCCAGAGTAGGCGCTATACAAAAGTTGTTAGCTCAGTCAGGTCTCAATTCTTGAATCGTCTTACAGGCAGACTCGTTTATCAGCAGACATGGTTAGATGTAATATTGTTGGTTGTTGTTAGCTGTATCTGGAAAAGAGCAATCGAAATTTTTGGCTAAGGAGGCGTCTTATAGGATAGGGTGTTTCTCTTAAGCTGGTAGTGGTGACAGTGCAATCAACCGACCTTAACTTTTTCTCAGCGGGTGTCGTGCCGATTTTTCTTTAAAAAAAAAATCTTGCTAGCAAAACATGTGTCGGTGAACGTGTTTTGGTGGTCCGTGCGTCGTGAAAACTTCAGATAAGCTTTACACTTTATCCATTCTCGGTTAGACTACGCCACACATGAGCCTCACCTTCTCTCCAAAGAAAAGTCAGGAGTGTGTTTCAAACACTTAACAACGACGGGCATTCAAGTAGCATTTCCGCGACGGCGATCCGCAATGCAGCCTGTTGTCTTGACCAAGATAGAGGATGTTCGAACCACGGTCCCCCAGAAGAGGTCGCCAGACGGTGCTGAGAAAGAACAGGCGCCAAACACGGACGCGTCTACGACCAGCAAACACGAAGAGGTCGGGAACGGAGATGATGATCAGTGGCAGGACAGCAATTCACTTTATGAGGAATTTCTAGATGACACTGAAGCTTTTGCGTATCCAGCAGGTAATTTCCTTAACATTATTCTAGTGTCTATCTGAACTTGCTTATAAGCTTTCAAGGTCAAAGTTTCTGCACTGCTCAAGCTGCCAAACAATATCGGCAGCGGCTTCATGAGATCGGACTAGAAGAGTTCGTGGAAGAAACGCTTGTCAAAGGTGAAGTTTCCGTGAAGACACTTTGCGCCGCTTTTGGTGTACGAATTCCATCATGGCTTCAAGGAGAAAGCGACGAGGCTTCTTACAGGCTACTCGGTTTGGCTATGCTACGAGAATTGAAGAAGCGTCAAAGGATTCCCGGATATGAAAACATCGATGATGCTGCAAAGCTCCTTAAAACCTCGGAAAACATCCTTGTTATTACAGGTGCTGGCATTTCTACAAGTCTAGGGATCCCGGATTTTCGATCAAAGTCTACCGGCTTTTACACCAAGCTGCAGGCCATGGGCTACCATGAACCCGAAGAAGTCTTTGATTTGGACACTTTTGATGTCGATGCTACAACTTTCTACACTCTAGCAGGCGAAATTCTTCCAGATCTAGACAGATGGACCCCAACTCATCAATTCATTCGTATGATTCAAGATAAAGGAAAACTACTACGCAATTACACTCAGAATATCGACAATATTGAGAGCCATGCGGGAATACAGTCTGCTAAACTCATCCAGTGTCACGGGTCTTGGGCTACAGCGACTTGTAGAAAATGCAAACATCAAGTCTCCGGCGAGAATATCTTTGAAGACGTTAAAGCAAAGAGAGTGGCGCACTGCAAGAAATGTATCGCGGAACTAAATGCTGAAAGGCCAGGTATGAAGCGCAAGCGGAGTTCGAATGGAGCTCACAAATCCAAGAAGCGTTCAAGCGGCACCGACGATGACTCTGATGGTCAGTACGATATTCCACAACCCGGCGTAATGAAGCCGGATATCACATTCTTTGGTGAGGATTTGCCCGACAAGTTCTTTGATGCTCTTCAGAACGAAGACCGCCTTCGTGTAGATTTGATCATCGTTATTGGAACAAGCATGAAGGTTGCACCAGTGAGCGAAATCCCTCAGTTCGTGCCAGCGTCTGTGCCACAGATCTACATATCTCGCGATGTAAGTCCGCCGTATATATCTACCCTTTTGATCTTTCTGACTGAATTGCATAGCCAATTCACCACATCAACTTCGACATCAATCTGCTTGGAGACTCGGACCGAGTGGTCGCAGAATTATGCAAGCGCGCAGGCTGGGATTTGAAGCACGAAATGCTGCCTACAAATGAGATTATCAACGTTGAGAAACATGAGGTTCTCGAGAATACTTACACTGTCAAGGCACCAAAGGTAGAGCCGACGGTTTAAATTATAGGATGTTTTACTCTGGCATCCTGGGAGTAGTTGCTATGTCTTTTTATTGTATGCATTAATGGCGTTTGGGAGCATAGCGTGGATCTCACCACTCCTGCGAGGCGCATTCGCGGAGTAAGGACTTGCAATCATGGAATGAAGCAATGCATAAGGTTGCTAAGCTGGATTCGGTCTTGTGAAACTAGACTTCCTTGTTTGCGTGCGCTATCAGTGGCGCAGCTATTGCACATACTACTCATCAATACAGTTTGTAGTAATAGAATTATGAAACTTAATGTTTGAATTTCTTCAAGTAATTCCTGGTCAAATTACCACTCTTCTATACAAAAATCTGCAATGCTTGGCATAGAGAGTAAATTCATCTTTAAGTCAACTGTTCCCCCAAGAAACCATCAAAATCTCGAAAACGATTCAATCTAGAATCGACGATGCTCCTTCCCTCAAACTCCGAACCTAAGCTACCAAAATGTTTCTTCACGCACTGCGAACTACCAGACTACGTGGATGGTCACCGTCCACCTACCAAGAGGCAACCATTTGTCGCCATCAATAATCATCCAACGGCGCATACTGTAGATACCTCCGAGGACGGTCATGCGTACCATAGACTTACTTTATTAGGTTGATATGATTTTACCCGAAGAATTATACGTAATCATCACGGAAAAGCTTGAATCTGATGCTGCGATTTTGAGATATGCGCGTGTTTACATGTCATTACTCGACGTTGTCTCTGGGGATTTCTTCAATCAATACATCAAAGCTGGTTCGCGTCAACTTTTTTTTATTTTGGATCGACGTATCTTGACGCTGATCTGAGCAGGAAATGTAGCAATGCTATCAGAAGGTCGATTTGGGATTGATAATCTCTTCTCTTTGCGTGATGGTAAGACTATAAGCATGTTTTTTCGAAACCCCAACGCTTATCATCAAATTACTCCTTCAGGTCAGTTAAGATTGGAACTCGATAAAGCTACCTATGAACGATGTGGCCTCGTGGGCAAAATCATGACCGACCAAGGCAGAACACACATCAAATCGCGCTACTGTGTCGAAGTTGATCTCCGACTTCCATCGATGCTTCATGGCAAAAAGGGATTTGACAGGATTGTATACGCCTTCAAAAATGTTTTGGTGAACTCGTTGGCATGGGTTTTCGTTGATCTCGAGCATAAGGATATTAATTCTGGTAAGCTTTTTGAAACCCTACATGGTAGTTGGCCAAATACTTAGAGCAATTTAGGTCCAATAGCAAAATTCCATCCTGTGGTATACGATGTCAGGCCTCAAATCACAAAGCTCATCAATATCGTCGTCCCAATAATAAATCATGCGGACGTGATTTCAGACTCCCTCTACGAGGAACAACTTCTCGAATGGATTGGTCTAGTCAACATCAACTCTCCACGAATTCGTTCTGACGACACCATTGATCGCTATCTGTGTAGGTATGACCTGCCTGAAGCACTTGATACAGACGACACAAGTGAGCGAGAGCCTCAGAATCTTGTACATCTGCGGTGGCATGGGTTTGCACACTCGACTTTCATCCTCAAGAACTGGTTAACTCCCAAGGCTGCGCTGCGTGAGAAGTGGTTTGCTATGTCTGTTTCGGGATTCGATGAAAGAGCATATACCATACTGTGTTCTGGAGGAAGGAATGTTTTGCTGTGGGAATGTGGATGAGATGAAGGGGCTTCCGAGTGCTGAAATTACTCGCAGGGGATATAGGCTCGATGTTCTGGTCCAAGAATACTCCTTCGGTGTATGAGAGCACGACAAGCTGTGGCAGGAGATCACTGGTGCGCTCATTCAAATTGTTTAGGTAGACCCACGACTTCTAACACTGTCACACTTATTTATACTTAGGGTAAGCCAGTATGATTGACTAATTTAAGTAAGTAGAACAGTTTCGATCTCTCTAGGATCCTAGATTTTGTCTAGCGTTCAGAAAGCCTAAGGGAATCGTAGAAAGAGAAATATATTCGTACTCCAGGCCGTGTCCCAGGCACAGATTTCTACTAGTAGGGATGGAGGCAACATACTTCTACTATAGTGTGTGGGGAAGATATAGTAGCGTCATGTGAGGGCGGAGAAGGCAATTGTGGAACTGTCATGGTTATATACCTGCAGATCATAGGGAAAATATGTGTATAGGGCGAGGACGTATTTCCATCCATTCAGTGAAAGCACTGGAACCATAGGGAGAGTAAACCATCCTCAGAGAAGCAGACATGCGATTGCTTGAGGTCGGCGAACTTAGAGAACACAAGTGGGCATTTTATGAAATGTGGTGTGGCGACCGTTCAGATAATGAAAGTAATTGTGATGTAAGTACTTCCGACAGGAAGGATGAGGGGCGTATCAATGGACCGCTCCATTGGGACAATCATGGTATCGGACTTGTGTCCAGCAGAGTTTTCACCATACATCTTCAATTGCACAGAATATCCACGTTGAGATGTGAGTGGTTGGAAAGACGTTGCACATAAATGTCTGGGATAAAGGTGGGGTTCGCGGCTTAAAACCATGAGAAATTTTATGCAAAAATTTCGCATACGAGGTGCAGCCTCAACCAGCAGAAAATCCTCACACTTCTTTTCTAACCCTGCTTCTTCCTAGACCATTGCCAGCCCTATGGCAATCCAAATTGGGAAGTTGTTTGATTCAGGGAAGGTTTCTCACCCGCTCACATGCTGGTTACAGATTTTGCAAGTGCTGCTCTGGGACTAGGTTCCCTGAGCTCATACTTTATAGTGCGTGCTAACGTCCTAGTTTTGCATCAGCTACCTACCATGGATATTGCCAACCTGTCTTCCTTTCTAACGATGTATTTTATCTCAATGACATTGCAATTGCCACCTTCCTTGCGCTCATTGAGCTTGTAAAAGCGCGTCTTCTTTCGCGTCCACCGGAGAAAGAACCGAAACTTGGAGCAGTCGCAGCTCTGGTTCGGTACCATTGCTTCCTTGCTTTCTTTCTGTTTTAATCTTTGCATTGAAAGATGTCTGGCGGTTCTGGTCGCTTCAAGATACGCAATGCTGGAGAAACTGCTTCGTTGCAGCAGAGACTTCCATTCAGTAATGCCGATGTAATCGAGGAAACTTCCGAATCCTCTACGTCACTGAGGGTGAAAATAAACCAACGACGCAACAGAAGTCAATCGACATCATCTTATAACTATTTATCTTCTTCATATGGCCAACGCGTGCCGACGAGGTCATTTTTCCATCACGCCTCCCATGGCGTTGGAGGTGAACTTTCTATGGATACCACTGAAACTTCAATTGACTAACTATCGCCAACAGAAACACCACAGTATTCTTCCTACGGCGTTCGTGAACAAACGCAAGAGCTAGCATCTTGGGCGTTAGGCGAGTCCTCCTCTCTCCGCTCTGGAAATTCCAATCTCTTGCATACGACAGCTGCCTCAGATTCCGGAATTGAGGGCCGACCAACCGCACAATCGCTTTTCGACGATTATGATCAAGACGAGGAGAGGCCTTCCACTGATTCTTCCAGACCTGACCTTTCTGAAGACGTCATTGAGGAAGTATCAGAACCTGTCACGCCGGAGGAGACGCAGAATGCTTCGCCGAGTCATGCATCTATATCAAAGCAGCTTTTGAAAGATGGTCAGAGCCGAAAAAGACACAGCAGTAGCAGTGTCACGGAAAGGGGATTTGGATTCAGTCGTCGAGGATCAATGGGATGTAGTCCATCTAGTGTGTTTGTGGAGGACGTGGAGAATGTAGAGGTCAGCGAGTCTTCGCCATTGTTGCCGCGCGAACGGTTGCCGAAACGGACGTACAGCACGATTCATAAAAACAGTGGATATCACAGACCTCGAAAACCCTATTTCAAGAATCGCTGGGCAAAGTTCAGGCATGAGACGGAGGATTTGGTACACCATTTCTCTCATCCGAAAGAATGGGATGCTCGTCAGATCGTGCGGGAAGGGACAGGTGCTATTGCTGCTGTATTCTTAGGATTGCTTCTTAATGTTCTTGATGCTCTCTCTTATGGTAAGTTTTGGAGCTTTGCCTTTTGGGTCAGCTCTGCTAATACTGCTAGGTATGATTTTATTCCCACTCGGAGAGCAGATATTTGAAAAGACCGGGCCGGATGGTATTTCAATGTTCTACGTCAGCTGTATCGTCTCACAACTTGTATATTCACTGGGTGGTTCGCGTTTTAAAGGGGGTGTTGGATCAGAAATGGTATTACAGCAGGACTGTCTGAATGTATGGCCACCATACTAACAATTGACTAGATTGAAGTCGTCCCATTCTTCCATAAAATGGCGTACATGATATTAGCTCAGCTTGGAGACGACAATCCTCAAGTAGTGATGGCTACTGTTATCACGTCTTACGCTCTCAGTTCCATCTTAACTGGCATTATATTCCTCCTTCTTGGCCTTTTCAGACTAGGGGACCTTGTCAGCTTTTTTCCACGAAGCATTCTTCTCGGCTGCATCGGCGGAGTCGGTGTCTTTCTCTTTCTTACAGGCGTTGAAGTGTCCGCTGGACTCGACTCCAACATGGATTGGGACATGGATACTTTGCAACGCCTGATATATCCTTCAACTTTGGTGCTTTGGATCATTCCCCTCGTTTTTGCACTTTTACTCATGCTCATACGGCATTTTCTCAAGCACCCCGTTGTTATGCCGGCTTTCTTTATTGCCTTGACCGGTATCTTTTACATCGTCTTTGCGGCTTTACCTAATGTTTCACTCCAAGACTTGCAGGACCATGGTTGGGTTTTCGCTGCTCCTGGTAAGGATGTTCCTTTTTACAACTTTTATTCCTACTATAGTGAGTTTTTTCAAAATTTAGCACGAGAAAAAGAACCTAATACTAGGCAGATTTCAAACTGGTCAATTGGTCCGCTGTCCTGCAAGCTGTTCCTACCATGTTTGCTCTATCCTTCTTTGGTATCATCCATGTACCCATTAATGTTCCTGCACTAGGAGTGGCCGTACAGGAGGACGACGTCAACATCAATCGGGAGTTATTCGGTCATGGAATTAGCAATGCACTGTCTGGCTTCGTAGGTAGTATTCAAAACTACCTAGTATTCGCCAACAGTCGTCTTTTTATCCAGAACGGCGGCAACAGTAGAGCAGCTGGAATTCTACTTGCTTTTGCAACAGGCGGTGTTTGGATCGCTGGACCTGCTATGATTGGATATATTCCTATCCTGATCGTGGGAACGCTCATTTTTATGCTCGGAATCGAGATGATTCAGGAAGCGCTCTGGGATACCTTTGGAAAGCTTCATACTTTGGAATATCTCATGGTTTTGGCCATCACTCTTGTTATGGGTTTTCATGACTTTGTGGTTGGCATTGTACTCGGCATAGTACTTGCTTGTCTGATCTTCGTGGTTCAGACGTCGAGAATCTCTGCTATTCGCGCAACTTATTCTGGAACCATTGCAGAATCCACAGTCAGAAGGCATCCAGTTCAACGACGGTTCTTACACGCAGTCGGGTCGCAGATTAAGGTTGCTAAGTTGGCCGGTTATCTCTTCTTTGGTACCATTGTCGCGGTAGAGAAGCAGATTCGACATCTCCTTGCGGACGAATTTTTTGACCGACAACCAATACGTTATCTCATTCTGGATCTCTTACACGTTACCGGAATTGATTTTTCTGCTGCCGAAGCGTTCGTTCGGATGAACCGGATTCTACGTATGAGGGACGTCGAGATGGTTCTCTCCGGTGTGTCTATGACGGGTGAGATGGGAGAGAGCTTGATCATGGTAGGACTGCTCGAAGAAGGTGATGATCCAAAGTGCCCACCGCCCAAAATATTTTACGACCTCAATCAGGCACTCGAGGCTTGTGAGAACGAGCTTCTGATCGCATTCAAACGACGAAGTGAGGCAATTGCTGAGCAGAAGGACGCAAAAGCTATCTCCATGACAATCCCACGAATCGGCGGCGGCGGTAACTTTGAAGACCTGATGAATTCGCCACGTCGAGATCATGTTCAAGAGGCTGCCAACACTACGCTGGAAAACCATGACCTTACAATCCCTTCCAGATGGCAAAACTTTGCTCAACCTCTTCCACTCATACTCCAAACTTTCCAAGACTTAACGAAGAAAGATCTCGACTTCTGGCACCGAGTCGTCCCTTATTTCGAAAGGAGAGAATATCCTGCAGGAGCGGTTCTTTACTCTCGTGGTGACGAGCCGGATGGATTCTATCTTCTTGAGGAAGGAATCCTGCGAGCAGAGTACGAGCTAGAACAAGGAGGCTACTACGAGTCCATTGTAGCGGGCACGACTTGTGGCGAGTTGCCCTTCTTCTCCGAAACCGATCGCACTGGCACCGTTGTGGCGGAGAAAGATTGTGTCGCTTGGCTACTCACAAAGGATAGATGGAAAGCCCTGGAGAAAGACCTGCCTGAAGTAGCGCGGGAATTGTTGAAGATAGGGTTGAAATTGACGAGTGAGAGAATGAATGCGATTACATCGTAAGTCGTGCCGAGCCCTCATTTGCTGAAATAGGTCGTTGATCGCTAATCTCTGTAAACAGCTACGTGCTGGTGACGGCGAGCTGAAAACTGTAGGATATATCAAAAGGGGAGTTTCTTTGTGCTTGCTTCAAGGATGCACAAAATTCATATAAGGTGGCGATTCTTGCCCATTAATATTGAGTGAGGATGTGCCAGCATTGTTATGGCGCTGGTCTGTTTACATGGTTTGCCGTCGATCAACTGTATGAAACGTTTGGAGGAAACTTGCGGTCCAGGGAGCGGAGATTCTCGATGCGCCTTTTATTAGATGAAGCTTTTCTTCTGTAGGAAGAGGTTTGTAGTTGAGGTCCCAAGAGACGGTGTATGAACATGGTATACCACCCAATGAAGATGAATCGCCATTATTCGAAGGGTATGTTTCACATGTCCATTACTTTCAAGGTGGGGATTTGTACGGAGTAAGCTGGCCAATTGCGGCAGGGGAGCTGTGGGTTCGATGCGAAGCTCAAGCACCCGTTAAGAAGCTAGGCACCAAGGATGCAGGGTCCATTGGCGCGTCGCAAGAGGTCAATTTTTTGGTCGTGAGACCGACATATGCCTCTGCATAAGTAGTGCTACGTACATCACGAGAGCGAAAGAAGTTGATCAATGATAAGCTTTTGGAGTGACTGTTGAGAATGAGAAGAACTCACCATGGTTGGGGTACGGCTCTCCGCATCTTCTTTGTGTGATGAGGCGCTTCGGGAGAAAATTGAACGATCCTAAGTAGAGGCTGATGAGATGGCTTGTGCGATATGGGCAATCTGGGATGTTTTGGAGAGGGAACGTCTTATTTTCTTGGGATGGTGTGTCGAGCGTGTGACTTACGGTATCAAGAAAGATCCCCCAGCGATTGCATGATTTGCCGGCCCCAACAGCGACTCGATTACGACCTGGTCTGATTGCGAATCATTTCTTAGAATCCAGCCGTTGCCCATTTCGAGGGTCCCGTTGCTACCTTTTTCTGCCAGCCTCAAAAGGTCTTTTCTATAAAGTCCGTGCCCCCGATTTAATTTGCTTTGCGAACAGACCATCTCTGCTTCCCTCCTTCTCGCTCCCAAACTTCTTCTACTCCTCTTCTCCCACAAACATCTCAACTTTTTTCTTCTCATCTCTCAGCGACTGCATTTGCGTCACGAGACTGCCAGACAGCTTTTCGTCTATTACCCCATTAACCCTTGTAATACCCACACAAGCACACGCTTGCTTCTTTCACCACTTCCGCAATCCAAATACTCTCCTTCCACCTTTTCACCACAATCATCTTTTTGTGCTCTCATCTTCATCATGTCTACCACCATTGACGCAAAGACCGTCACCGAGACGCCCGCTGCTCCAGTAGTTGAACCGACTCCAGCACCACTCGGCTCCACCGAGACTCCCGCTACCACCGGGCCCATCAATCCTGAGCCAGCGCCAGTTGAGGGAGCTCTAGCAAAGACTGTGGAGACCACTGCTGAGCCCATCACTGCTGTCGAAGAGCCCAAGAAAGAGGAAAAGACACCTGCTGAGCCAAAATATGAAGGCCAGCTTGCCTACCAAGCGCCCAGCAATTTTTTGAGGTGAGAAGGAATCAGTCTCACGATCCAGATCATTCCGCTAATTCTCAATTTCTATCAGAGAGCTATTACCACTTCCACCCAAGAAGCAGTTCTTCTGGTTCGGCACTGAGCCAGTCGCCTCCCAGGAGCTCAACCACTACCTCGCCAAGGGCAAAGAGGCTGCTCACTCCACCGCCGCATGGGCCAGCCAGACCGGCACTGGTCTGCTCTACTTTAACAAGCACGGCGAGAAGAAGGACAGCCCAACGGGCGTCTTGAATCTGGTATGTCTTTGCAATCGCGGATCAAAATGGCAGATTTCAAATGAGATCAAATCGCTGACTCAATCTTATAGGCCGATGCTGAGGACATCAAGTCATCTGGTCTCCATGAGATTTCCTTCAAGCTCCACAACCACAAGCACCGCTTTGAGGCACCAGAGGCCGATCGCGACAGCTGGCTCGCGGCTTTCAAGAAGGTCGCTGCCGAGGCCAAGGAAAAGAAGGAGGAGATTGTCAACAGCGAAGGCTACAAGGAGGCCCTTACCAAACTCAGTATGTTATATCTTCACTCTTGTCATATCATGCATCAGGCTGCATTGTTTAGTCTGGACCCGTGTTTTGCGTTCCGGCCGCTAACAAATTCTTTTTTTTTCCTGCAGGGCCTGCCGCAGCTGTCATCGCCCCTGTTAGCGCTGCTAAGACTACCGAAGCTGCACCCAAGAAGAGCATCGAGGCCAAGGACAGCCTTGAAACCCCAACTGAGGCCGCTACTGAGGAAAGCAAGAAGACCAACAAGAGCCGCTCCAGGTCTCGAGGTGCCCCAAGCAACATCATCGGCTTCTTCAACCGCAAGAAGGAGGACGCTAAGCCAGAGTCCAAGAAAGAGGAGCCAGTTGCTACTGAAACTGCTGCAACTGAGTCTGTCGCTACTGGTATGTTATATCTGATATCTGTATCATGTCATATCAACACGCACTAATCAAATTGTTAGAACCTGTCGCCGAGACGACTACTGCTCCCGTCATCACTGATGCCGTCCCTCCAGTCGATGACAAGAAGGTTGATGAGCCCATCAAGGATGGCAAGACTGGTCGTCGCCAGTCTCGCTTTGAGAGTTTCTTCTCCCCCAAGGCCAAGACTACCGAAAAGGCTCCAGAAACCACCAGAGAGCCTGTCGAGCCAATTTCCGACAGCGCCCCAAAGATTGAGGAGCCTGTCGCTGAGTCCACTACTGGCCCTATCCTCCCAGTAGAACCCATTGTAGATGCACCTACAGAGGCTGCTGAGAGGAAGGAGGGCGAGATCACTCCCACAAAGGAACGCAAGCCATCATTGTTGGCAGGTGTGAAGAGCTTCACACAGAAGCTCCGATCCCCATCGTCCGAACACCCACCAGCGCTCGCCCCAGAGACTATTGCTGAGACCACCCCTGCCACTACCGAGACTGCTGATACATCAGCTATTGCTTCCGAAACGCCAGCTACTGCTGCTACCACGGAAGCGACCGACGCCCCAGCCACCAATGGTGAAAGCAGACCCCTCCCAGGCCCATCAGAGAAGCGCCGTAGCTCTTTCTTCAGCTCCGATTTTATCAAGAACATGGTCCCTAAGAACGAGAAGAAGGTTGAGCCAACAGCTAACCCCTTTGAGGAGCCAGCTAAGCCTTCGGAAGCCGTTGAAGAGCCCATCAAGCCAGTTGATGAGACACCTGCTGTCGCTGCTGTCGAGCCAGAGGCCAAGAAGTCTACTGAGGTCAAGTCGACCGAGCCCAAGGTCGAGAAAGAGAGGAAAGAATCTCCCATCGCCACCCTTACCCGTCGTGTCAGCAAGGCCATCCGTGGCGACAAAGCCAAGAGGGAGACCAAGCCTGTCCCCAAGGTTGACGAGGCCGGCGAGACCGGCGAAACCGCTCCCAAGCTTCCGGAGACGCACACCGAGCCATCCAAGGTCTCTGAGACTGACAAAGAGAACACTGCCCCAAACTCCATTGGTGATGCTGTCCCTGAGGCCGTGAACGTGGGCACCGCTCATAAGCCAAATGCCACCGTCTCCGCCACGGCATAATGGATTTCAACTGATCCTCTTTTCACGGGTAATGGGCACAAAAGCAACGATCGTCATGTCTGCACCAAAATACAAAACATACTCAACTTCCGAAAAGTAACACAAATACCCACGCCACCTCTCCAAAACTTCCCTCCGTAAACACATCGAGCGTTCCATCAGGATATCGTCGGCACATTTCTAAGCTATTACTACGGTATGTGCTTTTACGCATGGATTGTGGAGGAGCAGGATCGGTGTCGCATCACCATGTCTTTTTGCATTTTTCTTTATCATACCCACTGTCTTGCTTACTTGCTTGTTTTGTTTTGCTCATTTCACTAGATTGATACCACTTGCTGCGTTTTGATCTTGTTATACTGGTTTAGTTTCTTTCCTTTCACAACAGTCGTTTACGTGTTGGTCTTTTGTATCCTGCTCCTTTTTGTTTTGTTTTAGCTCTCTTATAGTTGAATACCCCCCCCCCGACTTATACCCAACCCCCAACTTACAATACCCCATTGCAGCGGTGCCATTAGGGCACTTATGAACGTTGTATTACACACACACACACACTGCGTACACCACTTTAATATCTAATCCGAATCGATTGTTGCTTTTTCTATCTATGCTGACTGTGTTCTGTGTCTTGCGTGCTTGTGAAATATGTACTTGCTTGGCATCTTTTTCATCGTCACCAATGATGATGAGATAGGGATAAAACCTTGTGCTTTCAATGAGGGATTACTTGGGATCGGATTGAGGAACTCTTATCTTGGATTTGTCGATCTGGTCAGGGACTTGCCTTGTTTTGGTCCTTGTACATTTCGTGTTATCCTTGTGGTTGCATATTGACAGGACCGGCCCTGTATACAGTTGCTTTGGTCTTCCATTTATATGTCTTTATATGGGATAGCTGTGACGTCCATGCTGATGTGTTGTTTGATCTTACATGGGGTATCTTTCTTCCAGATATATGTTTGGAGTTGTTTTGTCCAAATGAATCGTTACGGTATACTTGAGATTGGGATTGCTTTTCCTCAAGCCTATTTTTTAGGACTTGAATGTCGTTCGGATGGGATGTTGTTGTCTGAAAAACTTTTCAGTTGTAGGAATGATTGCCAATTAATACGAGTATCCTGAAACCGTATACAACATGCCGCCGATGGGGATCTAGTTTTTAAAGAGCTAGCTGCCCAACGAAGAAGGTTGTAAGTGTCCGCGAGATATGTCCAAGGCTCATCTTTGTTGTTGTACAATCTTAGTTAAAGTTCCCTGCTTGAATATATGGCAGTATTTTGACACATCGAAGCTGGGGAGTTGGGATATGTTCAGTTTAAATCCATATCCTTTATAATGGTAACTTTTCTTCTCCAGAACAAGGGCTATGCCATTTATGATTTTCATAGTTTACTGTGCCAGATTTTAACATGAGTTTTATTTGAGATAGGAAAGCAAAGGAAAAGGACAGGACCGACCAGAGGGCTGTCTATATCAATTGCTTACTTCGGTTTACGTCCTTCGAACGCCTAAATGTAAGGGACCTGAACTAAGGTATACTTGTTGAAAGCTCTGCTCCTGCCGACCAGATCTATGATGGATGCCTGGAGCTCTGGCTAAGGTTGCAAGGACATCGCCTAACTATGAGGGAAACTGCCTTCCTTTTCCCACACGTGGCTGGATCTGAATATATGAAAAATAATGGCATTTTCCTGGAAAAACTTTGGAAATGATTGCTGCCATTTCCCACTATAGACGTTTTGGCAGACTCGTTTCCTCCTAGTCGTCGTTCTTGGTAGGTGGGGCTCGCGATGGATTTTTTCATAGAATTTTGAATCGGCATAGCTCTTTCTATACGTGCTGATAAACGCATGGGCACTGATCCAATCTTTTCTGCCCCTCGTATTGGGATAACTGTCATTCCAAAATGGGTTCCAGAAGCAGCTCTTACTCTTACTCTTACACGAACACGAACACGAACACGAACACGAACACGAACAACACACTGTTAACCTCCCTCTGACCAAAGAAAGCCGAACTCCCGGTTGTCCTTCCAAGTCCTTCATCCTGAATCCATGCCTAAGTTGACATAGCCATATACAAGTACAAATACCCCCCTTTCCTCCTACCTCAACCACACAACCACAAGAAAGCAAAACGCAATAAAACACCCCAAAATAATGCCATCCCTCCTCTTCTTCGCCCCAATCCTATTAATCAAACTATTAATCCCCGGTACTTGTGACGCCGCACCCACAATCCTCCTATTCACACTAGCAAGCGTCTCCCTCTGCAACCCAAAACTCTCATTAACAGCATACGCCTGGGCAAGAACCGTATCAGCAATACCATGACTCCTATCTATCCTAGCCCTCTCATCAAGCATATAGTCCGCTTCCTCCGCCGCTGGATTTCTTTCTCTGTGCTCTGATATATCTGCCCTAATATTGGTGAGGAGATTGGACTTTTGCCGCGATGTGGCTGTGAGGGTGTGGAGGCGGTCGTATTCTGCGTTGTGTTGCGTTAGGATCTCGTGGTGCCGGGACAGGTTCGATTGTTTGAGCGCGGAGGATGTGAGGGCGGATTCGGAGTCCAGGAGGCGGGTTAGTTGGGCGAGGAGGGTGGTGCGTTTTGTGAGGAGGGTGTGGATTTGGGATTCTAGCCGCGTTTCTTCTTCGCTGGGTTTTGGGGGGAGGGTGGTGGATGTGGCGTATTGGGAGTAGGTTGAGAAGAGGGATTCCGTCTGGAGTAGTTTGAGTCAGTATAGAGTATGGATGTGGGTGTGGTAGGTAACCAGGAGTATGTGTATATCGTACTTGTGTTTCTAGATTTCTGGCTTGTTGGCGAAGTTGCGCCCAGCCGCCCCCAGTGGAGGATGCCATTATTAGAGTGTGTATAGGTAGGAGTTTCGCGGGATAGTGGTGTTATATTTGTGATATACCCACCTTGAACAGCTTCCAACGTCAAAGGTGGTCCCCCGGTCGTCATGACCGTTGACGCTTGCAGGGATCTTCTCCGCCGTCACGTCCGCAGATCGTCACCAGTTGAACAATTTCTCGAGTCTTCGAGCAGCATCGAGAATAAAATCCTTCGCCGAAACTACAAGTTGAAGCGTTCATTCTGCTCTATTATGGTATAACTAGCATTCGTCGACCTTCCCGGTCTTCACCCAAACATCAGACAAACCAAATCCACAATGCTATCATCTCAAGCCCGTATCGCCCCACGGCGAATATCCTCCGCCGCATATGGTACCTCGCGGACAACAGCATTACCCAGGAAACCCTCAATTGTTTCGCCGGTAGCTTCAAGGCCTGTTTTACCAAGTACCTCATTGGGGAACATAGGAAAATGTTTTACAGCGGTGCGATTTTACAATGGCAAAGCTCACCCTCCTGGAGGGACGCATAGGATGGATCTTGGAGGAGGGGAGCCTGAGAAGAAGGCACTAGAGGAGTACGGTGTTGATTTGACCCAGAGGGCTCGAGATGGTGAGTTATCCTCCTTTCTAGCTACATTGTTACTGGGTCGCTGGAAATTTAATTTCATCTTGTCTTCACTTCAAACTTTATATACTGACTGCTACGACAGGTAAACTTGACCCAGTAATTGGCCGCGATCCCGAGGTGCAACGAACCATCCAAATCCTCTCTAGACGCACAAAGAACAATCCCGTCCTCATAGGCGCTCCTGGCACCGGCAAAACAGCTATCCTCGAAGGTCTTGCTCAACGAATAATACGAGGAGAAGTGCCGGACTCTATCAAGGAAAAGCGTGTCATATCACTCGATCTGGGCTCTCTCATCGCCGGAGCCAAGTTCCGCGGCGACTTTGAAGAGCGATTGAAGAAAGTGCTCAAAGAGGTGGAAGATGCAAAAGGTGGTGTGATCCTCTTCATAGATGAACTGCATACACTTCTGGGCTTGGGTAAGGCCGAAGGTAGTATCGATGCGAGCAATCTGCTTAAGCCAGCTCTAAGTCGTGGGGAACTACAATGCTGTGGTGCCACTACTCTGAACGAATATCGCATGATTGAAAGGGACGTCGCATTAGCAAGGCGATTCCAACCTATCCTTGTTGGCGAACCGTCAGTGGCGGATACCATATCCATTCTCCGTGGCATAAAGGAACGTTATGAAGTCCATCATGGTGTTCGCATCACAGACGGTGCTCTCGTTGCGGCGGCTACATATAGTAATCGCTACATCAGTGACCGCTTTCTCCCAGATAAGGCTATCGATCTCGTTGATGAAGCTGCTTCTGCTTTGAGGTTACAACAAGAGAGCAAGCCGGACGCGATACAGCAACTGGATCGCCAAATCATGACTATACAAATCGAATTGGAGTCTCTGAGGAAAGAGACAGACATTGCGAGTAAGGAGCGCAGGGAAAAGCTTCAGTCTACGTTGAAGGAGAAGCAAAAGGAGGTCAAGACATTGATGGATAAATGGGAGAAAGAGCGTGCCGAAATCGACGACATCAAATCTATCAAGGAACGAATCGAAAAGGCACGTTTAGACCTCGAACAGGCTCAACGAGACGGCAACTTCGCCAAAGCATCTGAATTACGCTATGCCACCATACCATCACTGCAAGCAAAACTCCCCAAGGAAGAAGACGCAGCACAATCCGACTCACTCCTGCACGACTCCGTCACCGTGGACGATATCGCCAACGTCGTATCCCGCACAACCGGTATCCCCATCACCAAACTCATGAGCGGTGAGGTCGAGAAACTCGTACACATGGAAGACACCCTACGCAAGACCATACGCGGTCAAGACGAAGCCCTCACAGCCGTAGCAAACGCGGTACGCATGCAGCGCGCCGGCCTGTCAGGCGAAAACAGACCCCTCGCCTCCTTCATGTTCCTAGGCCCCACCGGCGTCGGCAAAACCGAACTGTGCAAAAAGATGGCGGAATTCCTCTTCTCCACCGAATCGGCCGTGGTGCGATTTGATATGTCCGAGTTTCAAGAAAAGCACACGGTTTCGAGGTTGATAGGTTCACCTGCGGGTTATGTGGGCTATGAAGACGCGGGACAACTCACTGAAGCTGTGAGACGCAAACCGTATGCTGTTGTTCTGTTTGATGAATTTGAGAAGGGGCATAGGGATATTGCGGCATTATTGCTGCAGGTGTTGGATGAGGGGTTTTTGACGGATGCGCAGGGGCATAGGGTGGATTTTCGGAATACGATTATTGTGCTTACTTCTAATATTGGGGCGGAGGTTATACTTGGGGATCAGCAGCAGCCTGTGCAACAATTTCAAGTACCAGAAGTACAGCAAAAGGAGGGAGATGTTGAACTTGCAAAGCCTCCAGCGCAGGAAGAAGCGACGTTGTCACCGCTGGTGAAGCAACGCGTCATGGATATAGTAAATCACACCTACCCCCCCGAATTCCTGAACCGCATCGACGAATTCATCCTCTTCAACCGGCTGTCTAAACCAGCGTTGAGAGATATCGTCGACATCCGAATCAAAGAATTACAATCTCGTCTAGATGACCGGAGGATACAATTGAGTGTTGGGCCTGAAGTTAGGGACTGGCTTGCTGAGAAGGGGTATGATCCCCGATTTGGTGCTAGACCACTGAATAGATTGATTAGTAGGGAGATTGGCAATGGGCTTGCTGAGAAGATTATTAAGGGGATCATCAAGACTAAGGATATTGCGGTTGTGGAGGTTAAGAAGGGTGGGGAGGGGTTGGATGTTTATAGGGGGGCTTGGGATGATATGTGGTAGGTGTGCATATGTTGGGTGAGGTGTGGTCGAAATAGCCTGTCGAGTCGTGCTTTCATCTCAACCTAAGCACAAGGGATTGAGGAGATGACGTGGCTAGGATGTGGGTATGAATAAGATATGAAGAAATGAGGATTTTACGATTTGTGTACATTAGACATGGCGTTTCAGGCATGGGGAAGTGGAAAATCTCTGCTCCTGGTTGTTCTCAGAAATTAGCAAATGTACATATTATTTCGCTAATTTGGATGTCCTCTTGCTAATGGGGACTCGAATGGAAGGTCATCGCGGAGTTCGGGGGTATGCAAGATATATTGAAGTTTATGAATCCTTTTAAAGTGCATCCATAGCTTCTATATAACTTGACTAGTTCAGGTACAGCAACCCATCAGCACATCAGATTTATCTTTCTCAATGGACATGTGAATAGCGATTGTCAGATAGAGTAGGTATGCAAGATTGGTATATAGTCTCAAATGGGAGAAAAAGGCAAGCAAGTGGTATATTTTGATTTGGTATATATTCCACGTTCTGTGCTCGCCAGAAGAACTTCGTCTAGGGTGAAACAAGCTGGGCCCTCTTGCGCGCATGTAACGCTTCATAATCATAAACAGCATGATTCCTTTCCTTTCCTTTCCTTTCCTTTCCTTTCCTTTCCTTTCCTTCATACCACCCATAAGCCCAATATGAAGTGAAGATGGTGAACACAACTACAACTTCTGCATGGCAGCGATATCGGTAGACTGGACGTAATCCTCAATCTCCTCGATTTGCTGCTGGAGCTCGTCGAGGGAGACTTTGTCGTCTTCGATGACCAAGTTGATCTGCAATTTCTTGATACCGAAGCCGACGGCGACGAGTTGGCCTCCACCCCAGACGAGGCCGTCTTTTTCAATGGCGCGGACGCTGGCTTCGAGTTCTTTCATGTCTGTCTCATCGTCTGTACTCATCCGTTAGTGACATCGCTTGCAGAAATTGATATTAGGAAAGGATAATTAATACACACCCCAAGGCTTCACATCCATAGTAACGATAGACTTGGCAGCAGGCTTAACCTTCCCAGCCTTCTTCTTGTTATACTCCGCTAAGCGCTCATCGCGAATACGTGCAGCCTCTGCATCTTCCTCCTCATCATCGGAAGCGAACAAGTCAACCTCATCGTCGTCCTCCTCGGCAGCGGGCTCCTTCTCAGGTGCCTTTGTGGAGATGGGGAGTTCGCTGACTTCGGGTCCGTAGGCGGTGTAGGACTTGGATGGGTCGCCTGGGAGGGAGGAGAACTCGGATTCGAAGGTGGCGATGTGTTTGTACCAGCGGTAGGCGTGGGGGTATTTCTCTACGGCTGGGGCGGTCTTGATTTGTTCGAAGGTTTTGACGTCGGCTTGGGAGGGGGAGTAGCTGGGGGTGGGTTGTTAGGGGATTGTTTTTTACGAAGAAGGTTGGAAGAAGAATTGAGCGAGGGTAGAAGAGATCAGAGGTGCGCTGAGCGCGTTGGTAGTAGTCATTCGACGGGGTCTTAAGCCGCCTCTTAAACACGGACCAATTATTTTTCATCATGAAAGGTGGAGTAGAATGGAATGCAATACAGATATTGAACTTACCCAAGGACATAACTCCTGGTCTTGACCCAGTTGTTGAGGACTGTAGTAAAATATTAGCCGTGACTCAACGTAAATGATATTAGGAAGAACAGCTCTCTACATACTAGTCACACCCGCATCAGAAACAAGATCAGTGAAACCCATGATGCTTTCTCTCTTTCTTCAAACTTTTAATTGTCTGAACAGGATCGTGTTGCTACGATAGAAGGTAGTTTGGTGAAGCTTGGAAAGGACGTTGTGGGGAGAAGAAGTTATGACTTGGTGGTTGAAATTTCCTCCCAGCCCTCGGCGAATCAAACGCCGACATTTCTTGGAGTAAAATGTCTTGGCACGGCCCACAACCAAATTTTGAAGCTTCACGAACTTTTCGCATTTTCAACCACCGACGACAATTCTCCCCCCTCCACCCACACACGACACCCCTCTACATCTCTCACAATGGTAGGGTTCAATTCAATGGAAGCGAGGGAAAGAATCACTGACAACAGCAGTCTTCGTCTGGCAAAGTCAAGGCGGCCCAGCTGTGGACCAAGGGAAAAGATGATCTCAGGAAGCAACTCGACGATTTGAAGCAGGAACTTGTTCAATTGCGCACACAGAAGATTGCCGGTGGTGCTTCTTCAAAGCTCACAAAAATGTGCGTTATGCCTTCGAAAATCTCGATACTTGAAGAACTCGAGATATCGAGATATCGAGATATCAAGATATCAGAAAGACGTCGACGGTTCCATACTAATATGCAATACTACAGCCACGACGTCCGAAAATCAATCGCACGAGTCCTCACAGTTATCAACGCAAACCAGCGCGCACAACTTCGCATCTTCTACAAGAACAAGAAGTACCTCCCACTCGATCTCCGCCCAAAGCAGACACGTGCCATTCGCAGGCGGTTATCCCCACATGAGAAGAGCATCAAGACGGAGAAATCGAAGAAGAAGAGCTCGCACTTCCCACAGCGTACCTTTGCAGTCAAGGTAGGCATTTCTCATATCTGTTTTTTGCTGAGTGATGGAATCGTGAAGTTGAAATAGAGGCTAATCTTGTGAAACAGGCTTCGGCATAAGGATTTAGATGGTTGTGGCGTCTGCTTCTTGTTCTTTCTGTCCCCTTTTCTACGAGTTCGATATGGCTGCTCGGCATTTGCATTGTGGGGGGACGAATATGATCCCCCTGACCAAATGGGCGGCTTTCAAACGGTGTAACTGATTCAAAAGCTTCCAAGCGTTTTATGATAGACGATGGACAATATGAAATGCTCATCAGGTCTACTACATACTCTTCTTTTTCTCAGTCAACTGTGTGAATGTGAATTTTGCTGACGTTCTTTGTCGCTCAACTTGGCGAGTGGAAGAATCACCTACTGTTCTACCTTTCAGCATAAAAGCCCTCAACTCGCTCTCTCCAACCTCAAGCAGAAGACTTTCAGTTTCTCCACCGCCGAAACGGAAGCGTTTGCCCTCAGTACAAACAATTTTTATCCCGCGAGTTATTGGGCTTGTTTCACTGATATTGTAGTTCTGTGCGTTCTTTCTCGTAGGTTTGGCTTTTACAATGGGTTTGCATCAGAATCCTGTCAACGATCAGCATGCGTTCCTAATGGGGTTTTTCATCATGGTATGGTGAGCTACATATCCTCTATCATCAACACCTGGTGATGGGTGTGTGTGATCGCTAGTGCGCGAGGTCACCCATTAGAAAGAAATCCGGATAGGCTTCGTCGTAAGTGGTGCGATCCACTCTGTCGCTTGTCTTGTCTGATTCCAAGGCTGGCTAACAGCAACACCGCGCCGCAGAACATGTCAGCTGCAGTGCTTTGTTTGCTGGCTTGACCAGGAATGAAAGCTATAGAGCACTTTTTTATACACATTGCGTTTTTTTACGAGAAGGCTCTATGATATGATACCCTCCAGCCGAGCTCCCAGATACTGGAAAGGCTTTCGAGCGCTTTACTGTGGTAATGTCATGGCAGTAGAGGCTAGGTACAATCGACACGCGCTGCCTGTGACCCACCTCGTCGTGGAGAGCACGGAATACGCAACTATAAAAAAATACCTGCTATGGAGTAGAGGCACTTCACTTTACTGCAAAATCCAAGATTTTACGACATGGTTCCTGATCGGAGTGGGGGATGGGGATTTTTGTTATCGTCTTCAAAGCGGAGTGTGCGCCGATACACGGCCGCAATCTTTCGCTGCATGCCGTTGTCTGAGTAGTGAGTACCTTGTACCTCTATTTCATTTCCTCCTTGCTGTTGTTTGGTGGCAGGTGGTGATATTCAGCATTGTCTTGGGTAAATGAATTTCTCCATCAAGGGTCTCTAGTACATAGCCTTGTCAGCCGATAACATCAGGGAAGGTTTTCTGTTTGTTCATCTTTCATTTACACTCAGAATTCCCTGCCCATCCCGGGGTGATATTCTTAGCATCTCAGGTCGAAATAATATCTAATAACAGATGGGCCAGATGGACGGGCTGAGGACATGGCGACGAGGATGCCTTTGTCGTTGATACTGTGTGGAAGAACATCATGATCAAAAAAAAGCTCTTATACTTCGCTCGTCGTTGGCCAAAGCGACTCATCTCATTCGTAGTCGATACATAGGAGGTACCACCCTGGTGTAAAGGCACTGAGAAGATAGACGCCATTGCGCGCCACTTTCACTTGATCTCCCTTAAACAATTAGCTTCTATACCATACCGAGCCTGTTGTGGAAATGATGACTCCTGATCCAAGATTCAAGGGCATCAAGCAGTAACGAATGCTGGTGAGGTCATTGGGAGGGGGAGGGGGAGGGGGAGGACAAATTGCCTGCGAAGGGACGAGTGTGGAACACAGATACAGTGTCTGGCTCTGACTCATCGGCGGTGCACTATCGATGTATCAATGTCCTAAACCTCCCTTCCTCTCCAGATTTCGCTCTATTTCGCCCTATCACAATCGATACGCCACGACAGGAGCATACTCTTCTTCTTTCTCTGCCTGAACCGGGTGGCTTCCCACACAAACTCGCGCTCTCAATCGGATATAATTCGCAGCCCACGGATTTCTGCTCAGCATGACGCTGACTCCGCGAGTACGTACTCTTGTGGCTGTAACCGCTGTTGGAACGATGCTATAGAATCTGTTAGACCGATCGTTCGTTGCGGAATCGAGGATGATTTTAGGAAAAGAGCTTGGAAGATGCAAATCCTGGAGGGGCTGGTCATGATGCTCATCACCATGAGACATTGGGGTCCATCGGCCAGCTGTGATGGTGAATGTCTGTTTTACGCACTGATCGATATGTTCATCATTGCTACTCTGTCTGGATCAAGGTATCTCCAAACAAGACGTTCACTCCTACTTAAGGGTGTTAACTAAAACTCGCTGCACTTGTTAAAGACAGCGATCCTAACGTTCAGTGCGTGATGAGTTCAAAGCAGACCTTCCATGTCATTCGGATTTCGCCAAGCTAGTTCTCACTGATTGAGTAACAGACGAGTTCAGAGTCTTCTTTTATATCTCCAGAAATCATCCAGACACCAAAACCTAAGGGGTTGACTGTAAGCTCCCGTTGTTGACTTGTCCGATACATCCGCGCGAATGTCCTCTCCCTAAGTCACAAGATTCTCGCTTTCGCTGTCTACCTTTCTCAACAGAGCCGCAGCCGTGACTGTGGTCTCCTCTGCATACTTCCTACTTAAGGGACCATCAATGACTACCTATAATCACCATCTTTACATCGCTACAAGAACACCTCGCATGGATGGTGTTGGTGGCTGACTCCAGTCTGCTCTGATGTATGTATGGTGCAATCACAAGGCTCAAGTCTGTCCCACCCTGCCCTGTAGCTGTATAGGATAACAGCGAAGAGTCTTGAGCTGCTGGGCTGTAGAGTAACGTTGATAATCATCATTACTTGACGATGCTGGATACCAGCTCTTGTTTACAATATGCATTGCTAGCAGTCACTGACGAATCTTATAAATGTGCCAGGTTTCTTGGTTCTGCTTTTATGGCGGCTGGATTATGGCGTGCCAGATTTTTTCAGGACTTTATCTTATTGTGTAGGATACTAATATCGCTACAGCTCGCAAAGCCATGGGTAGAGTTCTGCGTTCGCACGTTCTGTTCATGCTGGATTGCTCTCGTGCCAGAGACTGCATTTATACTTGCCAGCTCCTTTACCTACGTAGTCATTCATATGGTATGAGTAGAGGAACAGATGTGTAATGACACAACAGTTACCACTTCGAATTGTTGTACATTCTGTTTTACTGACATACTTGAACAGTTGCGTCGCTATATAAACTCAGCCTTCTTGGATTGATTCCTACTTGCAAAGATGAGAACACTAAAGAAACTCAGCTGATTGGAGGTGTGCACCGTTCAACTGGAGCTTGTGAAGCGAAATTAATAAGTAGAGCATAGCAATACTTTGAATCATATCAAGGAGGGCCGCCCAAAAGAAGAGCCATGTGGTTAGGTTTATGTACAACTTGGTGATGTGCATCGATTGTCCAAGGGTATTTCGTTGACATGAGATTCCGATGATGCTCTACACTAGGGTTTGGTGATTATTATGCTATCCTGCGATGCTGATCATGAGAAGATTTATCATGACTGTCTGCCTCACAAGTGGGCATGTTCCAATGCTACGAATGAAGATATCATGGTAAGTAAAACCACCTAGCACAACCAGAGCAGCCGACCTGGGGGGATTCGGCCATACAAACCTGGAAGCTGCTCGTCTCATGGTGTCGTAAATGGTTTTCCAAAGGTGAGATTACCAGATAGAAGTTTCAGCCTGGGCATCAGCCTTGTTGGATATCACAAATCTCTTTTGCGAGAAACTTAAGTTGTTGCACAAGATCTAAATTAGTACGAGTACAAGAACGAGGAGACCTCATCCATGCTTATAAGTAGGTCAAACTTATTGCGATTGGTATTGTGTTTTGAAGTTGATCAAGCTTCAGAACTTCCTAGGTCGTACTCGTCAATCCTGCGGCGACTACCTTTGTACCCTGGTTAAACCGAAGTAGTGCTGACATAAGCTTCAGACTTACGCTTGCAGTGTATGTGTTCTCTCTTTCTTTTTCTTTACATTGAACGATTGATGGCTGATACTATTTAGGGTGCTCCTTATATGGCTCGGATTATCGGCAAAGCTGAACGTCAGCTGAGTCTCTGGTATCTCAGTGACACTGGTGATAACGGTTCGGCGATGGAAGTTATAGTCCGGTGGGGAACTTTACTACGTTAGTACATCAGTGCTTGTTTACGCCGGCTCGAGTCTGTTTGGAATGGTCTCTTGGTGGTGACTTCCCCTTTAAGGAGTTGCGCTCAAGGGCAGGAGCCATCCTTTTTGAATGGCAAACTCCTTCCTCGCTTTCTATGATAGCTGCATTGTGACACATGAAGGGACCATTACAACCAACCTTTGTGTAATTTCATATTGAGACAACGTGAACACGCTCATTGACGCCCGAGATACGACGAACAAGTGTCTCAGGTTCTTAAGAAAACAACATGGAAGGCAATGCCCAGTCAAATTTAATGTCTACCGCCGAGAGAGAGGCGATGATGGAACTCATTAAAAAGCGGCTCGACGAAGAACAGGAAGAGCAGAGACCAAAGAGGGAGTTAAGAGAAACTCTGCTGGAATGCATAAAACTCCAGCTCGACCAAGGCGCGGACAAGCAAAGGTTGGAGCAAGACTCATGGCAGATTCCCCTCCCAAATACGAAGGAACAGCATAATACTGCGAATGAGAAGCAGTCAGGGAATCTGGGACAAGCACCACGAAGTCGCCCGTCGAAGACGAAGAGGGGGAGACAACTAGAGTTCCGAGAGCTCCTTTTGAGAAGGATAAAAGACCGGCTTGATAAGGATGCGGAGAGTCAGCGATTGCAACAGGAGCAGCAAGATATCTTAAGAACGCTCAATGCCTGCGTCGATGAATGTGATTCCAAAAGCGCTGGGAAGGACCATGACCACGGATATGATGCTCTCTCCAAAGTAGGACCAAAAACCCATCAGAGGTTGCACGACAAGAAGGAGAAAGAAATGGCTGTGGATATCGGATCCGATCCGGAGATTCCCCTCGAGCTAGAGATGGAATGGCTGTTTGACGCTATTGCCACTCGCGGCTCGTTCAACATCACCAAGGAGCGGAAGGAGTATCTGGATGAGCACCTACTACGTTTGAAGGCGAAGGAAAAGGTCGACGAGATGCTTGGAGAGGGTGGCTGACCACCAGGAGTAGAGTCCAGATCTCCTGACGCGCTGCCTACCGCACTGGGAATGGCTCACACAAGTGATAAGGATGCTGCAGATATCTGATGAAGTTGTAAAGAAAGAAGGGACAACTGAGGTTGGCAGTCTGTATGCTGCTTCAGCACATCATCACGACACTAGAATTAGCTCGGTGACAGATGTAACATAAAAAATTTCGAGTAATCGGATCCAAAGATAATTGCCAGACGGTTCTCCTACGCCAATTGCAGCCCATCATCACTACCCTACCGTAGGAAGAGAAGTGACGAGCCTTCTACATATTGTCAACGGAGAGTTGTCAAGAACGGATTCCGAACAGCATGGCCACTGCCATTTGCTGACTTCGGGCGGTGACTTCCTCCGGTCCAAATTAGCGAGAGATAGTGAGAGTATCAGCAAGATTCACCATGTCTATCACTCCAACAACATTACAAGAATACGCATACTACCTTTCAGTCGTTTCGCTTCACATATTTAGTCGCTGAGAATATTAGAAATGGCCCAAAACAATCCCCCAAGTAAGGACTTGCTGAACGTCTCCACCTCTGGGTGGTACATCTAACTTCTTATAGCTGATGGCATTAACCCTCCCATCAATTATCTCCATAATGTGGTGGAGTCACGTCAACGACCTGGGTGGTTTTACGCTGATCCCGAAAGTGAGAGATGTTGTTCCAATGTCGAGAGTTGTCTATTTCGCTAACGTAGATTAGGAGTACCGCACACCACGCTGATGCATCTTGAAACGCTCGCTGAGGAAGCTTGCGCTGCGAGGCGTTGGGTAGAAGCCGAGCGTCTTCTGAAAGAACTTATAACAACTCGCAAGACCATGCAAGAGGGGAGAGGATGCGATTGCCTAGACAAGTGGAAGCTCTGCGAACCACTGTTGTTCCTGTCGAAATTTGCTGAGATGGAACCGCTTTTGCGTGAGATTCTCAACCATGGGCACCTGAACAGTAATACGCCCGACTACGACTATGATAGAGCCTTGGCTCAAGAGATCAGGACCAGGAGAAGGTTGATTATGTGTATAGGTGTGCGGAATGGGCTGAAGCAAGAGATTTTGGAATTAGCAAAAGAGAGCTTTCGTTACGTTGAGGTGATGGAATCGGATCGTTTCAGAGATGAGGAGAGGCTCAAGCTCATCCAGACTCTCAATCGTCATGGACCCGGCATCGTTTCGTTCTTGGGGTATAGAGATGATGGAAGCAGAAAACCGACCATGGCGGGTTTCCCACATGCGGCAAGCTGAGAAAGTGAAGGATGGAAGGAGGGAATTGCTAGATCTTGACGGAACAGGCTTTATACTAAGACTTTGCTGTTTGGTAAAATGATCACATTCGTTATTCTTGCAAAGAGACCAGATTACTTTGTACGAGTATGCTTCCTGAAAATGAGTGATAATATCAGAGGGGGTTCCTCCCTATTCTAAGCGTCAAGTCCGCGACATTTTGATAAATTTAGCCGATTTATTTTCCTCAACCCACACAAAATTAATATAAATTCGAACCTTTACTTGTATGGCTCTATATTATAGGTTTCTATTATTTAGATACTAAAGATTAATTCTAGTCGCTTAGAAGTAATAATAATATTATATTATATTAATTCCGATACTAAAACGAATCTTGAGACTCTACTTCGTGTACTAGTTATAGGAACTTATATAGCTTAAGTAACTAGTATCTATAGCGAACGATATACTAGAAGGCTAAAAAGAAGAGTATTAAGTACTAGAAGTATTAAAAAGATAGGCGGAATCGCTCGTAGTATTCTAGTACTATTTACGCTAGAAATAAAGATAGAGTTATTACTTTTATATAAGAAGTACCCTTTAGTTTATATCTACGAGATAGAGTACTTCTTATTAGATTACTTAGATATCTAGATATTAGAATTACTTATTTATTATATTTATAAAGAGCTTAAATTAATAAGAAAGTATATATAAACTATAGCTATATAATATAGCCTATTACTTTATATAGTATAGTACTAGAGTATTCGATAGTAGAAAGTACGCTAGATAGTATTTATAGATAAATTAAGTACTAGTAAGAAGTTACTAAAGTATTTATTTAGCTATATACTATAAGGTCTACCTATAATTAAAATATTAATATTATAGTAGAGTCTTAATTCTAGCTTTATAATAACTCTAGCTTTATAATACGAAAATTAAACCTTAATATATAAGAATACTATATACTATCTATATACTACTAGCTTCTTAATAAAACTATCTAATAAATTCTTAGAATCTTTATCTTTCTTCTCCTTAGAAGCCTTAGTAATAATTACTTTATATAGGCGCCCTTATAGCTTTTTTACTATAATACGCGTAGGGTTTCCTACGGTCCGGGGTAAACCCGAACGGGTCGGGACGGTCTCGGTATCGGTATCGGTTCTAGTTCGGTTTCGATATATTAAAAGCCGACCCGTACCGAGACCCGAAATATAATAACCGTACCGATAAATACGGGATACCGTTTTTATAGTAGTTTTTATAGTAGTTTTTATAGTAGTATTTATAGTAGTATCTATAGTAGTATTTATAGTAGTCTTAAAGTACTTATAATATCGAATATAGACGTGAATTCAAGTTTATTTATATATTCGTTACTACGGTTATAATTGATTTCCTATTCCACCTAAGTAAACCTTCTAAATACTAAAAACAAAAGCTAGGTATTAATAGTGTCCGTGCCTTTAGTACGGACTTCTATCAGCTCGGGCGACAGCCCCTAACAATTAGAGCCTTCCTAGGCATGTTCAAATGCTATAATTAATATAATGCGATATTCAAAGTGGGTGAGGAAAAAAAATCGGCTAAATTTATCAAAGGGTCGCGGACCTGACGCTTAGAATATGAAACGCGGGATGACATCTCGCCCCTCCACCATCTCAACTACCCAATTATGACACCAGCCAAGGGAATTTAGCCCTCGAACGAGAGCTCTCAGCTGAGATGCGCATGGAAAATGGAGAAAGGCAGGGTCTCGACTACCCAGCCCAGCCCCTGCCCCGCTTTGATCAGATCCATAACTGCAATTGATCGCATCTCAGGTGTCGCTAATATTGTGCTCAGGTATACTTGTACATGAACACATGCCCAAGAGAGTGCACTCGCTTTTCAAAAAGACTCCTAAAGCTTCAATAATGTCTCCTCCTCTTACTCTTCGCAATTTGACCTCGACTCCAATTGCGTTGAAGGTAATTGAGAGGTATAGTAGCCCTGCAGCAACAGGAATTGGAGCTGGACTTGGGAATCTTGCTTCGAATTTCACTAGGTATATAACCCGTAACATCTGGTTGCAATAGTCCACATACTGAATGCCTTAGTTTCACCAACAATGTTACACAGACGATTGGAGTGAAGCTTCCGACAGGCCCAACGAATAAAGAGCTAGCTGGAAACGCAGAGTCTTTTGCGCGCGAAGAAGTCGACATCCGAGTCGAGCCTTTCACTGCCAATCATACCGACAAACAGACTACAGAACGAGCTCCAGACGAAGTACTACGTTTGACGTTCGAAATTGACGACCAAAGATACAGAATCGATGTACCATTGCCTGTCAGACATACGAGAGAATTGACTTGTCTACAACCAGACCCACGACACAAGCTCACAGCTATATATGTACCAAATGAATCCTACCTCAGCATTCTCTTCTCTTCGAACCTTGACAACTGGATGCATGATCTCGCAGATCATACGCCCATATCTGCTCTTTCCATACCGGGAACACATAATTCTCCTACACACTATAAAGCGCTCGTCTCAGTGCGGTGCCAGGCAGTGTCTCCACGCGAACAATTAAACAATGGCGTCCGCTTCTTTGATATTAGAGTCCAGCCTGAGAATCCAACCGATCCCAGTAAGGACGGATTGATTCTCGTGCATGGCGTGTTCCCTATATCTCTGACCGGGAATAAATACTTCCGGGACCTCGTAAATGAAACTCTTCGTTTCCTCGATGAGCACCCTTCAGAAACTGTCATAATATCTCTCAAGCGAGAAGGGCCGGGCGAACATAATGATCAGCAACTCGCCCGAATCATGCGCGATCATTATGCTGGTGACGAGAGCAGATGGTGGACGGAGCCTCGTATACCAAAGCTCGGCGAAGCAAGACGAAAAATAGTACTTCTGCGAAGATTTTGCCTGGATGACGATGGAAAACATGCGCACGACGGACGTGGATGGGCCATCGACGGCGAAAACTGGGCATACAACACTCCCAATGATCGTCACGGCGATGTTATCGTCCAAGATTTCTGCGAAGTTTTGGAAACTGAGAACATCGATACGAAGATAAAATTTGCAACAGAGCATCTTGAACGAGCTGGATGCTGTGCCTGCCCCGATGATGATAATGCACAACCACCTCCGTTGTTTCTGAATTTCTTGTCTGCGAGCAATTTCTGGAAGGTTGGATGCTGGCCTGAGAAGATTGCTGCGAAGTTGAATCCTGCTGTGATTAATCATATAGCAGTCAGGCATGTAATGAGTGGGGAAGGTGATTGGGGCACTGGGATCGTGGTCTGCGATTGGGTTGGAGATCAAGGGGATTGGGACTTGGTTAGGTGTATTGTTGGAATGAATGGAAAATTAATGATGAGGCAGAGGCGCTAATACACTTGTACCTGGCTGCGTTTGTAGATTTCTGCCTATTCACAATACCAACGACTTGGATCTTGACGAATGCGATCTTGGCAGCACAAAGTATCGGAATTGTCCCACAGGATAGAACGCGAGACTATATATTCACAATGAGAGAGATCGACTTGCTTGATCGAATAAGCTGATAATTGGCAGAATGAAGAGCGCTCCTTTAAGCGTGATCATCAGAGCACATGCCGAGAAACTGTACAGCAACCGTACCAAAGGTTCATTTCATTAAGACCGCGTGCTTTTATGAGAGTCGCAACTATTTATGATCGACGCACTCTACTTCTCCAAATTCGAAACCTTCCGTTTGATCTGTTTATTGCACTGGGCTCGCTTTTCCACACCTGAACCGTAGGCTTCATCCTCATAATCCGCTAAGTACCCATCTAGCGGTAAGAATTCGGTTGATGGCGGATATAAGAAGCCTTGTCGAACTTGAGAAGCATTGATGACATTGAGCCCGAACAGATCTTCATACTGTGGAGTTGATATTGTCTCAGATCCCGCTGTCCAGCAGTGTCGTTGTTGTGAAGCCAGTTCCGTCAGTGGTGCTTGTGTAGCACATACTGATATCGGTATGAGGCTTGTTGAGAAGTCAATGTCTGTCCATCTGACTTCATTGGAATCAAGATCCGGCATGAGATCCTGCGCAACAGGCGTGAGGCTTGTAAGGGTAGGATCTGGCAGTGCATAGAAGGCTGTGGGCAGCCAGCTTGGTAGTTGATTTAGATGGCCGTCGAGAAACCCTTCCTCGGTCGTGTACCCCAAGAAAGCCTCATCGGTGCCGTAGCCCAAATCAACATCACTAAGAGATACGTCCTTGGGGAGATTGGTTGTGTGCTCCATGAATGCTGACTCCGGAACTTCCAGGATATCATGACGTGTTGTAGCTTTGGCAGCATCGCGCCGAGGAACCACTGTTATTATTGGTGTTTCCTCAAGCGTTCTTACGTCGTGCGTGCACTTCTAGGAGTCAGTAAGGAGAGATGGAAAGGAGAGAGTCCAGACTTTTCGTTTCCGTCGCTTGCAAGCTTTGCACACCCCAATGACCCTCTTAATTCGGTAGTCTTTCCTTTCCTCTTCAGTCATTGCTCTCCTCGACCTATATTGATACTGATTCCCACTTTTGCTACTCCACACAGTAGTCATACGTTTGATGTCACTCTTTTTGCCTTGAGTATATCCATCAACAAAACCAGCCTTGGTGACATGGTCGCTTCCACTGCCGCTATCGCTATCTTCATTTGCTCTTGTCACTACTAGAAAATCCGTATCTGGGGTTTCACAGGCAGTCGAAATTTCTTCCTTTTCGTGAATCAGAAACTCTTTGACCGCATCGACCATTCTCTCCAGATGACTTTTACCCGAAGGAAATGCAACTCTCAAGGCATCGAAAAGGGCATCCGAGTCCCTTGGCGGATGAAACTCGATACCACCCGCAGGCGTCCGGAGAATATGGTAGTCTTTCGGCGTAGCTGTATCTACTTTTTGTGCCATGCTGGAATAGCAAATGGCAGCAAAAAATCTAAAAGATTGTGGGCGGGGCTGTGAATGTGTGAGGAGGTTGAGATGTAGATGAAGATGATCCTCGCTACTCTCATCTGGTCTAACCAGAATAGGAAATCCGGCGAGTCACATGATCTATCAGCGGTGTGTTCTTTCTTGCGTAATGAGGTTTCCTTTCGGCTACAATGTTAGAGAAGTCGATTTCAGACTTGGTTTTGCAAGCAAACAAGGCTTTGATTAATTCCGAAATTTCTCATACGAGTTGAGATGCTGGGCAGAGGACTTTGATACTAGGCTGGGTATTTCTAGCGTAGTATACTTGCAAATTCATAGAAATAAAGGATAATAGGATCTCCGGATACTCCCACAGCAAGCCTAATGACCCTGGTATTAAAAAACCTCATGTCTAGGTCCATAATTCCTAGAGTTGAAACGAAGTATTTGAATCACTAGGGTCCTCGACCTGCTCCACTACTACAGTTGCTGGCTTTTGAACATGGAAAAAGACTGGTTTTCTTTGCAGTCCACCCTGCCACCAGCCCCATAAATTTGACAAAGATGGTGCACACTTCCAGACTGACATACACCGATCCTCGGGTACGGCTATCTCGTACGTCCCACTTTCAAGCCCCGCAGTGCCATACCACATTTGCGATGGAAGACTCTGGGTGCCCTGAACTATACGTCCATGTCCGAGGGTATGCGTGACTGTGTACTGTTGATTCGGATATAGTGTTATAGCAGCCCATGTCGGTATCGGGTCACTACTCTCCGATGAAAAGCAGACAGAAGCAGTGTCAGGGTAGCGCTTGGCCACCTTCCCGGTTTTGACGTTGGTAAAACTCAGTCCAGGTGAACGAACTGCTGTAGAGATTTCGAAAATCGTGTGCTTCTTTGTTAAACACGATGGCGTGGTCAGATCTCAAGGTAAATGTGAAAATGACACTGAATGGCTCGCAACTCGCGATTTCGAGACGGGGTAAGGAAGTCGTTATCGAGACGTCCACATGTGGGGCCGGCATGGTCTTGCTTTTGCGTTTCGTTTGATTCAGGATATAGGTTTTTTTGAGATTCCAGAAGTCTAGTGCAACGACAATGGTTCCAGACAGCTAGATGATTGCGATGTGGACTTTAATGATCCTGCTGGCTGCTTTGCCGCGCCCTTGGCCCTGCTAAGTCTCCGTACGCTGTGATAGAGTAAACGATGATCATTTGAAATCACTTCTTGCGTGGTTGTCGACATTGCATTGAGCCATATCTATAGGTGGCATTGGTTCTTGCAGTTCAAGCCCGATATGCTCGGTATTTTTTGAAGCAACGGCTTAGTGAAAAGTACCATCACTGAGGAACAGATTTGGGTGAATGTATCGTAAGAACGACAAGTGTACTGCTGCTACATATTGCCAACATACAATGTTCCGATGTTTTGTTCTCCTGTGAGGTCTGTTCGTTCCTATCTGAAGTATTTTAGCTTGGCCACGAGACAACGTGATAGCGTGGTTTTCCTCCATTTTTGCTTTTGCTTTTGTCCATGGGAGGACGAATCAATGGAGTGTCCAATCCGACATTATCAAAGTCGTCCATTATCATCATCACCATCAGGTCTAGAAGCGTATCTAAGAGGTAAGCATTCTAAAAAAAGGCTTCCACATGTAACGTTTACGAGCTAGAGCACCAATCTAGTATCGCACAGATGCCTCTCTCACACTCTCCATATCTCAATGGTTTAATTGATTGAACATTCGATTGGATATTGTGTGTATTTATTTGAAAAAGTTTAGACGACGCATATAACCTGCTTTAAAATTTAATAGTGGAAGGACGTTATGGTTTCTAGCAAAATAGTATGATGCAGGGATTTGCTTCCTGATATGCAACTCACCGCCGCAACTATCTTGAGCTATTTCGGCTAACGCACAAATATCAACCACTCTTAAGGCGCCAACCTCCCCAAATTTAGCCGATGAAAAATAAAATCGGATCGCAAAATCTTTGTTGCTCAACCCAAGGTCGTAACACTAAAACGGAGTGTGGGGAGCTATGCACTAACAATGAGCCAATACGCTGCTTCGCGCCATGAAGGGTTCTGGGTAAGCCATTTGGAATTTTTCTTTGCTCAACATCAAAGTAGTGGAATACACGGCGTCGACTGATTATTGCCATAGGACTACGACAATGCTCGATTCACAGATGTTGCTCTGCCTTACATTTCAGCAGTTCCGCTATTTACCATATCGTTGATCTCGGTATCACGCCTTATCCCGTCCAGAGTCGCTAATAGCTTTGGTCCATGGCGACCAAAATGGACCACATCATTCATCCAAGAAGAACTCTCAGATGACGATGCTGGAACACTTCCGAAAGATGCAAAGAATCCGTTACTCTGGCCTATTGCGCTGGCCATTATATCTGTCATCGCACTCGCTGTGCAAATTGCCAAGTTGCTCACGATTTCTGGACTACAAGTCCATACGATCTTGCTCGTTGTCTCGTGGACACTTGCGTCTGTCGTTGTTGCGTTGAGCCGCCCAAGATATGCTATCCCATCTTTGTTGACTTTTTACATTCCTGCATTGGTAGCTGAGCTTGCTGCCTCGAAGTCATGGAGCTCTCAGCCGGATCTCCAGAGCCTAGGACCACATCTCTCTGCAGTCTTGGCTGTTGTATCTATCGCAATTATTCTATTGATGCCTCTTCGGCCAAGATCGCCTTACTCGGGCCCAATTAGTGCGGTACAATCTACGCCACATAACACAGAGCGGAGTCCAGAAGACGCTTTACGATTATGGCAATTTCTTACGGTTTCTTGGGTGTGGCCGCTGCTCTCTATCGGAAAGGCGCGGCAGATGCAGAATGAGGACGTGTGGTTGATGGGCTACGACTTCCAGACCAGAAGAATTGCACAAGCTTTTCGCGAAATACGAGGCTCGACAGTCCTAAGACGACTACTTCGGGCGAACGGAATTGACTGTTGTGTTCTTATACTCATATCGTTCATCCAACTGTTTTGCGGTATGTTAGTCATATAATACCGGCCAAAAAACCATGAGAACTAATAAAAGCGTTCCTAGAATTTGCTTCGCCTCTCCTGCTTCATCAGCTTCTGCTGGTCATGGAAAGCCCACACCGCCGGAATCAACCAGCTCTAACTTATGCACTGCTAATGCTACTTCGAGGTGTTATCTCAGCTCAAGCAGCATCTTTATCTCTATGGTACAGCAGACGATGTTTTGAGAGAAGTAGGGCTGAATTGATCATGATGATATTTGATAAGACGATGTCAAGGAAAGTTATCGTAAGCCCAGAGAAGAAAGAGGGCGAAACGACCGACGGGACTGCCAATGGAAGCGACAGCAAACCCAACGAAAATGGCACGAGCAATGGAACAGCAGCAAGTGGAAACACGGGTGAAACTGCAACGAGCAAGAAAGCAGAAAAGAAAAAGGAAGGGAAACTTGCCTTGCAGCTCAAATTATTCAAAGAAGCCTTTTGGCGCAGCAGCAAAACCGATACCAAAGCGAAAGGCCCTGCGTCCACAGGTCTGATCCTGAATCTGGTCCGAACCGACGCCGATGAGATTGCCCAGCGCTTCCGTGAACTTGAACGCCTCGTCAAGCTGCCCTTTGGGATTATCTTCGCGATATGGCTTATCTGGGCTTTGTTGGGACCAACTTGCTTCGTAGCAGTATTTTGCATTTTCATCGCCCAGATACTCAATGCTCTAGTCACCCGTATTCAAGTGCGTTGGCGTCGTAATTTCAGCAAGAAATCGACGGATGCTCGAGTACAAATTAACTCGCAGTATATCGATGTGATCAGGCATCTGCGGTGGTACGCTTGGCAAGAGACCTGGCTTGCTAAGGTCATGGCTGCTCGTAGACATGAGTTGAACATTCGTATTGTCAGCATGTGTCTCAATTTGACCAGCTACTTCATCAATGTTCTGGCAGGCGGACTCTTCCCAGTGGCGGCATTCTGGGCTTTTACCGTTTTGGGAGGGCACCAGCTGCGTATCGATCTCATCTTCCCCGCACTACAGCTGTTCGGCAACTTGCAATCGAGATTGAGGGAGATTCCGTCTCTTCTTACAACATTCTTGAATGCTTATGTGGCGATGGATCGTATTGAGGATTTCATGAACGAGCCAGAAAAGGAAGCACAAACCGAGCCTGAGCCTGACACCACACCGGCCGCGGTTTCTGCAACTTTGAGACTCAGTGACTGCACATTTGCCTGGCCTGGAACAGATGTTGTAGCGCTTCAAGAGGTGAGCTTGGTTATTGAGCCTGGTCTGACAGTTGGTAAGTAACAATTCGATATATGGTATATATATGATCGAGCTAACATGGTTAGTGTATGGCAAAATTGGAAGTGGAAAAACAGCTCTTCTAAAAGGACTTCTTGGAGAGATGGACTTGCAATGCGGTCACTCCGAAGTGCCAAATACCATGATAGGATACTGCTCTCAAACACCCTGGCTTCAAAGCATGAGCATCCGCGATAATATTCTATTTTTCGCCCCGTACGATGAGCAGAGATATGAAAAGGTACTCGAGTGCTGTGCTTTATCTGAGGATCTTACCAATTTTAGGGATGGAGACCAGTCACATATTGGAGAGAAGTGAGTTATATAATACAAACTATGTCCTATCTTGATATCTAATATTTCTTGCAGTGGAATTGGTTTGAGTGGAGGCCAAAAAGCAAGAGTGGCTCTCGCCCGAGCTATCTACAGCAGGTCTCAAACTCTACTGTTAGACGATCCACTTTCAGCTTTGGACCACCAGACAGCCGAAACTATCGTGCAAAAGGCATTCTCTTGGCTCTCGGAAGACAACAGGACTGTCGTCCTTGTCACTCATCGCACAAGCCTTGTTCGGAAGACAGCAGACCTATTCGTTGGGATTACCGAAGATGGTGTCACTACTTCCAAAGAAGATCCTTTCTCGAGCAAAGAGGGCTCGCCTGAGCGGGAAGACAAAGCAAGCCCAGAAGTTGTTGAGAAGAAGCCAACCGATGCCAAGGAAGGCGGCAATTCGGGATCGCCACAGCAATTCATTGAGCAAGAGCATAGAGAAACAGGAGCGGTGAAGGCAAAGGTCTGGTTAACGTTCGTAAGAGCCGGTAAATATTGGTGGATTTTCCTCTTCGCAATGATGATCCTTGTCCGCATCTTCAATTTCTTCCAGCAGTGGTTCTTCAAGTCCTGGGGTGAAGCATATGCGGAGAAAAGCACCAACGCCAGATTCCTTTTTCAAGCAGGAATTCAGCTGCATGATGAGTGGACGTCTTTCCGCGAGTCTGAAAGCATAGGGACGCTCATGTCTCTGGATCCAATCGATTATCTGCCCTCGCCGAACGACAACCTAAGACCGTGGCTGATTGTCCTTCTCCTTGTTACTATTGGACAGTCACTCGCATTGTTATTGTATGCGATCAGTCAACTTACCGCAGTCTTTTCAACCAGCAAAGTCATGTTTGCTCAGGCGATGATTCGCATTACCAATGCAACATTCAGATTCTACGACGTCACTCCAGTTGGTCGATTGATGAATAGGCTCACATCAGATATTCAAGTCCTGGACAGTGCGTTGAGCTATTTTGGTGCTACTATCTTCTATGCCACGCTCTTCATTTCTTCAGTAAGTTCATCGTGACGCTCTGCATGTACATATAGTTCTGACTCTCTAGGTGGTAATCATCGCCTCTATATCCCCGCTCTTCCTCCTCTTCTCAATAATCTTAATGGCCATCTTCGTTGTCGTATTCCTGCAATTTCTGCCAGCATCGCAATCAATGAAACGTCTCGAAACCGTCTCAATAAGCCCTCTCTACACCATCTTCGGCGAACTACTTCAAGACCAAGGTCTCACCAGCGTACGCGCCTTCCACGCACAGGAGCACTTCCAATCCCGTGTGATCACCACAGTAGACCAATTCCAAGGCATAGGACATTTTTATTGGAGTGTCCAGAACTGGCTCATGTATCGTTATGAGAACATATCGGCTCTCTCCACTTTTGCTATGACGGCTATAGCTCTTGCGACAAGTCTCCCACCAGGGCTTACTGCATTCATGCTCAACAATGCAAGTTCGTTTATCATGTCAACACATACCCTTTGCCTCCGCTTCGGCGATTTACAAACTGAATTCATATCCGTAGAACGTATCGTCGAATTATTGGAAATAGAGCAAGAACCAGAAGGGACGATCGATCCACCAGCAACATGGCCAAAATTCGGGTCCGAAGTCACATTCGAGAAAGTAACTATACGATATGCACCCAATCTTGACCCCTCCCTTACGAACATAAACCTCCACATCCCCGGCGGATCCACCACCGCCATTATCGGCCGAACCGGTTCCGGTAAATCAACCTTAGCAGCCGCACTCCTCAACATAGTGCGCGCAGAAACGGGTGTAATCACCATTGACGGCGTACCACTCACGGATATCAAAGTCAAGACTTTGCGGCATAGAGTCACATTTGTGCCGCAGGATCCTGTTTTGTTCTTGGGGAGTATTAGACAGAATCTTGATCCGGTTGATCAGTTTAGTGATGAGGAGTGTGAGGCTGTGTTGAAGAGGGTGTGCGATGGGAGTGCGGGGCAGAATTGGGGGTTGGATACGCAGGTCGAAAGTGGGGGGAGGAATTTTAGTCAAGGGCAAAGGCAGTTGATTGGGATTACGAGGGCAGTGCTTAGGAGGAGTGGGATTGTTATATTGTGAGTTTGCTTTGTGTATGTTTTGACTAATGGATATATTGACTGACTTTGATTTTGTAGGGACGAAGCTACTGCGAGTATTGATGTTGAGACGTCGATGAAGTTGCAGACTATTCTGCGTGAAGAGCTCAAGGAGGCGACTATTATTACTATTGCGCATAGAGTGGAAGCTGTCAAGGGCGTAGATTATTTTGTGCAGCTGGATAATGGGAAAGTTGCTAGAGAAGGTCCGGTGGAAGGAAATTTGCTCATCGATCAAACTGATGGAAATGTACTTGGCAGGAGCAATGATGAGGAATAAAAGAGATGAGAACATGCGAGTCATGAGATAGATAATATAATAGAATGTGAGAAATGGTACTGGAATAGAATATCGTTTTTTCCAACGTTCTACGTTCGAAACGTTACTTCTTCGCTTGAGCGATAGCATCTGCCGCAGCCTGCTCCCCCTTTCGATTCTCATTCTCAATCCAAGACCTCATATACTGCGGAACACTTTCCACCTTGTTATAAGAACTAGGGACCGGCTCCCCATAAAACGTATACGTAGGCACAAACCCCGTCCAAACATTCCCAACAACATCTTCATTCTTCAAATCCTTTCTGTCATCACTAGGTCCCCCAACTCTCACCTTCGCACTCGCACTAACAACCTCAACTCTCAAAACACCGGTGGATGTCATTTCCGCTTTCGTAGGTGGATTTCTACTTCTATCCCAGCGTCCCGTGACAAGATTGTCTGTTATACGCGTTAAAGCATACAGACGCTCAGATTCGGAAGTCACAACACTAGCGTAACCCATCACAACGGCGGAAGCGTAATTGCAGGAATTGTGGAAGGGCGTCAGTGAGAGGACTATGCCCTGCATGGTCGTTGCTGCGATGGTAACGGGGATTCTTTCATCCTCTGGTCGTTTGAACAGGCGGGATGCGGCGTGGCCGTGGAGGTAAATATCTCGAGGTCCGGACGTGAGATCTTCCTCTGGTGTTGAGTCTTCTTCTGGGAAGGAACCCGGGGAGACATAGGGTTGTTCCTTGGGGGTTTCGTTGGGGTTGAAGGAACCAGTGCAGCCGAGCATGGGGAGCATGGCTGAGAATTCATCGTCTGAGTCTGGGGGGAATGAGACGTGCAATACTGGTGTGTCGTCTATGATTTTGTGCATTGTGCCGTAGTCATATCTTCCTGTTGGGGTTTGTGAATATGATATCTCCCACATCTTGAGTTAATACTGATAATATGACGTACCTCGATCTTTCAATCGTTTGACTATCGCTCTTTGATGTTGTTCGTATCCTTCTGCCATTGTTGGTAATGAAATTCTTCAAGAGTGCTTGGATATTCTCCTGCCAGAGACTGCGTGTAGCTGTGCTACTTATACCTGACGTGACTGTTCTCTGGTGACTCAAATGCTTTAGACGGCAGAGTCTCACTCCATGTATATAGAGTTTATGCACAAATCCTAGATATCAGTGTACGGACTAGGAGCTCTTTTGCTTCCCGAACACATATCAGGTGCAGAAAGGAGGCACTCCAACCAATGACATGAGAGTCATTTGTAGATCCCTCTCCTGCTTTTGCTATGCAGTCAAGTAGTATACCCGCATGGACATTCCTAATGAGGAAATCTTGGATAAATGATTACTATTGTAAGAGTCATTCGTTCCATTGGTACTCCCTCGAGGCGCCACATGAATACGGATATGACTTGATCGCATGTCATTGCAGAGTTGGAAGCAGGAAAGACGGAGTACGGAGTAGGAGCGGAGAAATGCCTAAGGCAGCACAAACCTCCAGGCATCAAATACCTTTCACTTTCCAGGTTGCGGTAAAGCTCGAAGATTTTGTAGATAGACAATAACGTTTATCACGCCCACAAAACCACAAATATGGCCGAAATAAAACCTTCATCCGATGCCTCAAACTCACACTTAAAAGTAAGACCAAAGATCAGCTCAAAATTGGCAGATCAACTCACTAATCGCGAATACCAGTCCCTCCTTCAAGGCTCCGCAAAACGAACTCGCGAGCTATTCGCCGAAGATTTCGCCTCGCCAGCAACACTCGAAACGATACCGCCAATACCATACTCCGTTGTCCCCCAAGTCCTCCCTCCACAGCTCGCCGCAGAACGCGCAAACCTCTTCTCACGGATACGCAACGAATATGAAGCTGTCAAGGAGTTACCGCCAAGTCTCGCAGCCAAAGCAGCAGGCGCATCAGCTGTTGGACGCGCTAAAAAGCGAAAAGTACCAGCAGAAGCAGATAGAGCGTCAGATACAAAGGTCGCGAAAATGATAGAGGGGATTTCAGAACGCAGTGAAGCGTCGAGGGGAAGTTCGAGTGCGCTGACAGTACGCGGGAAAGGACCTGTACCACCGAATGCGAATGGACCGACACCGCAGAGGAATATCCCATCGTCAAGTTTAGTGCGCAAGGAGACATATCGACAACCACGACCGGAATGGCATGCGCCTTGGAAGCTCATGCGTGTTATATCAGGACATCTTGGCTGGGTGCGGAGTCTGGCGGTGGAGCCTGGAAATCAGTGGTTCGCAAGTGGAGCTGGTGATCGAACCATCAAGATATGGGATCTTGCATCTGGCAATTTAAAACTCACCCTCACTGGACACATTTCAACAGTACGAGGACTAGCAGTTTCACCACGGCATCCATACCTTTTTTCTTGCGCCGAGGACAAAATGGTAAAATGCTGGGATCTGGAAACAAACAAAGTCATCAGACATTATCACGGCCATCTCAGCGGCGTATACACATTAGCACTACACCCAACCCTAGACGTCCTTGTAACAGGCGGTCGCGACGGTGTCGCACGTGTGTGGGACATGCGGACACGAAGTAATATCCACGTCCTCAGTGGCCATAAAGGCACGGTCTCCGATGTGAAATGTCAAGAAGCCGACCCACAAGTGATATCAGCATCCCTAGATGCCACGGTACGAATGTGGGATCTCGCCGCGGGCAAAACCATGGGCGTGCTCACGCATCACAAAAAAGGCGTCAGGGCCCTAGCAACCCATCCCACAGAATTCACCTTCGCATCCGGTTCCACCGGCTCCATCAAACAGTGGAAATGCCCCGAAGGATCCTTTATGCAAAACTTCGAAGGTCACAATGATATCATCAATACACTAGCCGTAAATGAAGATGACGTCCTATTTTCTGGAGGTAACAACGGTAGTGTTAGCTTTTGGGATTGGAAGACGGGGCATAGGTTTCAGAGTCAGGATAGTATTGCGCAGCCGGGCTCTTTGGATGCTGAAGCGGGGCTCATGAGTAGTACTTTTGATAGGACGGGTCTTAGGTTGATTTGTGGGGAGGCGGATAAGACTATTAAGATTTGGAAACCGGATGATCAGGCTACGGAGGAGACGCATCCGTTGGAGTGGAAACCTACGTTGGGGAGGCAGAAATTTTGAGTATGGTGTGCGGGTGGCAATCACCTGATCTGAGAGCATAGTCCTCAGCTCCGATTGCGGCCTATATGGAGGCTTTGAAGCTGGAGCCATAGGATTTACGGTACGTAGCACTTGGAGCATGGCATATAACAGCATAATAAGTCTGATAATAAACCAGATCATCAAACAGTATTTCGATGGGAAAGTGACTGTGTACAACGAGGGAGTGAGAGGCAAATATGCTGATTGGAATAATCGAAATTGGCATGAACGAGCTGGCAGTGTTGGTGATCAGAAGTACGATAGAAGACCTTCTTCTCTTGTCATTTCATTGTTGAATCCCTACAACCTGCAGAAACAACCATTCCAAGAGCCAAGAGCATACTCATTCCTATGCCACTTTCCAGATTGCGTATGAAAATATATCGGATCCTGGCACTATCAGAAGAAACCGAGCCTGGATCTAAGAGCATGTTATTTCAAAACAGATTCCTTGCCTTACTAATCAAGCTCGTTTGGATGCTAGCACTAAGAAACTCTCGACGTGGAGAAGAAGTGATTCTGCTTAACTAAGTCTACACCTCCGTTGTAATTGTCGGGTGTACAAGGAAAGCTTCACCTCTCCAAGTAAGGGTCATGGGCTGCTGTGGTGAGAAAAGTACTTTAATACGACATCCGTCAATAAATCCAAGTAGACTGGCTCGAGAGTTTTGCTCCACGAAAGAGGACTGTGGCAGAAGGATTTAATTTGAATTTATATGAGTAAGTAGTATTGGAGAACGATGATGCTGACGAGCAGGATGACATGGTGTGGGTTTTACGCTCGTTACCTTGATTTGATGATGCTGATAGTAATGGCCATGATGTACTCCACTCCTAAGTGACGCCGATGATAGTATTCATCAACTAGATATGATCAGTAATTGAGCACGAGAATAACAATTTTCATACAAGAACATATCTCATGTAAGACATCACTATATTGTGTGTGGTCCATCACACTATTTCTCATCACGCACGGCACGTACATCAAGCACGTGTATTATTTCCGTGCTCCGCCTTACTATCCGATATCAGAGACCAAACCTGACCTCTTTTATAAGAAACAGCTCACGTTGAGGAGCTGATAATGCTTGGCAAGGCTGAGAGTATGCGTTGGCATTTCAAAGATACTTGTAAGGCTACGAAAGAGCAAAAGCGACATCTTTTAGTGCGCAGCTTCCTCTATAATCATACAAGAAAGAACTCTCGCTTCTATCTTAGTCTCACAAACTCCGATTCGTTGCGCAGCGAAAAGTCCATTACACCATAACCCATTACCCCATTACCAGAGCGGAAACCCAAAAAGAAATACGAAAAGGAGAAAAATGACCCGTCCCAAGCGTAGAAACCCCCAAACACCAAAAATATACCCCCAACCTAACAATGAGATAAGAGAAACTTTTGGAAACACCAGAGAGACAGCACGTCTAAGTCACCACTACACATCGACGACAACATCCACCCCACCACCACCACCCCTCTCGCTCTTCCTCACAACCCCCAATTCAAGCAACCTCCCCCAAATCCCATCCTTAACTAGTACATCCCCCCTCACAAAAGCCATCCCATCCAGCACAGCAAGCCTCTTGCAGTAATTCGCACATAACAATTCATAAACTCGTCTCCTCAACTTGGTACCCTCATCGATACGATTCAGATACGCGGAATCGGCGTCTTTGTCGCAGGGGGGGAGGGTGAAGAAAATGGGGATTTCGTCGTCGTCTTGGTTTTTGGACGATTGGTTTGAAAGTTCTTGGGGTGTATTGGAGGTTAGGGGGATGAGGCGTTGTTCTACGGCGCGGGGGTAGAAACCTTGACTCAGAGGGTTGTCGCGCAGGTCTAGCGTTTCGAGGGATGTGAGCTTTGATAGTACGGCGGCGGTTTTGCGTAGGCGCGAGAGGCGGTTTCCGGCGAGGAGTAAGGTGTTTAATCTCCGTATGTTGAGGAAAGGTCGGATATCTTTGATGGCGTTGAAGTTCAGATTCAATGTCCTCAGATTGGGGATACTTAAGCCGAAGTCCGAGGGCAGGGTATCAAGGCCACAGTCTGCAATTTCCAAGTGCCGTATCGATGTAAAATCGAGCGGGATTGAAAGAGTGGTGATGTGGTTTTGAGAGAGGCATAGAGTGTGAAGCTCTCGCATTGAGGAAGTGAGAAGAGGATCGAGGTCACAAGGCCCGGAATCAGGAGTCTGAGACCGCAGAGTAAGAACACGAAGGTGTTTGAGTTGACTGAATCCAGACGTAGAAGCTAGGTGGTTGCCATCGAGGTGTAGCCGCTGAAGCTTTGGTGCAAAAGGAGCAAGATCGATGGTGTGGATATTGTTGTTCTGAAGACTAAGCGACGTGAGAGGGAGAGGTCGTTGGTTGTCTGTAGGGAAGGAGGTAAGCGCGTTATCATCTAGTCCTTGGTTAGCTCTAGGTCTTGTGGTTATTCTTTCGAAAGTGTACTTACCAAGGTTGAGCTCCTTCAAAGCTGGCAGACAATGTAATCCTTTAATCATCGTCATGCCATTTCCCCTAAGGTCAACGCTCTTCAGCCTCGTTAATTCTGTGCCTTCAAAGTCCACTTCTTGAAGCTGATTGTTGCGCAGACTCAACGTAAGCAACCCATCCAAGAAAGCAATGCCATCCAGATTCGTGATCCTATTGCCATCCGCCCTCAACTCTCGCAAATGCATCAAACCACCAAAGCCATCAAGGCTATCAATATCATTATTCGACACATCCAGATATTGGAGATTCATCAGATGACCCCATGAAGTCAAGCTGGTAAGCTGATTCCCTTGAGCACTTAAGCACCGTATGCTCGACGGTACCCCTCCGAGTTGACAGATCTCATTGTCAGCAATATTGACCTTTTCTAATCGTGGACACAGCATATCGAGCAGATGTAACGATGTAAGAACCTTGCCATGCAGATCGACTTGTCGTAGGTCTTCCCAATAGGGTTCCTGCGGTTCCACATCTTGAAGTGCTTTCACGAGAAGGTGATTGCCCGAAGCAAATCGATCTTCCATTATTGTGATTCGTCCATATTTATTTCGCAGGGTGACAGCTCGGTCGGGTAATTCGCGTTCGTCGATTTGATTAACAGTAAAATCGGGGAGATCACTCATGTAGAATGTCATCTCAGCTTTGAACGGGCTAGACTCAAGCTGGGATGGTTCTTGCTCGCTTTCTTCTACGGTGGTGGTAATTGGAGCGGACACACGCACGGAGAGGCTCATCTGGCGCGGATCGTGTGCCTTTGGACGAAATGGGGACTCAGGACCAGACTGCTTCTTCGCAAAATCTTTCTTCGATATTGATGCATCAATTGGCCGCGTTGAAGTGCTCTGATGGCGACTTGGTGGTGGCGACGATATTGAGACCGTGATACCATGTAAATGTCGGCGCTTGCAAGTTTCGTCCATGAACGATCGACCTTCATTGATCTTAATTTCATGCTCGACGTCTTCCTTTTCTGGAATCTTGGCAGGTTGATGCTGAATATAAGCCTCTGCTATTGTCTTTGGCTTGGCAGGTGTGACTTTGACGCTGTTTTGAGATGGCGCCCGAGTAGTAGAGCTGTCGTCCGTGGATCCAGATGATTCACGAGTGACAGTCGCTTGCATGGACTTCAAGTCCGAGTGTCCCGGAGGCAGTGGGAATTGCAGCTTGCTTTCTGTTAATCCAGTCTTTCCGTCCCCTCTTTTGGCATTTGGAGTTGCAATAGGATGCTCTGGTGCAGGTTGATCATCATCGCTTTTGTTAAGGTCCGATCCGCCACCTGATCTACTCATCAAGTGCCTCGTCTCCTCTGCTTCATCGACGGTGAGATCTGGAATGTCATCAAATGGGTCGTTCTCACTCTGTGATACACTGCTGGGCTCATCCTGGACTTTGTTCGGCTTCTTTGGGCTCTTCATTTTGATCCATATGCCTTTTTCACGGTCGAAAGTCATACCGGCAACTTCTTCTGGAATGAGATGGGCCACCTTATCAGGGCCAAGCGTAGGGAGATCCACTGATTTGCGAGAGCCTGTGGTCCGTCCAAGAGAGGAGTCCATGGATGTTTGTGAGCTATGCGATGGAACAGTACCCTCTGTTCCAGTAGAGTGGTGCCCGTCACGAGTGGCATTAGACTGAGAGCGTGACCTTTTCCGTGATTCGTATTGTGGAGAACGCCCGATGATGTGCAGTCCTGGTGGATGGCTTTCTATAGTGTGCACATTCGAGCCGGGACGAGATGCTTCTTTCACGAGTTTGGAAGCTCGTAGTGAAGCACCACCAAATACATCATCTTCGCTCTCCTGGAATCTGCGCAGGTGATCCAAGACCTCGGGAGCGACGTTATCGGGATGCCGCGATCGCCAAGCGCTCTTCATACCTTCTCGTGAAGGCGGACGTGAAAGACTCAACGGGGTCTCGTCAAACTCTGGCTGATCATCATGTTGTGACTCTTGATCCTCTGGAAACATTTCGGAATCAAACTCCTGGACGCTGTTAAGGCCACTGTTTGGTCGCCCTTTGTTTCGTATGAAACTCATAATCTTCATAGCTTCGTCTAAAAAGTCTTGAGTGGTCACAGACTTCTTCCTTCCATCGCTCTTCATGCCCTGTGCCACTCGCTCACTGAATGCAGCCACTTCGCTCGCCACTGCTTGTGCCTGCAGCAAATTCTCATTGCTGCTCATAGGAACACTGAGATGTTCCTTAATGGCCTCTAGTCGTGGAGAACTGGAGAGAAACTCCTCTGCAGCATTGTAAATTTCGTCTTCTATTTCCATACGCCGACGCTGACTAGGCGTTGGGTTTCTAGGTCGAAGAATTGTGCGTCGAGCGAGCACTTCGGGGTCAGCAACATTACTTCGACTATCGTAGCGAGCGTCTTTCCGCTTGCCAATGGCAGATTGAAATCGCAGGTGCGAATCGTTAACCGAACCAAGTGAGGGTTCTTGAACTTCAATTTGCACCAGAGTTCGCCTTCGCTTAGGAGTAGGGTTCTTGAAGGGAGATGTGGGAGGCCTCTTCCCTTCTGAGACGACGGACACCTCAGTCAATCTTGAAAGATCAGGATTGCCAAATTGAGCATCTAAGGTGTGTCTAGTACCCCTCACACTACCTCGCTTGTTGACTGAAAGGGTGCTTAAAGTGCTTTTCGCGGACACCTTGGAGAGTTTCCGCTTACCTCGAAAGGTATCGGCAGCTTCGGGCTCAGGCGACTCCTCAACATGGAAACGAAAAGGCTGTTGAGACCGGGGAGCTAAGACATCTGGAGACGGTGACCGACTAGGTAAGCTGTGACTGAGCTCACTCATCTCCCCGGAACCGGAAGAGAATTGTTCCTCTGGGAAGTTGTATTCATCCAAATCTCCCTCCCCAAAGTAGCCATTGATGGAGGTATTCCGCTGAGCAGCAGTGTCCGACAGCCGTAAAGCGACTTGACCTTGAGCAAAGCTTGCTTCTTCGACTGATGGGAGTCTTGAACCTCCAGTTGTCCTTCGCGATCGTGGTTTGTTGCCTGTTTCGGAGTCATCATGGTTCTGTGCTTGATGTATGCTATCTTCCAATTGACTGATCCTACGATGCAGCTTATTCGTGGTGAAGGTATCGTGATTACCAAACAGTTTCAGCGGACTATTTGACTTGTTTCGCTGCGGACTAAGAAATTGGTTCTCGCCGACATTTCGCTTTGGAGTGGTAGGGTCCTGGGGAGGAGTAGGTGCTTCTGGCCGAACAAAAGAGCTTGCTTCCAAACTTGAAGGTTCAGGTGCGGAGCGGTGTATTACCGAACCCTCAGTTGTAGACACTGATACTGGACGAGCTAATGGAGACGGACTAAGTGGTCGCCGCCTGAATGAGCCGTCCTGTGAATACCCTCCACGTTTGATACTGACATAATCGCCAATGTCTGCAATTTCCGGTGTTCCCACTGGAAGATCCTCAGGCAAAGTTTCCCTCTCCAGCGCACTCAAGGAGAATTCTGCAGATTGCTGAGATGGTTCATCTCGCGCATCGCGTGGTCGCTCCGAGGTTCGACTTTCTGCGATTTCGCGTATGCGACTTGCAAGAGCCGATCGAGATAGGTCTATCGCTGCATAATCCACACGTCCGTCCGCAGTGTTGTGTTTGGAAATGAACACCGGGCTGAAGTCATCACTGCCGTTGGACTGAAAACTTTGACCATGGGAAGTAGTCCGTGAAGTAGGTTGATTGCGCTGCGAGTTCAGAGAATGTATCGATTTTCGCGGAGCAGTCCCACCACGAATAGAACCATGGGACTGTTGAGCATCGCGAATGCTCGCTCCGTTGAAGTCTAGTGAAATGTTGCTGTCACTTTGCTGGTAGTCGTTATCTAGTTCATGTAACTCTGGTCGGTTCGTATTCTCGCTCTCTTGCAGCAAACTCTTATGGCTTTGCGCACCGTCTTCCTCTTGCTCGTCCAAAACATCCAGATCGCGCGCCGCAGCTGTGCCATTCCGAGATGGTGAAGTCCCCGAAGCCTCATTCTTTGACCATACAGGAGGACTCGAAGGAACATGCTCGAGACTCTGCAAAAACGATAATCCCCGAGGTTTTTCCTTTTGTGATTGTTGTGGTGGGGCTTCCGGTCGCTGGAATATGTTTTGAATGCCCGTAGGGCCAAACAAATCTTTTTGCTCGCCGTACCCCATCTCACCCTTCAGTAATCTCCTCTTCCATTCCGGTGTGTCGCTGTGCCGCTGTTGCTTTGGCGGAGATACTCGTGCAGTCGTACCATTTTGTACGACGGATTGATTTGACTCTGCAGATAGAGATCGTCTCGAGAGTCCAACCCTCGGCACTTTATCCTCGTTCCTCCGCGTAGTCGAGAACTGGATATTCTCTGCGCTGAAGCTTCGTTCCGTTAAGACACTTTTCCTTCGTGAAGAGCCGCTGGTGCCCCGCGTTGCCGAGTTGCGCAGTATTGCCGTCTTTTGTTCGACCGACCGTGAAGCTTCGGAAGCAGGCTGCGGTTCCCAATCCTCGGAGAGGTCTTCCAACCACTCACTCATGATTAGTGAAGTTTTTGTTGTTGATGTGGAGGGTTTATTGTCTCCGTGAAGACGGTTTGTTTACAGTGTCAAAACATTGCCGACGCGTGAAGTTATGGGGAGTTGAGGATATGGGAAGCTTAGACTCGGGTGTGCAAGTGTTACAAGAGTATCAATTGAAGCTTCATAACAATGTGTAGACGCGTTTTGAAGGTTTGTGCATCTTGTAGCCGTTAGCTCTTGGCCGTTGTGTCCAAGGTCAGCCCTGTAATGGGCAAGTGGTCAGAGCTTTTCTCCATAGCAACACTTCTAGACATTCAACATCAGAACGATTCGGCTTCACAATCCTTTTTAATAGCCTTTCTCTTGCGATCGATATCTAAGGACTGTGTAAAGATATCTAGTAAGGTGTGTCAATCACTCCAGTTCCCGGACGGATTGTTGGAAGTATCGAACAACCCCGGTGGCGTAAAACTATATCATATTTGGGGGAAGTTCAAGCACTCCCGCTCACAAACGCCTCCTACACGGGCCAGACATTTCTCGAACACTCCTGTTAAATTTGAATCACCTGGATGGGGTCTCGAGAGAGCTTCTCCAGCTCTACAACAAACTCGCTTCATGCAAAACACCACCATGACGCGGGCGTATCGAAAGCGCTCCCTCTCCCATATCGTATACGACAGCCTACTGCCCGATGAGGCTGAGATCATCGACGAAGATCCAGATGCGAACCTACCCTACCATGCCTACGAAGCAAAGCGAAGGAGGATTGAAGAGATCGCGAGGAATTATATCGGAGGAAGTGCGCCATATATTTCCAGCTCAACACTGAAAGGACCATTTCCTTCTGGCTGGAAGAATCCATATCGTCGAAGACCTCTGAAACCTGGTGTTTCGGCAAAAGATGACCGAGAAGGGGAAGCGCCAATCAGGGTTATCGAGGGAGACACATTTAGCACTGAGAGTGAAAGGAATATCACGAAAGAGGAGTTTATACCGCCAGCATGGACAGCAAGCATCCCACCTGTCGATAGAGAAGGGAATGTTAGACGAGCTCCTCATGGTGAGTTCGGATTCCCTCCAGAAGTTAAGCCATTGTTCACCGTCTACCTTGATACTGGCACTGGCAAGCTTCACAGCTATACCCATACAGTAAAATGGCGGTCGTTGAACTCAGGCACAGCTCTAGTGAGCGAACTGCTCGCAGCACACGTCGACTTACATCACCCACTAGGTGGTCCTCCCTCCGATGGGGATGATCAGAAGGGACTCCGTGACAAGCTTGCGCAGGCTCGACCACACAGGAAGAGATCTCTATCCCCCCTCGACTTACCTACATTGACCAGCAAGGACGAGACGATTTTTACCACCAGAAAAGTATTGCCAGGATCGAAAAAAGACTTACCCTCTCATCGCTCCAGTGACCATACCCTCGAATGGCTACGCCAGCAGCGGAGTTTGAAAGTGACTCCCGAGCCCGAGGACAGCATTATCAGCTCAATAGAGTCGCTACATGCCACGCCTTCCAAACTATCAAAGCCATATAAGCTTGTTGCCACAAAGACCAGTCGGTCGCGCACAAGCAGTCCATTACAAGTAAAGACTGATGTCATGGAAGAAACGGAAGTCTTTGAGGAAGGTAACAGCTGCAGTACGGAGAGGACATCGTTACCGCCGAATCCATTACCAGAGTCTTTGCAAGCGAATGTAAGCAGTAGCGTCTCCGTTACTGCACTACTCAATGCTGAGAGACCTCCTCGCCGACAGCGGAAGCAATCACCATGTGTACTCCCAGTCCAAAATACTGCAGGGACAATGCAACACGGCCGAGATATTGAGCCAGCACGACATCATAGTGGCTCCACTCCCATCAACTTGACACGTCCAGTCAATCCTCGGGTCACCGATATTGCCCGTGGTGGGGTACGACACCCTCTTGTTGCATCTCCGACCATGGCTAGTGATTCTCCCGGTTTTGTATACAGGCGCGCCTCCGACAAACAAGAGCTTTCAATTATGGTTCATCCGCGCGTCAATAATGAACACAATGTGGAGCCTGAAAGCGAAAATCTTCACGACGATGCGCCACTAGGTGGTGATGACTTCGGCATACCTGGTTCACGAGATCGGTCTTCCAGTCCAGATTCTGAATTGCAACTTGAGCGTGAAGCGGCACCGCTGGAACCCACGCCCCTGGAACCAACACCTCTTCCCCTACCTGAATCTGAAGCCGACTCGAGCTTCATTGAACAGTCTGTCCGAAAGACTACAAAGCGGGCTGCCCCTCCAAATCCTGCCCCAACCGTCACTATTCTCATTAAAGCCGACGCATCAGGCAATTGGTCTTGTCCAGTACCCGAATGTGTATCACAGGACCAAAAGAGGCAAGAGAGTAGTCTGCGTTCGCATGTGAAGCGCGTTCACAATGGTTGGGGCTGCACGGTGGTGCCTAGCAAGGCGAATAGGATATTCCCACCGACTTCGAAGAGGCCGTCGCTGAAGGTCACTGCTGCCGCTGCGGTAATCGACGATTCTATTTCTGAGCATGATGGTGTCTTTCCGGGACCGTCGCATTCGAACAATCTTTCGGACGCGCCATTAACACCTCCTATAGCTGCCGAACCTGCGGAGCACAATTCTGCAGTACCTAGGTTGCTGGCAATAAACCAACAACATCCAATCTTGGAGCAGCTACCGGTTCAAGCAATTACCGGCGATATTGATGGAAATACTGTACGAGACCTAGATACTGCGGGGGATCAATTGAAATCCGTCGATGCGAGACCGGACATGATTACCTCAGCTGCTGGTCTCATTGAAGCTAGTGAACTCGGAAATATCGATACAGGAAGACCTCAATCTAACGAGATGGAACGAAGCGCCACCGTTGCTCCGGCACAGACTCATGATTCTCCTAGAATACCAGTAGTTCAAAAGGGTTCTCCCCTTGGCTCTCCTTTAACTCGCCCACCAGTCATTCCCCCAGTACAAACAGGAACGATTGACCTTCAGCACGTGGAAACCGTCCACGAGGAGGCAGAGGTTGTAGGAGACGATGTTACGCAATTTGAGCTCGCTCCAGAAGCCGCCAATGTACCAGACCTGGAAGAGATACCAGATACATCAACGTTACGTGCTTTCACCCGTTTGAGTAACGCTCAATCTACTCAGACAGCTCTAAACAACGCACATCGAGCATTCCTCGACACACAATCGTCAGAATTGACTCCGGCACGCTTCAATAACGAAAATATCCCGCCCCTCGACGCTACCTACATTCGAAAGATCGGCGCTTTCACGCGATTCGGGGAGATCAATCCACAGGAGACACAGCAACGCACCCCAGGTCCCACATTTGATAATATTGCTTCGACGCAGAATCTATTTGAGGAAGCTGCACATATCGATTGGAGCACTGTCAAGAAACCCCGCGCGGCGAAAAAAGCTAGCTTTGACAACTGGGCAATTCAGAAACCCAGTCAACTTCATAGTCTAATGTCACAAAAGGGGCCGAGCCGTTCCATTCTGAAGCAATCACAAGCAGTCAATGTGACCACCCCTAGTGGTCTTCCGAACCTCCAACTACGATCAACTAGCTTCTCTGCACGATTTGGTGGTAGTCAGGACACTCCAAGCAGTGTTGTCAAGGAGACGCCAACACGACCCTCGTCAAGTCTACCACCACCACGAAATTGGAACAACGAGCTCGAAACACAAGCATCCTACACCTATGGAGCGTCACTCACCCCAATCGCTTCCGTAGAATCCCCACGTCTCTCTTTCCCATCTTTTTCATCTCCAGCAATGAGTCCCGACGCACCTTCGTCAGTGCCGGTCGCATCTTACGAAGCTGCCCCGATGGTTAAATCATCGGCACCGTTTCCAACTGGGCGGACGGATTCCTTCCAAGCTGCTCAGATTGCTTCTACGGCTGTAGGGACTACGAATGAAACACAGAGTACTGAGTTTGATTCGCAGGATATTAGTGATGTGCTTGATATGGCTGATAGTATCCTTGCGGAGGGGAATGTGGATAATGATATTCGGGAGCAGAAGAGGTTGGGTGTGGGGAGTAGTTGGAGGGCTGTTAATGTTGATGATTGAGAACATAAGGGTGATTGAGTGTATGTTCTTATTAGTGGAGTTTCGAGCATGTCTTATACCCGATTGTTTTGCTGCGTTTAGCGAGCATTATTATCAATGATGATCAGGAGCCAGCATTCTTATTGTTGAACATATTCGGTAAATGCCAATATTTATACAAAGTTTCAAGGTTAAATCAAGACTAGGAATGAATGTATCGTTTATGATTATGGGGTACGAATAGCACCATGGACAAGTCTTTTGAATTTTCTTGATAGGAAAGCAATTATTATTGGGGCTAAACTGCGATACAGACTCTAGCGGGACTCTGATCTATAATGCAACAACCATCGACACAATTCCAACTACCAGAATCACAGCCCATAAGCCCATCGCAGCATTTACAGCACCACTACTATTAGGCGCCACATAAGCAACCTCAGGAAACCCCTCCTTCTCCACCCCATCCACCCTACAAACAGTACTACACCCCTTCTTACCTCCCCTCTTCTCCAACGTCCCTCCCCCATCCGCATCAACCTCCTGCAACGATCTCTTCGTCTTCCCGCCTTTCTTTCCCCCGGGCCCATCCCTCTTCCCGCTAGTATTAAAAACAACCTGCACCCACTGAATCTGCATCTCAGCACTCTCCCCCACTTTCATATCCCCACTCCACACCCCACCATCAGACCACATATTCAATATAAGTCCCGAAGGTTTCCTAGGCACACCATACGAATTCTGCACGATGAACTTGTCATCGATATACCACCGACTCATACGGGGTAACCAATCAATCCTATGCGTGTGCCATTCATCCCATGCGGGTAAATTCTCCGGGGATTTCGACGCGGAAGGTACGTCGTCGCCCTTTTTTGTGGCGGGTTGGTTTGTATATCTGTATGTTGTGGGTGGGTCGCGGGTTAGGATTTCGATGTCGGATTCGTTGTTGTCGTCGTAGAAGGTGAAGAGGCCTGCTACGGCGCCGGATGCACCCCGTACGCGAGCGCGGAAGCGGAGCGTTGCGTGGAGGAGGTTCTTTTGTTGGTTTTCGAGTTCGGAGGTGGATTGGAAGGTTGGGAGGCGGGTTGTTCGGAGGGTTAGGTGCGTGAGGTTTGTGGTGTTGTCTTGGCCTATATACACGTTCTGTGGAGAGTTTTGCATAGCAACAGGTGCATCCGCTGAAGATTTCTTGCCCCAATCTTGGACGCCCCAGTCATTATTCCAGTTTGAACTGTTTAACACCGCCTGATCTGATATGCGCTCCTGTCCAAATCGCTGATTGGCATCAACTAGAGGCGGAGCTGTCGTGTTTTCGTTGGATGACTTTGCGTATTTTCTAAAATCGTAGAAGCGATGGTATGAAAAATATGATTTATCTGCTTCAGAATCTACGGTGTAACATATACATTCTGGGGAGTTATCTCGCAGAGCTGAGCTGCTGTCACATCTTACGGTGGTGAGAAGTGTTTGCGCTGCTAAGAGGAGAAGAAGGAAGTAGCACATTAGAAATTAGAGTGGTGAGTTCGTGGTGTTCGTGAAGAGCATTTGCTAATGAAAAGTTTGATCAGAGAACACAATGAAATCGAGCCAGTTTTCTGGATCATAGAGACATTTTCGAGAGAAAAGAAAGAGGCGCTCAGCTATTCAATATATCGCGCGTGTTGTTCACGATGGCAGGTTTAAGACGAGCACTGCCCATCCACTTTACATATACCCATGTCGTGTTACTAGGTATGTCCTTGGGATCAGGACTTCTCGTGTGGCGCCGAGGCAGTTGCCTGCAAATCTGTCATGATGAGTATGTAGTCAGGATGGCGGGTTGGATGACTTTGATATTTCAAGATTGAGATGTAGCTGTGAAGAGGTCGTGTGGTGATAAATGATGAGACCCTCCCCAGCCAAGCCCCTTATACCATAAATTTCGCAAACCGTTGCGATAACGCAACAGGTACTGTAATACTACAGCTAGAGTATAGCAGGGGTCATGTTGACAAGCTTTTCGGGATCGGAATATAATATGGATCTGAGCGGAACGTAACATAGGGTTTGGGCATACTTCTTAGGTTTTTTATAAGCCGGAATCCATTACCGGAATCCTAACTTGTAAGCTCTAAAAAAGCTATAATAAAACCTTTCAAATATACCCACGGCTTTAGCATTACTGGACTTACTTCTGATTAGGCTAAGTCTATATAGTTAACTAGACTTTGCGTACTAGAATAGTTCTATGCTCTTTAGACTCCTAGAGCTTATCCGGCTCTGAGAGAATTTGAGGAGTAAGGTAGTCATACCAAACTTCGAATGAGACGGGCTTGAGTAACATGAGGAGCGGAGGTTATTTTTTAGCCATTTCATTTTGGTGGGTATGAGATACTATGTAAATGTAAAGTGGCATACCACTAAGCATGCTTGCACATAATCGATAAACAGAAAATTCCCTCCCAAGCAATCGGTTTCCAGAATGGATTAAAATACTCTCAGATCCAGAGCAGGCACTTGGCAAAGCCGATAGGAAAAAAACACATTACAAACAAAATGGCAGATGTTTGCCCTAAATGATATGATAGAAGTCAACCCGCCAACACCTACACCAGAGGTATCAAAGACTTTCGAACAGTAAACAGAAAGCAAGCTGAAGTTCCATGCGCCGTAACAAAAAGACATATTTTAGACTGGACCTAAGCCGGAGATGCGTCCACGAATTGGGCGACGCACTTCCTGGGAGTATTTTGTGGTCATCTCAAGTTCAGGCTCGATGTTGTTGTAGTCCTCATCGGCTTCAATGATTCGAGTAGGCATCTCAGGTATGGAATGCTGTTTGTAGTGCTGCAGGCTATTCCTGTCAGGTGTCGTTGACGAGCTGGCCATGGACATGGATGTGCTTGACCTATGGACTAGATCTGGAGTTGGTGGTGCGGTCGACCTGTTTTCAGGTGCGAGATATTCTGAACGGTCATCCCCAAATTCACTTCCTTGAGCAGTCGATGCGTGGCCGTCTTCAGAGGTTGGCACAGTGTTTGCGCGGCCTTTGTGACTGACTTCCTCGTCATCAGAGTCGGCGCGTTGAGCAAGTTGTAGACCCTCGACAGCGGCTGCGCACTGTTCGGATATATTGCGGATGATGTACGCGATAGCATCGGTCTTGTCACGAAGGTGTCTGTCCGCGACATCAGCCATGCTGAGCTGTGAAAGACGCTTTCGCGAGGATGGATTGTGTAATAGACGGTCTTCCATGTCTGGTGTCACGTCCTCACCCTCGAGGGTCTTGGTGTCGATAGTACTGGCACGGCTGTAGGATCTGGATGCAGCTGACGCAGCGCGTGATGGTACTCTTTGACGAACGGGGCTGGCAGTAACAGGAGCCTCGGCCTTGGACTCTGTCAAGCCCTTTGTGTTCTCCTCTTCGTCTTCCTCCGCCTCTTCGAAACCTTCCTCGATGTACTCGCTGAGCTCTGGGGCTGTGGACAGAGATTTGACAATGTGTTCCATATGATGAGCTTGTCCATCGATGAGAGCGCGAAGATGAAGTACAACCCGTTGAGCCTCGTCTCGCTGTCTTGTAAGAGTAGAGCTGGTATGTTGAAGGGCACCTAACTCTTTCTTGTTGCGCTTTCGCTCCCTTTCGAGTTCCTCTGCGATCTCTTGTTGCAACACGAGTGCCTCCAAGGCATCGTCGCGCTGCTTCTCGGTGCCAGAGAGGCGCACTGCAAGACGAGCAGCATCGTCCTTCTGTTGGTCAATGAGATTGGTGAGGCGACGATTTTCGCGCTTGTGATTCTCGATCTTGACTTTGAGATCTTGTGTCTCCTTGGTGAGCTGTTCTGCAAAGGCTTGGAACTTGAGGAATTGTTGTTTCCAGCTCTCGAGCTCTTCAACAAGGAAGTTATTCCTCTTGGTGACTTTAGTGAGTTCCATATCCATTCTGCCCTTGAGGTTGATGAAATCTTGCCACGCCTCCATTGCGTCACGCGAGTATTGATTACGCTCGCGAACAATCTCGTTCAGGTGGCGCATAGAGACCTTGGTCATCAACGGCTTCTTGACGGAGCCTCCGAACATGGCTTTGAGACCAGTGTTGCGTCCCTTGGGAAACGTTAGTACTTGCAGAGATGGTCATCCTAAACATTGACTTACTAGTTTCTCGCAAACATGATCCATCACAGTCATGACAGAATCTTGGTTCCACCAATCTGGATCCTGAATGCTTTCCACTTCGCCTCGCATGACGATGATCTGACCGGCGGGTATGAGCTTGCCGCCGCCGTAAGCTGAGCGAAGATGCTGAGGGACACCGGATGGAGCAATCTCCCCGTTCAAAGCTTGCGTGAGGCGATTGATCATCTTGGTTCGTTGTCCAGGTGTGAGAGCGGTTGGGGGGCTTGAAGTAAGGACGAAATTGCGGTCGAGGTCAACGACCAACGCATCAGTCGGAGCAGTGAACAGGGTACGGCACTCGGCTGTTACACCGAGAATGTACGGACCGGGTTCTTGTACAAGTTCCTTGACATGGCGTGCATGGACGACGGGAACGTAGAGCCCACTCCATTCGCAGACGCGGACGCAGAAACGAATGGTCTCTGCTGCAATCGTCAAGATAGCGGGATAATGACTGGTGAAGATGATTCGACGAGTGGGAGAGACAGCAGCTTCCATCACGCCAACAATGTTGGGAATGGACAAACACATGAACAGCGGCCACATGGAGAAATTTTGAAATCCAGTAGGCGAGGAAGGGAATTGGTAGCAAAGAGCGTAGTCTTTCATATCGATTCTAACAAGATCATTCAGTCTAGGAGCCGGAAAGCTGAGGATACGGGATACCTCCTCGGCGTGGAAGAGGTTAGTGGCTTTATTCCAGTGTATCCACATCCCCCTCAAGTAGTCACCTAGAAGGTTATAAAGAGGATAGCGAGAAAGAAAACTCAAGCAATAAGGTATCCAATAAGTCTCATCTGCTTGTTCGTAGTAATCGGATTCGGTCCTCTTGCGCAAGTCCCGGATGGTTTCGGCGCGTTTCTCATCAGCGCGAGACCATACTCGCAGAGCAATCCCATAAAGAGTGTGGCTAGAATCCTGTTGCAGGACGAAAGAGTGGTGAACACAATGCGGTTGACTTCTACCTGTGCAGATTTCTACATCGTGAGGAAAGCAAGCCTTTATACTCATTAGTGAAGCATCGCAGGATAGCGCATTGACATATCATACCCGCATAGCAGCATGCAGAGACCGAGCGATTTCGTTGTCCTGCTCGAGCCTTGGACTGCTTCCTAATATCTCTGGAAGCCAAAATTGACCAACAGCGCCTTTCATGTGTCCAATCTTTCCTTGACTTGGTGGAGGTGCTTTGACCCATTGAGACGGCTCCCTGCCTACACCACATACCATATAAGCATGGGTCAGAGTTTTTGGCGTTCTTTGTCCGGGCTTGACATTGAGGGTGTTAGCAAGAGGTTGCGTGAACCTCGAGTGTAGAGAAGAAGTCCGGCTAGGAATAACCAGATTTGTATCAACCACTTCGCGAGTTGGAGGCCTTTCGCCAGTGCGTGGGCGAAGGCTGAGTGAGGGTGCCATCTTGTGGAGTAACGACTGCCGTACAACAAAAACCCGTGGGGAATTTTTGAGGAGAGCGCCCTGATCTTAGGGGCTGTAGCTGCCAAAAGAAGGTAGAAATTCGGACGAATTTGAAAAGAGCAAGAAGCTTCAGAGAAGTTCAAATTGTCTACCTGTATGCTCAACACCAGCTCCAGGCCAAAGTGTCAGATGGTATCACAGACCCTACGGACTTGGGACAGTAAGATTTGGGTGAAGTCAGAGACGGAGACAGAAGAGAGGGACTTGAATTGTTAAGAAAGGACACGGACCAGGCATGTCTCCCGAAAGAACCAAATGGTGGCTGGCTTAGCGTACACATCAGTATCTTGCTACAGCCTAATTGAGCAAGAGATCCATGCTTCCCTTGCGGATCAGGGGACTTTGGCAGGGGTTTCATGTGCGGAGAAATAAGCCAAGCTGCATCTGCGCAAGTGAATAAGACGGACGATAAACATGCATTGCCCAGGAGTCGCGTCTCTGAGAAAAGCATATTTTGTGTACCTTTAAGATGCTGTGCCATGCTCTTACGACCATGCCCGACCTTCTACAACCGGAAGTATCATGTGCCAGCTCGTGAACTCTTTTCTGCATGCATCCGAGATTGTCTTTGACAGGTAATTTAGTATAGTGTCAGTGCTTTGACGGACGGGCACGGCGCGCAAGGGGCATATGAATTTCCCAACGCCGCTTAATTAACTGACAAATGGGCATGTCTCCCATCACTAGCTGACTGCTAGCTTCCAACTGTATTTTGGTTAGACAAGAGATACAGAGAGCAAATCGATACGAGCCAGGCACGCCAAAGGCAAACATCAGGTTACAATGCATGCCGCGTCCTGCAGGAGAGATCGGTTGCTGGATACTTGTGGATTTCTCCTAGTGGCTGTTTCAACGTTCTTCGTTTGCGTCGCAATTGATTCGCAAACTCATCAATAATGACTTGCGTGGGGAAGGATTTCTCGAGCTTTTGGAGGAGATTTGTTGGCTTTCGATGACCCGAACAATATTTGGCTTCGGTATCAAATGTACTTTGTGATACCCGAAAATCTGTAGTGAATCGACTGAGTGAGCTTCCTCACTGTGCTGCAACGATTACCCATTATTGAAAAGCAAACGTCCATCTCCAACTTCACAGCCACGGCCCGCGTTTCCATGTGGGGTGCAGGATTTGCGCGCAATGTGCAAATCGGTGGTGGATACAATCTGCAAGGCTGTTGCGTGGTTCTCAGTACGACCTCACCCGCAGTTGAGATTTTTTTCAGTAGTGTCACCACCATTGGACCTTCTCGCCAAAGTTCTTTGGAACGCTACATTAGCTTATCGAGATAGATAACGTGCAACGTTTCAAGTTTTCTAGCGTTCAGAAGTAAGCGGAAAATAAGGAAGATATCAATTTTTGGTGGAGTACGAAGTACTCATTCTTTGCGCTCTATCGGAAAATTACCTAGTTCTCCGATTACGATTACACCTGCACAACTCCGCAAACTTGCAGGACGCATATTCAAGCTCACGGATCTCGGGACATGACCGATCAGCCACTTTTGAGCAATCTTTGCAGCATCTGGTATTATTCCTTGATGGTGTCGATATCATCACATTTGGCTAACTGAGCTGACAGTCACATCAACACGCCCAAATATCGCTGTCCCGGTTGCTCAACCCAAACATGCTCACTCCAGTGTGTTCAGCGCCACAAAGAGTGGGCGCAATGTACGGGCAAACGTGATCCAACCGCGTATGTAAGGAAGAGCAAGCTTACCACGCCCGCGGGAATTGATCACGACTACAACTTCATCACCGGTATAGAGCGATCACGTGAGGATGCTGAAAAAGGACTGCAGGAGCGAACGATTATTCATTCAGGGCCAGATGCGGCGAGGAGCGTGCGAGAGCTTCGTGCTCGAATAGATGCACGAATACATGCTACGCAGGTTAGAGTGGAGAAAGCGCCAAAGGGCCTGAGCCGGGAAAAACTCAACAAGACGAGAATCACAAAGGTAAGAGAACACTCCTTACTTCAAGACTGCCCCATGCTTACCGCGCATAATTCCAGTCAAGACGTCTGTGTTGGACTGTCGAGTGGATTCACGAAGATCGAAGAACAGACATCGGGCAAAGTATCGACACCGACCCCCTCAGCCATGAGTACAGTCCGTTCTTCAAGAAGCTCCATGGATTGGAGACGGTCCAAAACAAGAAGCGGAAATGGAAGAAATCGACCTTGCAAACATCAAGCAGCCCGACGCAGAAACTGACCAAAGAACCGTTGAATGCAACATCTCAGGCTGGTGCGACAACTGCAACAAGCTTAGGCCCAGTGGTGGGACCAGAGGCGACTGATGACGTATCGAATGAGACTATTGCCAGCTCAAAAACAGCTCCAGACGAATCAGGGGTGCAACTGACCAATCCTGAAGAGGATTACGAGAAATCTGAGATAGTAATCAAAGAACCCGGTGCTGCCGATGACAATGGAAACCACTTCTATTTGGTCAAACCACACACCAGCGGCACGCAAAAGGTCCTAATTCCCTTGTCGCCCACAGATTGCCTTTTTACTTGTTTGCGAAACCAGACTGTGCTCGAGTTCCCAACAATACAAGTTCTCCCCCAGTCGCCAGAAGAATTGCCAAGTACTTTCATACTGGAGAACGACTACTTGGCTAAATCCAAAGCTGAGCAGGAGGAGATGCAACGTCTAGTGGATGAGGCTGGGGAGCTCAAGACCCTAGGAGGTGCGGAGGAAGTGGTAGAAGGAAGGCAGAGTATGCCTAATGCTCAGGATATTCTTGCGATTCTTAAACGGGACGTCGTGAGTGGGTAAACACGAGCCGATCGTTTGTGTTCACAGCAGACTGCATGTGAAGAGAGGGACGATGGTTCCTGGGGCATCAGTATCCTACAAATGCTGCTAGTGGTGAAGACCTGGTTGCGCAATTGCTTTCCTAATGCAGACTCTGAGCGTGGAAACAAACAGTAGAGATGAGCCATAGGCAGCCATTCCATAAGTCTTAGATATAATTGGGCCTGTATTGCGCGCCTCCTGAAACCGTCTGAGTTTTTACTACTGCTAAAGGTAGGCGGCGTTGCCTGTTCGATCCTCAATCTGATTTCCTCACAGTCTCTCAAATCAGGGGTACTATCGAACAGTGCGTTGCAATCAGGGCTTCAAAGGCTTCATAGACATATGTATCACATTTTAGATTCAGTATCAGTGCTAATACATAAGCGTGAACACCTGTTATGTTTTCAAAGATCTGCTACAGTACTCCATTTTACCATTTAATTTTGAAGTGCATGTGCAGCCTTTATACATGCAGGGTTCCCTTACCGAATGAGGTTGCTTAGACGACGCCTCAAAAACTAACATTGAGCAACTATTATCACGCCACACCTCCACATTCACGCACATTTAACTGCACTGGCTGTCATTTAAATTTAGAGTGGGTAGAGAAGGAGTCTTTGAGCGACGCAAACCTTTGCTTGGTCCACCACCTCGAGCATGTGAAAACTCATCCATATCCTAACGTAAACAATAAAATTCATAGTCAACAAACCAGGAATTGGCAACATTCCAGTCCGTCATGCATCCACCATCGCTACTACGCTCTAAGAGCAAAGACCGAGCGTCTAATACCACAGGTCTGTTCATGTCAAAGGAGCAAATGGGTCAGCTTTATTTCAGTTTACTCTTCTGCCTCTCTTGACGTCGTGCACGCGACTCCACAAATAAAATTATAGCTAACAGAATTTCTACTATAGGCAGTTATCTTCAAGACCTACGAGCAAATCGGCCAACAAAACCAACGGGAGCACGTCCTCCGCCGTCATCTTTTGCTTCTAAACGTCAGTCAACGTCGAATCTTGCCGCCGCGATTGAGAGTGAAATCAGTTCACAGCGAGCAAGTTCAATTAGATCCGATGCGGTGGATCCACCAAGATGCGCAAGTGCTCAATCTTTTCACCGAAAGGGATCTACAGTCTCAATAGCAAAACCACATCTAGGACGTCCGCTTGTTAGGGAGCCCGCCTCAGCACCGTCGTTGGATACCGGTATCGACCTCGATAATCTTGACGAAAACAATCCATTACATGTACCTTACCTTGAACGGGGTCAGCGTTGGCTAGAGCGTCAAGAAGCCGCTTCGCTACGCAAAGCACTGGAGGACATGGATCTTAAGAAGGAACGGGAGCTGCATACGGCTGCCCAGGCAGAGGCATCCGAGCTCGTATGGAGACACCAAAATCCCGATGCACCGGTTCGAAATCCAGAGGCACCTTATGACTATCGCGAACATCTCCGGAAAGCGAGCGCTCATCAAAGGACTGAAAGTTGGACTCGAACAGCACAGGATCTACAGAATCACACTTCGAAGATCAGGAGTCGTAATTCCAGTGCAAGCCGTTCAACCTCCGGAGCAAGCAAGAATAGTAGCGCACCGTGCAGTCGGGTAGCAAGTGACTCGTCTCTAAAAGTGCCTGGGAGTCCAGATGGGTCGCCGGAAGACATTCAAGACCGCAAAGCCGGCGATGGAGCAGGACAGCCAAGAAAGCGATCAGTTCAGTTCGTGGAAGCAGAAGTAAAGGTCCCTGAAAAGTCAGCTGAGACGAAGCCAAAGGAGCGTGGGAGGACGCCGAGCTTGCAAAAGTTTGACAAAGTCGGCCCCGTGAAGAAGGCTTTGGGTCCGGAAGAAGATGTCAAGGTATCCAGTATTGCAGTAGCGGCGCGACTAGCATCCAACACGATGCCAGTAAACTTTCGAAATCCGTTTTCCAGGGTACGAAATGCCAAAGGATCTCTCAGCCGCGCAAGCACTGCTCCAATGCCAGAGACGAAGAGGCTTGATACAGTCGAGATTCAACGCAACCCGCCAACGCAGACCCGTGACCCACAGTATACACTCAATGCGCCTCTACCACCCCCAAAGCTGGATCCAGTGACCCAAGCTGGTGCCCAAGAAGAAGTCAACATGAAGGATGGCAAAGAGATCCGGAGCGATGACATCCGCAAAGCTACCAGCATGAGTCTCAAGGACCGCAGTCCAAAACTACCAACACCGACAATGGTCTCAGATAAGCCAGGACGCCCGATAGTCAGTTTTGATAAGGATTGGAAGCCGAAAGAGGCAGAGCTAAAACTGGAACCATTGCCATCGCGCCCAGTGCCTCTTGGTAATGCGCAGCCTTATGCTCGTCCGAACATAAATAAGCCGCTTCCGGTCTCAGAGGCGACCCACCCACAGATTCCTTCAATCAGTGTCACCAACAGCAGTGGCACCAAATACGATCGTACAGTTCTTCCTCCACCGGTAATTAGCGTCTCGGGTCCACCTCCAATCCCATCCATCCAGATAAGCAACGTACCCCCAGTTCCCAGTATTTCGGTCAACGAAGTCCCCACAATATCCATCAACGCCCCCACAATATCAGTTCAGCCCTCATCTATATCCGTGGAACCACCATCGATCTCAGTATCAGCCCCGCCATCAATATCTATCAACGGAGCACCATCTGCACCTTCAACACGGCCACTTCCAACTCCGTCCTCAGCACGCCCACCACCCAGACACGCCGCAACAGCTCCAGCTGTCAACACCCGCGGACACTGGACACCTATAGGAGCACGTAGCTCTGCACTCTGCGCCCAATGCGCCCTTCCCATTTCGGGTCGCATCGTCAGCGCCGCTGGAGCTCGCTTCCATCCAGAATGCTTCCGCTGCAATCACTGTGGCGAAGGTCTTGAATGTGTGGCTTTCTTTCCCGAACCCGATAATGCCCGTGCCGAGAGATTGGCTCGTGTAGATGCACGAATGCGTGGCGAAGATGTCGCAGATAGTTCCGAACGATACGATGGGGACGACTCGTTACGGTTCTATTGCCATTTGGATTTCCACGAATTTTTCAGCCCGCGCTGTAAATCATGCAAAACTCCCATTGAAGGGGAAGTTGTCGTGGCTTGCGGGGCCGAGTGGCACGTTGGGCATTTCTTCTGTGCCCAGTGTGGCGATGTATGTACTACTCCATCTTTCACCCCCAGCCTTTCTTTATCCTTACCCTACTTTATGCGAACTCTTCATCTTTTCTGTCCCACAAAAATAGTGCAAGTACCTTGATATGCTGACGACACCTCTACAGCCTTTTGACGCACAGACTCCGTTCGTGGAGAAGGATGGGTATGCTTGGTGCATCAATTGTCATACCAACCGCTACTCGACCAAATGTCGGAAATGCAAGAAGCCGGTTACCGATACGGTTGTCAAGGCTCTTGGGGCAGAGTGGCACGAAGAATGCTTCTGCTGTGTGGTAAGTCCTCATAATTCCCGCTCACTAATGAAATAGACTTGCAATTACTAATACTTGTTCTTGTAGGAATGCCAAGGTAGCTTCACAGACGGGAGATACTTCCTTCGACCCGGCGGAACGGACCCATACTGCCCCGTTTGCGAAGAGAAGCGTTTGAAGGCTTAATTTAAGATCACAATTGGTGTCAAGATCGAAGGCATATGGCGGACTTCTGTGCATCACCGATCTATCGTTCTTTCTCTCTTTGATATTAATAGTGTTCTTATAGCGTTAGCAGACTTTTACAGCGTACTAGCAGCACTTACGAAAGGAACGTACACAATGATTCCTTTATTGGCATTGGGTGGGAGTTTGGAACGCATTATTCTTTAGCGAGCATAGCATAGCAGTTGTACTACCTTTTCGAAACATTACATGGTTGACTGGATTCTGAATGTCTATTGAGCTTCCAAAAAGCAAAACTGAAACATGCACGACATTCACATTGTGGATCAAATTGTGGATCAAATGCGTGCTCTACCATTAACAAATCAGGACAGGCTGTAAGTCCCAAACATTGGATTCAAGAGAGGAAGTACAAGAAATCGAATCAACGATATTCACCATCAGCTGACATCAAACATCATACCTTCCGATCTACCACCATGTCTTGGTGATCCTGATATTCCTGTACTAAATTCTGCTCGAAAGGAAATATCGTTTTCCGCTTGACTGGAGGTGCTGTAATAGCAACATGCCATATCAGAGTAGTTAGGCTTCGCTCCAACGTGCCCAGTACTGGAATCAGAATCAGTAAGGTCAATCCAATAAGCGTGTAACTCGTCAATGCTACCAACAACAGCACAGCCCAGTAAGGCAATCCCACATTCCCAGCAAGCGTGACAGTCAACCATGCACCCCAAGACCAGAAGATGACACCGTGGATTAGTTAGATTGTCAAAGAATGAGGACTAAGCTTAGATATAAACTTTGTAGAAAGTACGATTTGGGTCCAGGGCGAAATCTCCACTACACCTTGAATCCCCGCAACGAAGGCCAGGCCAGAAAGGCGGGGGACATAATAAGGTGGGTAGCCGCCACTAGCTGTCTGCCCTAGCGGAAGGGCAGACGAGGCGTCTAGATGAATGTTATTTTCGAGGATAGAAAAGTCGAAACGGGTCCACTCTGGGACCACGTCTGCTGCGCCTCCGAGTAGGGCTAAGATGACGGAACCACCAAGTGTGAGAAAGTAAAGTCCAAGAAAGTAAAGTCCAAAGTGAGAGTATAGCTTCCTCTTGTAACCATAGACCACATCCAAGTCGACCAGCGCAAGACCAACCCACAGATAGGCTCCCCATGAACGTGAGTACCAGTTCATGACAATAGCAAATGCGTAGTACAGGCACCGCTTGTAAGCTGTTTTAAATCTCACGAACTACCACAATGCCAAGGAGGATGTTCCAGGAAAATTGAAGGAGCACGGGAACAATCCAAAGAACACCAGTACAATAGTGGAAAGTGATCGAGGGAGCGGCATTAGGGAGAAGGTACATCAGCTCGATCATCTCCGTCATCCAATCTGCAAAGTTGACATATGTGCTAGTATATGGCCATTCTGACCATGTCAAAGATGGAAGATATTTGAGCCAGGTAACGACGCCTGAGTTGATGAGGAGGTACTCGAGCAAGGTAACGATGAGGATTGGAATGATCAATCGAGGTGTTTGACCTATAGCTTTGCGTGCTATTTCCTCGAGGTCGCCGGAACGAAGGTAATTTGTTGAAAGGAAGCGAGCACTGATTGTGATGATAGGACCAACCCAGATGAAACTGATAAAGAATGGACTTATTGTCTTGCGAACCCAAACTTCGCTCATGTAATGGGATGCAACAAATGGTTCGATAAGTGCCGGGCTGAAAGTGAGCGCAAAATTGACTGCGGACACGATGATGGAGCAGAGGACAACAAGACCGGCCAAATACTCGATTTGTGTTTCTGGCGTCACGTCCGAGGCAAGGACGAGCTTTGGGTCTGTTACCTCGACTGGTGTCATTTTAGGCGCTTTGAACAGGTTTTTCTTTTCCGCAGCTTTCTCATTATCAAGGGAACAATTGGATGGAGTAATAGCTGTAGGGCTTGCAAGCCCTTCACCATCAGGCTCTAATTCATCACGTAGGAAATCATGAGTCGACAGATATGCCAAATGTTTGTCCGGCACTTTTGCTACAATTGACTCGGATTCTTCCTGACAAAGGGGAACACGGAAGGAAGTTCTTCTATCCTCAATATTAATGTGGAGCGGCGACATGGCAACAGGCAGAATAACATCTGAGCTTTCGTATTCTGCCATACGACTTGTGCCAATCATTGTTGCTCCAGCAAAAGATGTTGCCGCGCTGGGGCTTTGTTGACCCGTTGGGGTATAGATCGAGCCTGAAGTTGGCGATAGAGGTGAGATGATACTTCGACTATCTTGAAAGCCATTTCGAAATTCATGATAACCTGGAGGTGCTGGTTCGGGAGTAGGCTCTAGTTCTGCATTGACAGACAGTTTGGTCAAGGATCTCAATCCCAAGGTAGAGACTGGCGTTCCTCGGATCGTCCATTTCATCCATGGTTTGCGGTAGAGAAAGGTATTCACAATCAGAATAATTGTGATCGCAACACTAAGAATGGATACAACAATGGCTGGGATACGTTTCTTCGGTTTTGGCTTCACCAACTTCCAGGAGAGCAGCGCTTTGGCCTCGTAGGCAGAAGATCCACGGAGACTCCAGTCATTAATTGAACATGATGCAATCTTCCAGCATCGAGCGTCATAACCTCGATGTTGAGCAATGCTCCACAGCGATGAGTTGAAGAAGAGTCTACCCCATGCCACTTCTGCTATGGTTCGATTTGCGGGTGGGCCCTGACTCGTGTATCTATCGCCAGTTGGCCAATGCCTAAATAGAATGGTGACAGCGTTTCTGGCAATCCTTGGCGTCTAGGAACCGCGCGTGTCTTGTTCCCTGGATGAAATACGCAACCTCCTGTTCAGTCCAATCCATCCGAACCTCCATGAAATCCCATGGGGAATGCATATCTGGCTTCGCCTTCGCATCGGCTTGGATTGCCTGATAAGGCACTCCCAAATTTGGGCTTCCAAATTCTCCTTTCATGAGCGTGCTGATCCATGCTGTCGATGGCTTGTTGGTGTTCATCAAGTTGATATTAATGGATTCGCTCTCGTCACCTGCATACTCAATGGCCATAGTAAGAGCACTCCCTCCAACGCGAGTTTCCGGTGGAGAGCGAACCAAGGCCCGAAAAGTTCCATAACGTATATCTTGCCGTTTGGTGCGAACTCCGCCGCCAACTACAACATGATTCGCTGTCAGACCATCCACGTACAACTAAAGTGAGTCTTTTCCATTTCCTTGGATAATATTCTCAGATGTGGCCCCTTGACGATACAAAGCGTTCCAGCCTTTCTCGGCATGATGGATATATTCCTGTTTGATGAAGTCCCCGACGCCCAACCCACTTTCATTGAAGTAAGTGATGATGGAATCGGTGAAGGTCAGGCCTGTTGAATCATCTCAACAGCCACAGATGCAATTGGATGCGTTCGAAGCGATGCTATAAGCCGCGAACAGCAGAATTAACAACCGCTGTATCGAACCGGAAGCAGTAAGATGCCTGGCCATAATTGCTTCCAGATATGTTGACCGAGATGATTCACTGTATATTGAGCATCAAGGATATCTGAATCTCGAAGGGTTCAGCCCATTCTAAGTATCCGCCAACAGAATTTAGCTTCCAATCACCACACCAGATGGCCCTTGCCAATTGGTGTGCCCGCTCTCTCGATGTGACTTGCCCGTTACGTTCAGCTGTAATAATGGTTGAGAAATTTTCATTACTCTCTTCAACCCTGCAAATGCTGCATTCGCATGCAGTCGCTAGCGCACCATCCTGTTCGGTTCTGTTGATGAGCTATCGATAGATACACCTTCTTGAGGCTCTCTGGAATCATTGGCCATGCCTCGTTAGCGCTGATAAGCAGAATAGTGTCTACTTTGATCTTTTACTCCCATACGTCAATTCTACCTATATGCTTTTTACCCACGAAGCTTTCTTCTATCCCAATTTTGTCAAACATGGAGCAGTCTTCAAACACACAAGGGCAAGCCTTCATCGTTACTGTCAATGAAACCTTGAGCCACAATTCTACCTCTCCTTAGCCTTCTTTAAGCTATCGCTTTGCTACAGTTACGTCTCGGCTCTCGTCATACATTCAGGAATGGACGCCATTCGTTCTGGTAGTATGCTATTTTGCGTTCTCGATTTCAATCTATATGGTCTGCAATGAGCACATCCTTGCTATCTTCTGGTTCATCTACCTAGCTTTGAACTTCTACATTGCCGCTTCAACAGTCCTTGAAGCTTTTCTGAGTCTTCCTCCGATACGAGAGGCACGTCGAGCCGTAGACAAAGCGCAAGCAAAGAATTGGACTTTCCCAACACCCGACAATGATCTCCCGATTCTGGACTTGGTGATAGTCGCGTACTTACCAAACGAGGCCGATATCATCAAGAACAGGATCCATTACCTTTGCAACGAGATCGTATATCCAAAACACTTGATCAGGATCAATTGCGTTTACAACACGCCGCGGCCAATTGAACCTTTGGAAACTGAGCTTCGAGATATGATGCGCAAGTACGAAGAATTGCGTATTATTGAAGTTCCTAATTCCCACTCCAAAGCGGAAAACTTGAATTTCTTCTTTTCGATCAAGACTGGAGCGGATATCATTGCCATTTACGATTGTGAGTCCACTCCCAAGTGATACTATACTAGTTGCTGACTTATGTAGGTGATCACTATCCACACCCATACTCACCGCGATGGGCTATCGAATGTTTCACTCAAGACTCTACGGTAAACATTGTCCAAGGCAGATGCGTTGTGTTTAATGCCGGATTCAATCTCCTCACCTCTGTGATTTCAATCGAGTTTGACAAAATCTAATCTTGCTCTCATCCAGGTCGTGCAGCAATGACAGGATTTGGTCTCTTTGCAGGTTCCAATGGCTACTGGCGAGCTAACCTACTCCGGGAGCATAAAATGGACGGCACAATGCTGACGGAGGACATTGACTCAACCCTGCGCGCATTCTCAAAAGGCTGGAACGTGGTTCATGACTTGAACGTCGTCAGTTACGAACTAGCGCCAACATCAATCAAAGCCTTCTGGAAACAGCGTATGCGTTGGGCCCAAGGCTGGACCCAAGCCAGCATTCGCCACCTCGTACCTGCGTGGAACAAGTCGCCCGCCGAGCGAGCCAAGAGGAGGTTTGGCCAACGGTTTGGCATTTTCTCGCTGTTGTTCGTGCGTGAGACTAGCTACTACCTTGTCACGCAATACACCTGCCTGATCTTCGTCTTCCTTATCACCAGCTTTCCACATTCAGGCAAAGAACTAGTAAAACTGATATACTTTCAGTACGCAATCTCGCAATGGTGCTTCTTTACAAGGTATCTAGCTTTCCCCATTCAGCCTAACGCACATACTAACATTGCGCAGCGTTATGTGTTTACTTGCAACTTTATACATTACCAACATTGTCAGAAACGAGTTCACCAAACGCCGCACCATGATCTTGTTTGCGGTGTTGTATCCGTTCTACCTTGTTGTTATCGCTACCATGGGAATCTATGCACATGCACGGCAGATCGTTGCTTACTCTAACTGGAATCCGACAGCGAGAGCCTAGGCAAATGCCGCTGCGTTGTGCTGAATTTGGACCGCGCATGTGTGTGCGGGCACGCAAAAATCTCCAATTATCTTCTTCTTTTCGGTCTTTCCGTCGGTGGCTCAATGTCGGAGCCATTGCCGGTGACTTTTGGCTGTCTATTCCACATGTTCAATGGACGCGGCAGGAGACTTTTTGGGTACTCTGAAATCAGACCGGTCGAAGTACTCTACTGCAGCCTTATCATGTAGCTACATACCACTAAAGCGATTAAACCTAAGCGGTTCCACTGTCAAGAAGAATGCCACTCCGTGAACCGATCTCAAATAGGCATGATGTGCTCATAGAGTGGGATCTCTAGGCGACAAAAGGATAATTGCCAGCCCATCTTGGAGCTATTAATAGCCTCGGAACTTCCCAACGCCGAGGATTGAAAATGTGGTAGGAACCTTCGTGCAGTCCAGAGGATTATTAGAAGTCCTCGCCGCGCTAGTACATTGCCCCTATATATTTCGCCTACAAGGAAGATAAGATCTCAGCCTCACGTTCCTTTTCACTCACGGAATCCCTGCCGATATGGTACCATTCAATACAGCTACGAGAGCTCAAGCTCTTGGTCTCAAGGTGGCAGGACTCGAGAATGCGCAGATTGAAGATTTCACAGGGATCAAGCCTCGTACTTTGCGCAATCTTTATCAAAGAGCTCTGCATCGCGACTTCGATCCAGACACTCGGCCATGTCAAATACTCGATAAACACGTTGAAGACGCTCCACGTTCTGGCAGACCCTCCACAAATCCCGTAAAGAAGAAGTGAAAATTATTAAACATCCAGCCGAACGAAACTAGAGTTCAACAGTCTGGTCTCCTGATTCTCTTTTCCTATCTTGATTCTAACAATGCTTCACAGATTAGCCACACAAAAGCGGGCACCGGTATTTCATTTTTATTTCACAGTACGGCCGACCAAATTCTTCAGTAGGCAGAAAAGAGAGAGTGTGGGCGATGACGACGATAAGATGTTGTGCCTGATTGGGAGATTGTTATCACGTGATGATACTCCCTGCACCACCATTTCTAGCTGGAGCGGCCAGGACTTTCAGCCTTCCTCGTTGGCCGGTGCCTCGATGGAATGCGCAAGCCAAGCATGTCGCTCAAGTTTCGGGTTGCAAAGATTCCATATTAAGGCTGATGGTATATGGGTGTTCTAGAACCCGATTAGGGATTTGCAGGCCTGGGCGTCGATCAATTCAGCTTTATGCGGCCTCGACCCAATCTTAAGCAGCCATACTTTTCCTTGATTGGGCTTTCAAGGTGACCCATCCTACTTCACACATACTTACCAGCTTATCGGAAAGCCTATGTCAGGAGTAGGTACGACGAGGTGGTAAGAGGAACACAAACTGCTCAATAATATGTACTACATGTACTACATGCACCACATGCACCACATGCACCACATGCACGAGGGAAGCAGAGGCTCTCTGTTGGTGCGATTTTCCACCCATTCTCTCGCTGCACTCTAGTGTTATGCTATGGTAGAAATACGTACGCTTCCGGAAGTGATAAGGCTTTTCTGCGCGATGCAGTTGCCTCTATCTCTTGTATCCTGCTTACCACATACATCCTGGCTATCTCATGTCCCTTCTATGTGCAATTATCCAATCCTGTTTCGACCGTCATTGGTGATAATGAGGCTGAAAATGGGCAGTCGTGGTGGGCCATTTTCAGAGTCTTCCATATTTCCGCTTTCGTTCTACTCCAGTGTTCTTCATATTTCCCAATTTGTTCAAATCTCTCCTGCGAAAATGAACGAAAAACCTGGCCTCGACACGTCTGATAATATCGTTCCTATCATTCTACCTTCTTCTACTAGAGATAGAGCTTACCTAGGCCTCCGAGGTATCATTTCTATACAAACCTTCTTATACTTATTCTTTGAGATATTCTTCCCCACCGCCGTTGCCCACTCAACCAACACGACAGGCCCTCGTTGGCAAATCATCCTTCGCAGAACATTCGCAGTCTTCTTGTGGAACCCAATCCTCATCCGAGCATTTCTCATCACCATCTCCGCTCGAACAATATGCCTTTCCTTTTTCGCTAGGCCTACCAGTGTTACTCTTGCTAGCAATGCGTTTCGTCGCTCCATTCTCTTGCTGGAAAGTTTGAAGTGGATGCGGAAGGTTGTAGGCTGGACCGTCTTCGTCACGATCGGCAAAAGATCTCTCAGTAGGTGATATTCACTGCATTATTGGCATCGAACAGACCACTAAATAGTATCATAGGTCTTTATCTCATCGGTAGCGTTGTCTTAAATAACGTCGCCGTAGCACTGTTTGTGCATTTGATCGATGCGAGACGCCTATCAACAGAAGCTGCTATTGCTATCTCCTCTGTCATTTCTTTCCTCATCATACCACTAGTATCGGAAGTGTTTTATCGGCTGGTTGAGGTACCGGCTCATTGGGTTGGCAACAGACTTTTCGATTGGATCAGGACATAGACATCGTTCATTACATTCCAGCTCCTAGTAGATATATATAGACTACATCGAAAATATTTGCGGTTTTGGTATTAATGGCCTCCATACCCATCGCACACAGCATTACATCTTATTCTCTTCAGTTCGTACTACTTACCTATATATCTCCCCGTCAACTCCAACCCCAACAACGTCCCAAAAACAACTAATACCCTTCCTCAAACCCCCTTCAAATTCCCAAACAAACTTTCCCACCATCCCACTCTCTTCAAGCCTCTTCCTGACCCAAAGATCTAAACATCCAATCCTATCTCCTCCTCCTATGCTATTATCCTGCCGCATCTTGAAAAAGGCCGTCGCATCACCCCAACCAACATCCCATCCCTGTGCATACGTCCAGTGTTCAAAAGGATCAAGCGGGGCAGCGTTATCCCAGTACATGATATGGTCGCTGTAACACCGCTGCCTCAACGTATCCTTCTGATCTTGCGTTCTAGTCACGACTGCTCTGATCTCACTTGATCCCATGATGAGATGTTTAGATGCAACAATACCACCACTTTTCGTCTGTTCAATAAAGCCCCAGTCCCCACCATCCATCCAATCCACCTTCAGCGTCCAGAAGAATGACCCCGCCGCTTTCTCTTCCCACCGCTCACATTGCGCCCTGCCAAACTCCTTTGTCATCTCCCTTCTTTTTGCTTCAGCAGCACCACTTTTTATCCATGTAGCCAAAGCCAGCGTACAGGACCACTCTCCGACCACAACACCAACAGCTCCTTTTCCAGTGACATCCCCATCTTTCCCCTCAAGCTCTGCCAATTGCTTGGGTAAACCCTGGATGATTCGGCCAGCCGTTTCTGTGGAATCCGCTTCTGAGAAGCAGAAATAGACGTGCGTGTCTACTATGATTGGATTACCGGAGTTTCCACTCCCTAGATCCACATTATTCTTCCTTCGCGCATAATCAATCGCACGACACAAATCCCATGCGTCGGAGATATACAACGGTATCGTTGGATCAACCTCTGAAACCGCATCGATAACATCGTCATACCACCTATACATGCCAAGCGCATCCCAAACAGCTTCATTGCACAGCTGTATTCCCACAACCCCCTCCAGCTCCTCAATAGCAATTTGTCTCGCAATAAAAAGAACTGCATCCCTGGCAAGACCTAAATACTTCCTGTTCCCCCACAACTCCGCCCGTGTAGAATTAGTACCAGAAGGCTCCTCTTTGTTCGCACCCCCAGGTAACGCATGCAAATAAATCAAAACACCAATACCAAACGACCTCGCTTTACTCACAAACTCCTTTATAAAAGCCCAAGCGTTAAAATAAACACCCCAATAACCCTCAAAAGGGGTACTTTTACAGAATTGTGGACCCAGTGTAAAATAATCGATCGGAAGCCTTATGGTAGTGACACGAGCAACATCCCTCAACCAAACCCACTCCTCCTCCCTCACAGCACCTTTCCACCTCCGTTCAAATACCTCCCTAGTCCTCTCAATCCCAACCTTCTTAACCCAAGCCTTCACACATTCTAATTCACTACTCCCGGCATACCTTCGGGAAAAGCAGAATTGAAAAGCCATTTTTCAACGACGAATACACCACCTAAATTCACCCTGTAGTGATAACGGTAACGGAAGATCTCGTTAGCGGTTGGTGATTTGATTGTGTTAGAGTTAGGTATCTTGTCAGGATCGGTGGCAGTTTGGGTTACTCTTGGTTGGCGCGGTGGCGGTGGGAGGGGCGTGTTTTTGTTTTTGAGAATGTCTGATAATGAGTTTTTGAAGGATTGTCTCATTTTGGATTGACACTTCAATCATGGATCGAGCAGAAAAAACTAGCGAGCTTGAGATTGTTACGAAGAAGAGGAGCTACAAGAAAAGGCTGAAAGCGGTGGAAAGGGAAAGGTGGAGGGGTCAAAGCATACAGACACGTGATACTCTTTGCCAACCTTGCAAGCAGGACTGAAGATTCTGATATGATTATGGGATCACTGTCTTGCGTTAGCATAGTAGAATCACTTAAAGCATAACACTAGTCCAGTGCTTTATCAACTACCAAAAAGAGTCGCAGAGCTTGCTAACAGTACTACCAACCCCCATCCTAGTGCACATTGGGGAGGAGGACAAAACACCAAAAATTGGGGACTACACCAGTGAACCACCTAACTTCCATCCACGCCAATAAGAATAGAAACAAGCAACAGGAGAGAGCGCACCAGGAGATACAGAGGCCATGATCATTCCACCCTGACTTGCGCATCCCGAGTAAGATTGATCTATTCCTCGCCCTCAAGAGGAGCTTCCTCATCGTACTCCTCCTCGCCCTCGCTCACGGACGCCTCCTGGTATTGCTGGTACTCGGACACGAGATCGTTCATGTTGGACTCAGCCTCGGTGAATTCCATCTCGTCCATGCCCTCACCAGTGTACCAATGCAAGAAAGCCTTGCGCCTGAACATGGCAGTGAATTGATCCCCGACACGCTTGAAGAGTTCTTGGATAGAGGTGGAGTTGCCGACGAAAGTGGAAGACATCTTGAGACCGCGTGGAGGGATGGAGCAGAGGGCGGTCTGGACGTTGTTGGGGATCCACTCAACGAAGTAGGAAGAGTTCTTGTTTTGGACGTTGCGCATTTGATCTTCGACCTCCTTCATGGAGACCTTACCACGGCTATCGAATTGTTAGAATACCCAGTGTAATGAAGAGTATAATTGGACTTACAAGATGGCGGAGCAAGTGAGGTAACGACCATTGCGGAAATCAGAAGCAGCCATCATGTTCTTTGGGTCGAACATCTGCTGGGTGAGCTCTGGAACAGTGACAGCGCGGAAGGAGTGAGCACCACGGCTGGTAAGAGGAGCGAAGCCAACCATGAAGAAATGAAGACGGGGGAAAGGAACCATGTTGACAGCCAACTTGCGGAGATCGGAGTTGAGCTGACCAGGGAAGCGCAAGCAGGTGGTAACACCAGACATGACAGCGGACACGAGGTGGTTCAAGTCACCGTAGGATGGGTTGTTTAGCTTGAGTGTTCGCATGCAAATGTCGTAGAGAGCCTCGTTGTCGATACAGAAGGTCTCGTCTGAGTTTTCGACCAACTGATGGACGGAGAGGGTGGCGTTGTAGGGCTCGACAACGGTATCGGAGACCTTGGGGGAGGGAACAACGGAGAAAGTAGCCATCATGCGGTCAGGGAATTCTTCGCGAATCTTGGAGATAAGAAGAGTTCCCATGCCGGCACCGGTACCACCACCGAGGGAGTGGGTAATCTGGAAACCTTGGAGACAGTCGCAACCTTCGGCTTCGCGACGGACAACATCAAGAACCTGGTCGACGAGTTCGGCACCCTCAGTGTAATGACCTTTGGCCCAGTTGTTTCCTGCACCAGATTGACCGAAGACGAAGTTGTCGGGGCGGAAGAGTTGGCCGAAAGGACCGGCACGAACGGCGTCCATAGTACCTGGCTCGAGATCGACGAGCACAGCGCGGGGTACAAACTTGTTGCCGGAAGCCTAGTAAATATGTTAGAAGCTGTCGAACGCGCTTTTTGCATCATATTTACCTCGTTGAAGTAGACATTCATGCGCTCGAGCTGGAGATCGGAGGTACCATTGTACCTAGTAAATATTTAACAACCCCAAAATTATCTAAGGCGCGCTCTATGGTAACTTACACTCCGGATCCGTCAAGACCATGCTCACCAGAGATTGTTTGCCTGTACAGACACGTTGTTAGTCGATGGTCCTCTGTTAAATGCCAATTTTGATCTCGTGGTGTACGAACCAGAAGGCAGCACCGATTTGGTTACCCTTTAACAACGTTAGCAGTCAGCTTCGAACGGTAGAGAAGACGTTTACGTACGCATTGACCGGTCTGGAGATGAACCTATATAACGAAAGCACTTGAGTTAGCCAAAATTCTTTCAAAGCTTCTCATGTTATTTCTTGGATGCCTTGACGCGGGGCAATAAACTCAGGGGATACGCGTGAAAACAATGGTTGTGCGGACGGGGAACACATACAATTTCGCGCATCTTGACTGATTCTATTTGTTTAATGTGTGTGGAGGATGGTTTGAAGGAGTTTTTGTGGGGTATGGAGGTTTGTTGCGAGTGGTGATTTATGTTATCGTTGAGGAAGCGGTCAAGAGGGAGAGGAAAAACCAAAGGCGCTTGGACTTTGTTGTTGTGCTAGAGCACGACACTAACCCAATTGGGGATCAACACCATCTGCCCCACATCGACCAAGGGTCCCTTTTCTCGGTGCCTGTTGCTACAACACTTTGCTCGTCAGTGTTTTTGGTCAATCTACGTCCGTATTAATATCATCTATGCAAGAGAAGTTGGAGGCTATTAGGGGTGTCAAGTGATATGGATTCTAATGACCTGCAGCCACTCGCATATCAACTTCTGCCTAGTACCTCGTGCCAGAAATGGCAGAAGAACAGTGCATCCTGAAGCAAAGGAGGCCCAATCCAATCAGGGCCATATCTCACTCTCCAGTCCACTGTTCCATTTAACAGCGTCTCCTAAGTCCGTTGTTTTATGCAACCAGTAACCTCGAAAAGGTTTTCCCTGGAGTTTTTCTCACAGTACGGCAGGTTTCTGGAATCCCAATCGGATAAACAACATCTCTAAGTACCAGAATCTTGACCAGATATGTCTACAGCTTCTGGCGTCAGTAAAGCAACTTCTCCTTAGAGGACTGTACATTCCAACAATGTGGAAGGCCTCCGAATGGTATGCACAAGAGTCTTGTGCCGAAATCATGAAGCTCGAGGGAGTACGCTGCCATGGCCTGGCAGTGGTCTAGCTTATATACCTCACCGCACAGCATTGCAGGGTATCCTTCTTCATGATTTGCAGTACCATCAAATTCTGGTTACGTGCAGTCCTTACAATCTGCTGCACTAATGGAGTTTTAGCCAGACTTACTCTTCAGGCTATTGCCGAATCAGCTTGGTTGAGAATATGGGTTCGAGGCGTCAAGGAGGCTTCTTCAATAGCGAGTATCAGCGTCAGTGGTGATGATGGGGATACCTGACAAAAGGACTTCATATGCCTAACATGTGCTCCATCACCAGACGTGTCAATTATCACCACCATTACCAGATGATGGTAAAAGTAATTAGCCACATATTGGCTTCAACATGCTATGCATCAAAACATAAAACAAGAATTCGAATACTCAGACTTGTTCCGGACAGCACTTGAACAATAGTAGCATTGGAGTAACATGGGTGTGGCAGAACCACTTCCATACATCGATTCCCATTAGTACTTTCACGCTATAGGCGTACAAGAAGGAGAATGTATGTCTTATATATACCAGTCAAAGAAGTCCGTACGCAAAACAATTTCGTCATTTGCAAGCCCAGTCATCTAGGCAGTTGAGGTTACCTCTAGGTGTCGATTTTGTATAGTCGCTGAGTCACGTTATATTTTCGAACTTATCTCGTCCATTCGAAAGGAACTAGAAGTCAAAGCGTAGAGACCGCATTTGCAAGTCGCTAGATCCTCCCTGAAAGGTTAAATCTATCTACATCTATTCTTATGAGGCCACATTCAGTCACTGCGCAGTGTGAACGGTCTCGTATAAGACAGCTACTATTGATCTGACTAGCTCTCATTATCTCAGAAATTCCTCTACAACAAAACCAGTGTGGATTGAGGTCAGTTCGTTGAGCTTAATAACTCCGACTTCGCGGAAGATTAAAGAGAGACGCAACAGCTACGAAAAAGGCTCTTCGTATATCTGCGTCATACACATTGGCTATCTACCCATTTATTGTGATGATGAGCATATTCATCATTCAATATGGAAGACCATAGCAACATTTCCATCGCCACCATATTTTTGGAAATATATGCGCTATATGTATCGAATGATGCTCATTACCTCTCACAGCGGCTGTAATGCTAGATAATAAACACGATCACTCGAAAATCGATATAAACTTCTTGCGTACGAGCAAGACAGTATTTTTTCGACTGTTAGACAGCCTAGGACACGCTGGCCTGCTCATTCAGCCAAAGCGTAGATCATCTAAACGCTTGTGGACTCTTAATAGAGATGCACGATGATACTTTTTGACCTCCCCACGCCGAGCGTCTGACAGATGCATAGATGTCTTTCATGTGACTTTGAACGACGAGAACTTCTGAGACCAAGTTCGGAGCCACAATCATCGATTAACATCTGAAATCGAACACAATCAGCAAGCCACATTGTCGATCTGTGATTGCCAGTTTGCACGTGTCGGTACAGCTTTCTCTACCGCTTGCCCTGCTTCCCTTTCTACTTGCATGCTGCGAGTTGTCGATAGGAATGAATCTATGGCTCTTTCGTAGTAGGCCGATGATGAAACAGCGAAGATTCTTGACGATACGGGCGAGTCTATAAAGAACAAGAAGACGGCCAAAAAAAGCTCAGAACCTAGTCAATATCTTTTTTCCATATACCTTTATGTTCCCTATATACAAAGTCAGCGAGTCCCTCACTGTACCTCTATTAAAACATAATAGATTGAAGGTACCGAAAATCATCGAAAGAACGCATTCCCAAGCTCTATGATCAAACTGCCTACCACAGTTAGGGTATCTTCGAAACAACTTGCCACAGTTCGACATCGTGAACGGTCAGTACCTGTTTGATTGTAACTGAGGGGTCCGTAGCATTGCATTAATTTGAGTACTGCTTGCCCAGAGCTGCAAAGAAAGCTTGGCTATTGTAGCATGATGATTTTTGAAAGGTGAAGGTCGAGTCATGGATGAGAACCTCGCTTGGGGCTGATACAAGACTTCTAGGTATGGATTCGGTGAAGCTTGGTCGTACGTGCTGCAGGTGTCATTCCTGTACCTATGGCTGCATTCATTATCTAGGACTGAAGTAGAATACTGCAGCGGATGGTTGAATAACACGGATTGAAATTTGCCATGCGTTCATGGTAAGTAGCGGTGGATCCACCCGTTCATTCAAGTTCTCGATAGTAGGAATGAAGTGAGAGAACTATGAATAACAGTGGCAATATAAGCAACGATAAGAGATTGAAGCTGTACGAAGCACTGTATGTGAATATGCAGAGGGCGAACGACAGGCCTGCACAATGCCTGTCCTCCCAATGCTTCTAGCGATATTCTAGAAGGAGGGTTGGAGGTTGGTTTGAAGGCGCCCCGCCGGCACCCCCTCTTCCACAAACGGATCCATTTAACATCCCAAACCGCGTCCGGGGGCGAAATATTTTAAGCAAGCAAAGGAGTTCTATTTTAAGAAAGCAAAGGAGTTCATGAACGCAATCTATCCAAATCCATCGTCTCCAACAAGGGCAGGGCAATAAAAAATATACGCGTTTTCGGCCCATATTTCCAACTCTCGTGCGCGCCCAGGAAATGAATTTGTGCTCATCACGCACTGTCTCATGCCTTCTTTTGCCCGCGTTTCATCAATGGATCTGCATGCCTCAACTGGCCTTGACATCTCCCATCCGCAGCAACAGCTGCCGGAGCATTCCTAGCCATTGGTAGGAAGATACGGGCGTGCCTTCGTGACGGAAACAGACGAGGCCAAGGGATACGAGCCTGTTTGAGAAGCGAGGGACGACGATGGGATGTGATACTGAACAGCTAACCCAAATATTTTCTGTACCGCAGCTTGTGTCTCGTGTTTGCGATTTTCCCTAATATAAACGGCATGGCATGCCATTAAAGCATTCCGTGCCTGTCTCTCTTTTTTATTTTCCCTCACTCGTGGCAAGAACCATACGTAACCTCATTTCTTGGGATACTTAATCTGCGTTTTCCGTCATTTGCTGTCCAATCTGTGCTTTTCTCATCTCTTTAGACCAAGCAGTCCGTCCGTCTGGGTCGAGACAAGGAGGAACCTGACAGTAGATTGTACCGGTTTGAGGGAAAGAGAACTCAAGGACCCTGTTGTTTCACGCATTAATATACCTGGACCCATACCGCTCGTACTTGTGCAACCTCGAGCCCCATTTCTACGATCCATTTAATATTTGTGGTACACCTTCCCCAACAACAACCAACAAAAGCGTCCTTTCGTTCATAGATACATCCCACCGTATCCACATTCAATTCAGCGAAACGGCAGGACCCTTTGCGCTTGCCATTGCGCTCTTTTGAATCGAGGTTTCGGCAACGACACTCGATAACCTTTAAGCCTTCATCGATCTCCAACAAGGGCACTCTTCACTGAGCTGGCCTTTTTTTCACCTCCAAAAACCCGCAACACCCAAAACAAAACCGTCCTTCCGCGAACACTACTCAACAACAATCAGAAGATGTTCCAATCAATCACTCCACCCCTACAGGCAACAAGCTTCCGTCTCCGTCTCCGCACCGCCTTCTCCCCTTCGCGGAATGCATACGCCTCCTCCTCCTCATCAACATCAACCACATCACCCCTCTCCCGCCGTGAATCTGATGAATTCTCACCAGCATCATTCTTCTCCTCCTGCTCCAATTCATCGACCTTTTCGGCATCATCTCGTCTTCGAGCACTGCTCATGAGGCACCACAAGCCCTCCATCACAGATCTGAGACTGCAAGAAGAGAAAATTACCTTTCGTTCAGAGCTTAGCCTCCTTGAGCCACGACCGCAGAGCATGATGGTTATGGGTGGAATCTTTGAGGTTCTTGAGGGTCGTGCATGATCATATCGTCGATGTCAATGTCGATGCTACGAAATCTCTGTGCGTGTACGTGGTCACTACTACAACACCCCGGGAGACCAATGTGGGGGAGTTTGGGCCCTTTCGATACACCTATTCTGTGCGGCTCATGTCCAGCCAGTCCCATGCGCTCTGATCTCAAGGCGTACTGTACGATTTAACTGAATGAGGGGAATGATATGGCGTTTTCACACTTACCGGAGAGCTCACGGGTTATCTCCTTGGTTTCGAATCTTATATGGAAAAAGGTGTTCGAGAGTCGATACTACAGGTTTTTAAATATGTTTATCATGCAGATATGTTCACGGACATGGCAAACGCAAAGCATGGAAGTTAGTCAGATATCTGCAATGCGTAATACGCTGGTTTTTCCTTTTCTTACAAACATGGCATTCTGCGGTTATGCAATGTGACCAGACGATTATGAACAAATGTCGCTTTCAACTGCGTTAACTCAACTACTTGCTAAGTGCTTCAGCCCAGCAAAATCACTGCCCCACACATCTCATAAACCCAAAAAGCAATAATCGAACAGTGTCTTCAATTCCATGTTTATCCTTACCCCAACCCCGAAAAAAAGAAAGCAAAACCTGCTTCACACAAACGCCACCGCTATGCTACGAAAGACGACCCCATCTAACCTTTACCGTCACCATATTCCTATATCACATCGTAGAACCCCGTCGCCAAAATAATCGAGACAACATACACAATGGGTAACTCCAGGCTGATGCAGCTCTTTTAGGCCCCTGATCAATCGACCAAAGTGGTGGTCGACCAGGACTCGCTTGTGAATAAGCCCCGGCCCCAGTCCAATGCGGGTTTCATGAGTGAGATCCTGTCACCCGCCACACCCCATATTCCGGACCCCATCATGATACCAAATCATTAACAATCCGTCGTTACCTTGATTGCCAGTCGCCCTAGCCGCCGAAATCCCAGACTCTAAGATAGAAACGCCATTATTTCGCTACCTCCTTCCGTCACCACCACCCCCACTCGCCCTCCTCGTAGAATAGCTTTTCCTAATCGATTCTCCCCAGGCACTATTATCAAGCACATCAAGCACATCCCTCGCACTGACATTACTGACAGCCCTACTGCGACTATGGCCACCATCATCCGAACCATGCACCCCAAGCGGAGAAGTAGGTCTACTAATCGCAGCGGCAATATGCCAATCATCACTGATGTTACTGTTGCTGTGTTCGTGGAAGGGTCCTCCTCCTCTGGAACGGGTAGGTGATCCGGTCGGGGTAGTCTGTATACTATTGACGCTGGGTTGGCTGCGGAGGTGGCGGCCGCTAGATGATGGACCGCCGTAGTCTGATCCGCCTTCTGGAGGTGTGATGGCGCCGTGGCGGGGTGAAGATGGGGCGGATGAGCCGAGGGAGGGTGGTCCGAAGCTGCTGAGGTCTTGACCGTCAAATGGGGATACGAGGTGTGTATTATCGTCATTGACGCCTTCGTCATCGACAAAGATTTCGGGAACTGTAAATTGAGGTACGACAGTCATACGCCCTGCATGCTTGCTCTTTATGTGATTCCTGAATTTGCGGTTCCAGTAAACGGTATCGAAGAAACCGATGACGACGTTGCGGCGGACAGCTTCGTCTACGCGCTGTAGCCTTGCTCTTCGGCGCAGGAACTCATGAAGTCTAGCACTTTATTAGTACTCTGTTATACGGTCGAGATGCAAACGAACATGCCTTAGACTTCTATTATCGTTGATAACTTTATAATGCGCAAGAATCATAAGCAGTGACGTAAATGCGATACCTTTATCTGGATCGCTTGATACGAGCACTTCCTCATGAAATTTATTCATGCGCGCTCGCCTTCGTCGTATTTCGCGTATGGGAAGCTCAGCAAGTCTAGCATTGAGCTTATGGATGTCGATCTCATGAGGCTCGACTGTTCCTTCGACAGGCAAGCCAGACTCGCGTCTCGGCCGGCTACAATCTTCTATGAGTCTCGCAATCGTGAAGTCGCCATCATATATGCGCATTTCAAAAACGCCAGAAAGTTCCTGTCCTCACCATTAGCAACAATAGCTTTTGAGATTGAGCGTAAGACTCACGCCCAAGAGCTTAGGAAATGCCTCTTTGGAAATAAATCCCGTCCCATCCGGATCAAACTCCGCCCACGCCTGCTTAAATCTTCGAATCTCCTCCCGACTAATAACACTCAACCCACTACTCCTCTGATAAACATAACTAAAGCTCTCATAGATAAGCGAAACGAACAAATTCACAAAAATATACATGCTCAGGATATTCCAGGCAATGAACAAGAAACGAGCCCATTCCGGTGATCCACAATCCCCTTCACGGAAAGACTCGCCGACGACGCAATAAGGTGGGCGCATGGATGCGAAGTCTTCCATGATCTGGTTCCAGCCTTCGCCGACGGACATGCGGAAGAGGAGGATGAGGGCTTTGGGAACGTTGCGAAAGTTGACGTTGCCGGATTCGTTGTTGTTGAATTTGGTGAGGCCGAAGGTTTGGGTCAAGGCGATGGCGAAGGTGAGGAATAGGACGAACCAGGTCGCTAGGAGATTGAGAATGAGAGGGAGGGAAGCGGCCGCTGTCTTGAAGAGCTGATCTAGTTGGTTATTTCGTGGGATGATGAGTAGCGCAATGGAAACAAGGGAAAGTTTGTGAAGACGGATGATGACCCAATTACTAGGCTGTGCGATTGCGAGAATGGACGTGACGAAGGCGGCGCCTACTGATAGGACGCCGTAAAGATCCCAAGAACTACGCCGGAAACGAGGCCATGTGAGACCGATGAAACGGATGAGAAGGTTGGCAATGTAGACCAGAACGAAAGCGAGGAAGATGTAGTCTAGTCAGTCAGTACGAGACGAGAACACGAGGTCAGGGAACAACATACCCCTTGACGTATCCCATACATCACTAGGGGGATAGAATTCCACACAAAGTAGCGTAAGATGCAAAACAAGCGTCCCCGTCACAACCCTCTGCCACCTCCCCGTCTTCCTTACTGCCCTCCTATAACACCACTCCTTCCAATCTTCCCTCTTTTGATTTGCAAGCGGCCTCTTCGATGGCGAAATTTGCCTAAGCAGCTTCCTCAATTCAAGCCAAGATCTCTGATCCGCCGTCAAAAATGCGACACCAGTTTGTTCGGTGTAATTACGCATAAACACGGAGACAAACAAAGTCAACACGAAGACGGCACCAAGCAAATTGAATACAACAAAGAAGACGGCGTAACCGTAGTTGCTAAAGTCTTTGGGTTGTTGGCCGACGCCGGTGATGGAGATGGCTTGCCACATGACGTCCACCCAGCCTTCTTGCGAAACAATCTGAAAGAGGATGAAGAGGGCATCGGAGAAGTTGTCGAAAGAGTAGTAAGGGTTAGATACGACACGGGGAGCAAGAATGTTCCAATTGGACGGACTACTGTTAGTCATATATTCTCCAACGCAATCGTTCAAATTGGAGATGGGAGCAAGGAAACCGGATTGTGGAGTTGGGCCCGAGTCGTTACAGGACTGCATTTTGCCGACGAAGAGGTTGAGTCCGTAAACGGCGAAAGGGACGAGCAAGCTGATGGAAACGAAAGCAGCCTGGTTAAATTAGTGCGTATACATAGCCTTGTAGATTTTGAAGATAAACTTACCGAAGCAACCTTAACGCCACCCCTCACGATGACCGAATGAAAGTTATTCCTAGCACTATCACTAACATTGAGCAACCTCAACGCCCTCAATGCTTTGAAGGCTCCTACAGCTCTCGAGACTTGACCCTCATTATACAAAGCAGTTGCGACACTGATCCATAGCGTGACCAACACAACCCCATCAATGAAACCCCAAGAGCCTCTAAAGTAAGCATTCGGAGTGAAGAAGAACCCATCTGCGATGACTTTGATGGCAGCTTCTACAGTAAAAAGAATCGCAAACCCCATGTCTGAAAAGACGAACCAATTCCTAACGCTGAATGGTTGATTCTTGAAATATTCTTTCTGATAAAGAGGTGTTGTGACACAAGCCAGAATGACCATAGCCACGACAGCACAGTAGATGAATGCTGAGAAGGCGTACCAGACCGGAACTGAGGGCGCAACCCCATCGATGCGATCGCCACCCCGTCCAGGACCCACAATCCGCTGGCATAGTTTCCTAAGGGCGTTGTGTGGTTTGAACAGAAAAAGAGAAACATTGTAATTTGGATGTTTCCGCAAATAATCTCTCTGCGCCCTCTTCCGCCGATCCCGGGCGGACATGACTTCCTTGGCCATTTGTCGGGGATCCAAATCTTCGTATGCTCTCGAAAATTCTAGCCGTGAGTAGAAGGGATTTGGTTCCCGGTGCTGGAATTTCCGCACAAATCTACCCCACAAACTAGACATGGTTCCCGTATCAACGACATGTGTCGTGGGAGCAGCTCTTAGCGGTGGTTGTGCCTCTTCCATCTGTTGATTAGACAAAGGTGTCGGATCTTCCTGTTCATCTAGAAAGTCCTTCACGACTGCGTCCTTGAGAAGCATTTCCGTAGTTGCACTCCCAAAAGCGAGTGGATCTCTCTTCCGTCCCGTCACTGCGCCGAATTTAAATATGGAGGATAGGGATAAGTTTCCATTACCTCCAACCCCAAGTTCCCTCTGCTGAAGAAAGGCTTTGACTTGCTGTAAGCGCTTATCATCCTCTGAAATATCGAAATTTTCCTGAATGACAGCAATAAACATATTCAAGACGATGAAATTTGCAAGAATGAACCACAGAATGAAGAAAGCAGCACCCATCCATGCAGTATTGAAGAAGACGTCATAGTTGGTAACACTGTACACCATAGTTGTCCAATTTTCGCTGGAGAAAATTTGGTACATCCCGAGAAATGAATTGTACAAGCTGTCGAATGTGATCTTGATGGTGTTGCCACTTGAATTTTGCTGTGGGAGTGAACCACGGAACATTTGGGCGGCGAGGATTGCAGCGAGAAATGTAAGGAGGAACACGAAGAGGATTAGATTTAGCAGACCAGAGAAGTTGCCCAGGACAGTCATCTATTGATTGTTAACATTCTCCCTACAAAGAGAGGATGATGTCGCCACTTACAATGAGATCGCGCGTAATCGGCACAGCCAAAACAACACGATACACCCTCAAAATCTGAAAAATTGTGAGCCACGCATACGGTTGTCCAGAATTACGTATCGGTGGTAATTGTATGATACTCGTAATAACCGCAAGAGCAAGATCAGCAATATTTCGTTTACTGCGAAAGAAATGCCTCCAATCCGTCATAAATCGGAGTACGATCTCAAGTAGTAGCACAAATGTGATAAAAGTCTCCACATTCTCAATGAAGTGTTCGCGTGCTTTGCCCATAGTTGCGCTTCGTAAGCATTGAACAACAAGTCCAAATGCTATGAGCGCAATCCAAAACCATCTCGACTTGTCGTATATGCGCTTCACTGTACTCATCCGTGGTTTTCGAGGTTCTACCCCTCGTGAATCTTCCTCTGCACCAAGATGAATACTCCCACTCTCTTCACCTGTGAATGCGGAGACTTTGCCTTCTTCTCGTATGACCTGGAAGGAAGAAGTGATAACGGCAATGAGCAAGTTCACCAGCCAGAAGAACATGATGACAATTCCAGCCGCGAAGAAAAGCGCCGCGGCGAGGTAATCACTGTCAGTGAGGTAATACATAATGTCCGAAAAGGTATTCGAGGACATCATAACGAACACCAGTTCCAACGACTGGAAGATGTTGTCGAAGCTGACTGTGCCGTTGTATGGACTCATGCCTTCGATACACCTTGAATTGATAGGGCATAGAAAGCCTTTGTGAGTATCTGCACCATTTGAGAGTACGCCGTTCTGAAGTTTCTGCCACGGCATCGCAGACCCATTCGGAGCTAGCCATCCACCGCAAAATTGGAATGAATTCGTGAAGTTGTTGGAAGGGTTTCCAGGTTCGAACCACACGCAATTGCGCTTGAGACTGGACTTGAAGCTCTGAAGACCAACGATAGCAAACAGAAGCCAGAAGAATCCAATCAAGACAGCCACATTCGTAAGCAGACCGGCAGCTTTCTTTAAGCTCCGTAGAATGACAGTGGTCCCGCTCGTAAGATATAGCAACCGCAAAATTCGGAGACAGCTCAACATGCGAAACACGAAAATATGTCTTGTTCCTTCGATCTTGGAGATTGACAGCACAATGCTGATCCAATACGACACCACGGCCAGAAAGTCCAATCTGTTAAAAGAATGTCGTAAGAATGCTCTATGCGCCAATCGCTGCCGTTGCTTCTGCCGTGATCCACCTTTGACTTCTGGATCCTGCATATTGCTCGTAAAGCTCCGCATAATAGACGGCTGCTGCGGATCCGCACTATTGGGATCAAAGCTTCCGACTCCAGGTCGCGGTGGACGATTATGCGGTGTACTCCCAAAGACTTCTCTCGCCTTCTCCCAAATAGCCTGTCGAACCCCGATTTGACGATTGATAGTGCTGTACTCTGTTGGATTGACAATGAAACCAGAAACAATACTCCGAGTGACTATCTCAGCGGTGTATATACCAAATAGTCCCATGAAGACATAGTCAATCCACGTTCTGCCCCAAGTGAATGCATCAGAATCATTGTAATCAATGTTCCTGCTGGAGTCGATGGCAAGCAGAATGGCTTGAACGACAATCAGAATGAATATCGTCGGTTCTGTCACCGGATGAACAAGAAGGTCGCATAGCTTCATGCGTATGGTGCTGTCCGGAGGGAAGATTCCCAGAGAATTCCCCTTCAATGGATTCATGCTTCTCATTGTCCGCGAAGAAGATCGATTCGGTACCGACTCCACCGCCTCCACCGAAGGAACTTTCTCCACCCTCCCACCATCCTGATCAGACCCACCATCCACATGCACCACGTCACCCGTGAGCGACGACTGCACCGAACGAGTTCTTTCTCTGACACTCGATGACTTTCGCCTAATAGTCCTATCAACAACATCCTGCTCATTACTCAGATTTACAATGCGAGTGGACATGTTGCGAACAATAGTTCCCGCCCTCTGCAACGTAGAACCGGTCGCATTGGGCGAGAGCGATCTCCGCAAAGAACCAGATCTTCTAATTCCGCCTGTCTCCGCCTGATTGAGATCGTCGCCTAATCTGGAGGCAAAAGCCGGCGTGATTCCTACATCTGAAAAGCGTACACTCCTTGTGCGATCACTGCGTTTAGCTGAAGGAGTAGGTGAAGTAGGTAAGCTTGAACCCGCAATAGGTTGGAGATGCCTCGAATCGGTCAAGGGCGTCCTATCCGAACTGGATTGGGTAAAATAATCCCCCGAATCTCCATTTTCTGATGGTGTGGCTCCAGGACCTGCATCAGGCAAGGTAGCCAAACTAGAAGTACTAGTATTGTTCGCCCAATTCGACGCGACGGGCTCGGTAGAGGGTCCAGCAGGTGTGAAGCTCAAACCAGCAAAGCCTCCTATAGCTTGTTGGAAGCCAGCAACATCAACCGGACTCGTCGGCGACGCCTCCACATTACCACCAGTCTGATGCCCAGCGTGACTATTCCTCCCCGGAATAGCAAGATGCGTTGCCCCACCAAGCCCACCACCAATCACCCTTCCCGTATCAGGATCCCTCTCCGCTATAGGTGCGTACAGTCCCCCATACCCCCTTGGAATATTCCTTCCCCCAGAGAGTCTATTCCTGACGATGTCACTGATAGCCCTCGCCCTCCCAGGTGGCTCCTCCGAGCTTCCACCACTACTACTTCCACTCTCTTGCTGCCTTCCTCCATTGCGTACTGTCGACTTCGTGAGGTCTTGTAAGGGAATCTCGGGGGTCGAAATATTGCGTCGGTGGTTTGGGTCGTTAAAGTCCATTGGTTATAGTACAATGGACACCGATATCCCCAGCGCTCCTGTCACGCTGTCTAGATTTCATTTGTTCGCGCAGTCTTTCAAAACTAGTGAATGTATCGAATCTATTATCTGCAACTTCTTCGGACTGAAAGACCTTGTGGCATTGCAAAAGTTGTATCTGTCGCGATTATGGGGGAAATGCGGAGGTGCGACGGGATAGCCACGCAGTTGACAGAAAGTTGAGCTGAGATGATTCTAGGCAACGAACGTGAATGGAAGCGTTTCGGTTCGAATTGTGGAAATTCCAACAAAGTCAATCGCAAGTCAGTGAGGTGTCGTATGCGTAATCTCGCGCGCGCTGTGAATAAGCACAAGTAGGCAAATCACTGCGCCTCAGTTGCGCTGCAGGATTACTAGTAAGGAATAATCAGCCCTATCAAAAACTGACAAGCCAAGCCAAGACTCCGTCTTCTTGCCCTTGCCCCTCCTGTTTGGGGTCCAGTGGGGCCCTAGAAAACACTTGATATCCATGTTATGATTGGGATTACATACAAAGATATTCAGTATCCTAAATTCGGACTTGCAACGACAGTGATGAGATGTTCCTTTGGAAGGATCAGGATTAATTTCTAAAAGTTTCCACACCGAAAACCCCTAAAAACCCAGCAAAATGCAAACACTTCAATCTCTTAAATCCGGACTCGCAGGTATTTCGTAATAGAGTTTTTCGTGGATAAGACCTGTATTCATTTCTCAAATATGTACTCATAACCAATACATCCAGAATCCCAGCAAACGACAAACACTTCCATCACCAAATCCAGCCTCGGAACACTCGTCCAACTGAAGACCGCGAATTTGCGTTGGGCCTGCTTAGCTTCTATCTCTACACCTGTACTGTTCTGCTCCCCGCTACTAGGGACAACCAGCACAATATCGCCGAACTTATATCATGGAGCCGGAACGGACTGAGCCTTCTCACTGTCCCTGCTATCCTGGGCCATGGCTGCCAATTCTCCACGGCCTGGATTCTTTCCGACATGGTACATCCTTCCTCCCGTCCATATCCCAATCGCCACCGTACTTCGTGAAGGGGGAAGAGAGACCAGCCGGCGGGGGATTGATTACGCCTGTCCTGCTGATGCGTCGTTTGAAGATGATATTGCGGCGCGCTCATATGATGAGGCCTCCTGGTCATTGAATGGATTTCAATTTGTCTGCCCACTCGCACTGAAAGATTGCTGGATATGAGCGCTGGCATGCTCTACAAAGTCTGGCTGAAGAAGGCAATCACTCAGACCGGCCTTTACCGCTGAGAGTGAACCTGCGTATTTTTCGGATTGGAGATGTTGGAGAAGGAGCTGGTGAGGATTCTGCGGAACTCTTCTCAGAGCTTTCACCACTTGTTGCTGAGGAAGATCGTCGTCGCGTCTCGGCGAGTATAGACTCCAGTGACACATTGTCTGAAGAGATGGGGGCCATTGACGTGTCGAGCAGTTCTGTAAACTTTGAAGCAGTCATTTTGTTTGTCTGTAATGTAATGAGTTCGCAAACAACAATCTCGCAAGTCAATTGTCAGGACTTGACTATTTGATAAAAGGAACAATGATGGAGCTTATTTAAAAAATATCACATTGTGGCAATTTCAGGGGACATTATTGTACTACTTATACAACTACTGTCGAGAAGCTGTGCCCCTCTCCATCCAACAGGAAACAAAGTCATTCATTCGACCGTAACCCTTGAAGTTTTCAAGCCACCATTTTGCTTGGTACCTTTTACGCGAATCTCCTCCGCGTGGCAATGGCTGGGGATTTCTGGAATTTGTGGAGCACAATTTTTTCAAACAGGGTCTCGAATTCTCGATCGTCCATTTGCTGATTCAGGTTACGCGGCTAGCCCGAAGGGAAACCCTTTATATCTGAAGTTGGGGCGAAAAACTCTTATGTTTCATGATGCCGAAAATAGCATCAATCGGCTGAGAGTCTTTGCAACACCATGTTCTGATCTCTCGTTGGATCAAGGTATAACTAATTCCTTTCACTTTGGACTGTTTCTGAATAAATGGGTGGCGATCTAGACTGCTTCGAGAAAAAGATCGCTCCTTCCAACACGCGCACCTGATCAGGTTACAAGAAAATGTGCATTGGCGACGTCTTCGCTTCAATCCTGCTACATAAATGGCTCACGAGACCACTCCACTTAGACTCACACGTAAATCCTTTGTGCAGGAACCAACGACGCCCGCACGAAGCTATTTGAGTAGTCTTACCTCGGCCTATGCAGTTAGCAAATGTCTTATCGATAAAACTGCAAAACCCTTCGTGGCCATAGTCATATTGGAGTTCAAAACAGGAGTACTTGTGCAAGTTCAATCCTCCGCACTGGGCTCTATGCAAACTGAATATTCTAGAACTGGTGGCCTGCTATTGGCAAATTCGCCTTCCAACCTACATAGACTAGATTTGCTTGGTCGAGGCGCATGCGACGTCTGTTGTTGCGTAAACGTACACCTATACACATCACGTAGGACGGGCGTACGTACTGGCCCGTTGCACGCGACTGTGTTGACCTACCCATCGGCACATGGTATTTACTTTAGGCTACAATAATATTCACCCGAATATAGAAACCTATAGCTGCCTAACGTCTAATTCCAAGTACTGCCTAAACCACTACCCTTGATATCTTAATCCTTTGACTCACAGCAAAGACTCCCACTCTCTATAAATCACCTACGTCCCCGCGCCCTATTTCTAAGAACCAGCTTTTCTTTCTCCGCGCTGAGATCAAAGAGTAGTATCTGTTCTTCTTTCAGTTTGATTACTGATTGGTGTCCTACGGGGCATGCAAAACAAAACAATTTTTGGAAAACTGGGATTGGAGATCACGTCTTTAATCCCGCGGTGACACCTCTATTGCACTATTTGAGGTTGTCGCGATTTAAACTTTTTTTTCATTGGTCGACTCGTCTGCGGATGGGGGACTGAAGAAGAAATTGATGAGAGAAGATATACCACATCAGGCAGGCAGAGCATACGGAGTGATCAGTACAAAGGCAGCTGCTGTGACCTCAAAAGACAGACAGCATGGACAACTTAATTCAATTAAGAGCTTATTTGGTTCTGCCACGCACTGAGGATATCGGACATAACAAAATGCTCAGTCATCTTGCTACTGCTTTGGATAAACTAAAGGTTGGAGTGCCTTTTCTTCATTTTCAATGAGCCCGGGACGAAAGATCTGTGAATTTCAGTTCTATGAACAAAACACCTTATGTTTAGAGGCGAGGGAATCATTGGCTGCATGACCTTTGCACATTTAACTTACAAAAGAAATTTGGAGTTAATTTTTGCTTGAGAATCTAAAATTCTAGCATATTAGGAAATCTCTGGGAGGTAAAATAATGCGTGAATTTCTTCCGAAGGACCCACATGCGGAGAGTTCAAAACGGTCAATATGAAGGCAAAGTAAATCCTACAACGCTGCTTTCCTTGCCTGTCTCATCACACCAGACAGCTTCGCACAGAAGCCGTTACATGCCGATGCAGTCCCATCATCGGTGGTTCCATCACCAGAAAGAAGAGGAAGGACATTCTCTTCCTCCTCTGTATTGTCCATTTCGTGCAACAAGACCTTTACCTGCTGTTGGATGACTCGAAGAAGAACGTTGTCCTTCAAATTCTCTGGAATGTCAACGACGGGGATTTCCCTCGATACCTTGGGTTTCTTGACGTTCTCCGACTCTTCTTTCGAAGGCTCTTCTCCAGCCGAAGCTGTCGCTGCGAGCTCTTCTGACGCAGCTTCAGCAGGAGTACCGCTGTTATCGCTGACGACGTCCCAGCCATTCTCTGCTTCATCGAGACCCTTACCACCGCGAGCCACAATAAGTAGAGCCATCACGAACAACTCTTTGAGATATGCAAAGCTAAACCCTTCGGTCAATGTGGCGATAATGGGGCTAATGTCAGAAGAGAAGTCCACACTCTCGTTCTTTGCTAGTTTCGTCCTCCAATAATCGCAATAGGCAACCCTTTCGGAGTGACTTGGAATCTTGAAGTGATACTTGCGATCAAAACGGCTTGGACGCTTAGCAATTGCAGGGTCGAGACTGTTCAGGTGGTTGGTAGACCCAATCATGAGAATGCCATCATTGGATTCCAATCCATCGACCTCGTTCAAGAAATAACTGCGGACCTCTTTCGTGATGAGGCTGTCCAGGTCCTCGAACACAAGGAGGCAAGGCGCCATCTTTCTAGCGTGCTCGAAAATGTCTCTCACACATGCTTGAGGGCCATCGCATTTGTTTTCGAGAGACTTCACATACAGAGAAGGAATTGGATCAGGGCGTTCCGAGAGATAGTTGATCAATGCCTTGATCGAAGCTGTCTTGCCGTTTCCTGGCACACCGTGAAGGATGATACCGCGCTTCCATGGTACGGCAAATTGCTGATACAACTGGCGGCTTTCGAAGAATCCTTGGACGTCTTCGATAAGACTTTGCTTCATCTTAGGCTCAAGGATAACGTCATCCCAGGAGGAACCTTTGATGCTGGACCATAGCTCCGCACTCTTTTGCCAATATGTCTGATCGAAGACGTAGATCTCTTCGTGAGGAATGGAGGACCATTTGCCGACGGAGAGTAGCAAGGCATCGGTGGATGAGCAGTATCCGCCTTCGATGGTGGTCTGAGATAGGAGTGAGAGGACAAAATAAAGTTTCTCTTCTTGGCCCCAGCATGTCGTGTTCCATTTCGTCTTGTACAGGATATAGTTTTTGCCATCCCATTTGTAGGAGTATTGACCGAAATAGACATCATTTTCGAGAGTCCCTGATGCGTCCTGGACGAGCCTACTTGGTTTCTCAAATCCACGGGTAGCATCTAAGCGAATACGATTCCTGTTCTCAATTATGGGGTGCAGCTGAGCAATAGCATGTCCTTGTTTAGCAAACCCCAGGAAGTCATAGTCTGATCGCTGAACACAGGTGACGTGATAATCGGGATAAGCGTCACGGAGAGTCTCAGTGACATGAAGACGAGTGGAGAGTCGAGAGCCGGAGCAGTGGTCTTTGAAACTATCAAAGGTTTGGTCGAACATTTCGCCTTGTGAACCAGAAAGAGGTGTCATCTTGTGCTCTGTAGCTCAAAAGGTTGGAAGTCGGAAGATAGAAGAGGACTTATAGAAGCAATTGAGACTTCAGTAGGAGTTTGACGATGCAAGGTAATTGATGAATAGAGGATAAGCTTGAGGTTTAAATATAAAAAGACGTTCAGGCGAGGTGTCAAAGAAATTTCATTAGTTACTGTAGGCATACAAAGCGGTTTAGCCTGGAGAGGATTTCAGGCGACTAGACAGCTGTTGCCTGCTGTAGTGTACAAACAGGTTAGCTGCATGAAGCGGGCCGCCTTATGAAGACTACTGGGTCCAAATTATGTTTCCAATGAGGAACTTACCCCATGCTGCTTTCATGAAACGACCATCTGCACGTGAACCTCTCAAGCTCGGTTTGATGCACGCCTGTCGCATTAGCTGATCTTGCTTGACCGGAAAGAATCCTTCTCAACCAAAGGAGCACTGCCCCGATTGTGGCCAACTAAACCAACGAATGGAGACGTTTGTAATTCGGTCATAGGACGCAGTTGTTGGCCGGCTAGAGGGCGTATCTGCTGCTGAATCCTTCGTCTGATTGTTCATTGAACTACAAACAGAGGCTCGAACTGTATGGTATAAGGCTAAAGATGCAGACATATGTGTAAGGGTGATGAAGTGTAAGCGAAACATGTTGTGATTGTTTCTCTCTGTTGATCAGGGGGGAAAGACCAGCCAAACAAGCGTGTGGTTAACAGAACAAGAACTTTGAGGGTATTGAGGTGGAGAGGAAAATTATGGTCACGTGTCAGGCTAAGCTCATTTGATCGAGCCCAAGGCGATGCCATCTGGAGCGATTCCCAATCCATACCTTTAAAATTAAGTGACGAATTATAGCTGTTCTCTCTCAGCTGAACCTCCTATAAGGTCTCTGTCATGGTCTCACCCGGCCCCATTATTGATCTAGATTTATTCAAAGAACGAGTAGAAACAAGCGTATCTATTGAATTACGAAGCTATTATTTCATACTGGCCGTTATCCAGTGTGTTAGCGTTATAGATGGTAGTGTAGGTGCTGGTCCCACAGACGAAATCAAAATTACTTGAGTGGCTGTTCCTGCTCTTGGTGTGCTTGTTACAAATACAATCGATGGTCCTGGCGCGCTCATAGTGCTTGACGATAACGAAATGGAATTCGAGGTGGCGGATGATGATAATAAGGATATCGAAACTCGAGATCTCATAGAAGATGGTAATATGGCATTCCAATTAATAGATGCCGGCATTATTCCGTGGAATTCTGGGGATGATAAGATCGTAGAACTGGGTTGGCTCAAAGGTTCGGATGTCGCAGTCGTTGTCGATATCAATGCCGATGCCGTCGATGAGAATGAAGCACTAGAGTTGGAGGATGATAGTAATATGGCAATACCGTTAATTGATGTTGGCGTTACACCAAGGAGTTCAGTGGACGATAAAGCCGCAGAACTGAGTTGGCTTAGTGATTCGTATGCCGCTATGAACGTTGATGTCAATGTCAATGTTGTTGTTGTTGTTGCGACGACGAGAAAGCCTGCTACGGATGCGGGGTTTGTAACTAAGTAATTTAGTTACCTCTTTGAAGTAGCATACGATTAGTAGATATGCGCACCGGCTGAATCGTCTATGGGAGCATCACCAGCTATATATCCCTGAGGATATGGCATCGCTTGCAAGAATGGAATGCAGAGTAGAGTTAAAATGAAAGTGGTAAAGACTGAACCTCCGGACTGAGAAAACATTTTGAGAAGCAATGAAAATGCACAAGGCTTGATCGAGTGTAGGTAATGACCAATGTGGAGAATGCGAGGACATAAATAGGAATTTCTAAGGGGGTGCGTCTTCACAGACTGTACGAAGGCCCAATGATTCTGATGTGAATGGGTCGGACCTGATAGGAGATCTGTTCACCAACACCACCAACATGCAGGAAGCAGTCGGATCCGGCAGTATTGTAAGGTGAAGGCATAAAAATCCTTCAGGTCACTCCATCTGTGAGTGAGTTCGACCCCGCAAAGCGGGTATGCTGTCTGGAATTCCTCGCGCTCGCGCAGTGAATCCCTCGCAATCGTCCATCCTTCGAGAGAGACCTCCGAGCTTATAGCTTTCGTGATCATTTGTCTAGGGATAAAAGAAAGATTCACAGAAGGTCTTGGTCGCAATGTAGATATTGGGCTGAAATATTTCCTACCTATTCACCAGAATGGGCGATTTCATGGTCGAGGTAATCGTGCAGTGTGAACGCCGATTCCGAATTGGATAGAAATTCTCAACCTCGCCCAGGGCCATTTAGACCATTCATCGATGCAATATATGACATTGTAAGTATAGGCCAACAGGTACACGCACAAAGCGAAAGTCCCCAAGATGGAGAAAATACTCCTCAGGTTTTTTGAAAGCCGGGCAGGCCGCTGCCGGAATCGTAACTTATAGGCTCTAAAGTAGCTATAACAAAACTGTTTAAGTATATCCATAACTTCTAGCACTGTTAAACTTATTAAATAATTAGAGTAGGTCTATATAAGTAGCTTAATTTAACGTACTAAAATAATTCTAACCTCCTAGATCTTATCCGGCTTCCAAAAAACTTGAGAAGTAAGCCACAAGACATCTGAGTCAGCTGATTCGATACAACGAGTGGCTGGAGTGAAACATGGGCTCTCCTCCACTTGGCTCAACTTGGCCGGACGTCATCAGACGGCTACTACTCGTCGCACCTGCAGAACCAAGTGTAGCACCTCCTCAGAAGAAAAGCTGCTAAGGTGAGAAGCTCGCAATCATGACCTTCTTTTCTGTTTCTCACCCTTCTTCACTTCCACCATCATCTTGTGTAAGACAGATTCACACAACACGAGCCAAATCGGCTGATCACACCTAAGCCTCACCTATTCACACATCAACATCACCCACTCCATCGCTGTTTCAAAGCCTTTGTTCACGTAGACACATATAAGAAAGCCACCCATACGACCGCCCACCATGGAAAGCTTCAAGAATGCAGCAGTTCAACGCTTTGAAGAAACCCAAGCAGAGAAAGACTGGCGCAAGAAAGAAGGTTTTAATGATATAGAAGCTAAGATGCCTTCTCTCAAAACAATTCGAGGCTCTTCATCCCTCCTCGACAATGTTACATCATACCTTGGCAAGAACAATCCCTTTACACATCCCGTAAACTCAAAGGAGCATTCAGTGTGGTTGTTTGATAACACAGCGTATCAAGCCGGAGAGGGCCAACCATGGAAGGCCGAGGTGACGGCTGCGTACTTCCAGAAAGGTTCTGGAAAGGACGAGAGTAAAGTTGTAGCCAATCTGGCTGAAGTACTTGGATGTGCGGAAGATGAGGTGGCGAAAGAGACGATTGCAAAGCGCATGCAACCGTTAATGGATTCGATCGTACCCGCTCATACATGCCAAATTAAACTTGCAGGGAGTCAAGTCGTCAAACTCGGACCCAGCGACCGCGATGGCATATCAAGAAACTCTGTAGTCTTTAGCGATGCCCACAAAGATGGCCAGACAATCACATCTAACGCCATCGGACTCGAATCTGCCACACCTCTAACAACTACCTTTGCAGACACAACAGGCTGGGCTGTTATCAGCGACATCGACGACACGATCAAACGCACCATGACATCCTCCCCCCTAGGCATCCTCCGCACAACCTTCGTCGAGGAACCAGAACCCATAGCCGGAATGCCAGAACTTTACAAACACATCCAATCCGCTCTCGACACACCACCATTTTGGTACCTCTCCGCCTCCCCTTATAACCTATATCCTTTCCTACGCGCCTTCCGCGAATCACACTACCCACCCGGTACTATGATTCTGAGAGAAGCATCATGGATGAATCTCGCTGGTTTCCTCACATCCCTAACTCAAGGGACGGAAGCGTATAAAGTGAGCCGTATGGAAACTGTACAAAAGGCTTTCCCAAAGCGGAAGTTCCTTCTCATCGGCGATAGTACGCAGTCGGATCCAGAGGCCTATGGCGATATCGCTAGGAAATACCCTGGCTTCGTCGGCGCGATCTTCATACGCAAAGTTGAGAATGTAGAGCCTGTCAACGAGAGCGAGAAGAACAGCCCCGAGAGATTTGAGAAAGCATTCAAAGATGTTCCGAAGAATATCTGGACGATCTTTGAGAATCCGCAGGAGCTATATGCGAAGATCGATGCGTTGGAGAAGATTGCGTGAGTTGCGGTACGCAACTATCTTCACGTCGCAGTGGGCGCCGCAATTAATGGCACGTACTGGGATATTCAGCGCGGTATAGTAGTTCAAGGAACGCCCACAGTGAACGGTGTAAACTCTTGAGTACGCTTACAAATATCTCAGCACTTGCCATTAATTGCTACACCCACTGTGGCGTCAACTATTACTTGCCCTTCTTTCTTACTGTTGAGCTGATTGTCTCGTTTTTCTCACTTTTCAGAACGGTCGCGCGTACGGAATTCTGCAACAACTCATGTGGTAGGAAGTTTTACACGCATGGATACTGTAACTGCCCAGATCAATGACTTTTGACGGTGTTCTCCTTTGATATTGGCTCTGCGAAGGCGTTTGTTCTGGATATTTTTTTATTGGTGGTACATGCATGGCTTGTGGTCACTCTCATTATTACCCCTTTTGAATGACTAGTGGAAACGAGAACTTGTTTCGAAGATACATATAATTCTACGCTGTACGAAGAGCATAATAGAGTAGTAGCAATAGTATACTATACCATCCGTTAGTCGCGACGACTGCCTATAAGTTTTTGAAAACCGAACAAGATCCAGGATCCTGGAGAGGTTAAAACTGGTCTAGTACATTTTAAACTAGTTAAACATACTAACTTACCTTAGCTACAAATAAGTTCGATAGTGCTAGAAGTCGTGGGTATACTCAAATAGTTCTAATATAACTATGGTGGAGCTCATAAGTCAAGATCTCGGAAACGGTTGAGGGATATGAGCAATGAGCAATCAGATTCCTGTTCTCTAGAAGTCCTCATCGTCGTCTCCATTGATGAGTTTGGCATAATCTTCCACACTCGCGAACATAGGGAGATGTTTGAGTTTCCTCTTCTTCTCCTTGCCATTTTTGCCTTTCTTGCCCGTGACATCCTTTTCTTCACCAGCTTCATCATCTGAAGCAGGGAAAGCTGATACAAACGCGTCGGGTAATTCGGCGTCACTGTCCACGAAGGCTTCCTCGTCGCCGCTTTCCAGGACGTTGGCATTAAACCCATCGTCTGATAGGTTTTCTGCGCCACCTGTGGTAGGCTCTTCCTCTTCATCGTCGCCCTCAAACCCGTGGAACATTACTCCGCCACTCCCGTCTTCCTCACCTACCTCTTCGCTGTCGTCAGCATCGGACAAAAACTCCCCAATATCAACGTCGTCATCATCAAGATCACTCGGTTCCTCAATCTCAGGTCTACTCCCCACAAGCGCCTTCCATATCTCCTTCTCCTCTTCCTCATCTGTTCCTTCAGCACCATCACTGCCATCTACATCAACATCCATGTCGTCACCACCATCACCTTGACACTTAACAGCCCTCTTCTCCGCCCTACCCTTCTTCCTCGTAGCCTTCTCAAAGTACGAATGGAAGAAAACTTCATCAGGAGCGACTTCTTCTCGCTTCTTCTGCCAGAATGCCTCGGTATTGAGTGGTTCTTCGTTTCGACCACCGAGGCGGTCTTTGATGAGGAGGTTAGAGGATGGTGCGCCGGCGAGAGGCTGCATGATAGATGAACCGCGCAGGCCGGATGCTTTGGATCGAGCGTTGCGGTAGATGAAGCGGTCGAGGAAATGGGTTAGTGAGAATGTTGTTGGGTCTGGTTTTGATTCCATGGGCTGAGAGAAGAGGAGACGGGATGCGAATAATGATACTGAAGGGTGGTAGTGAGCTAATGTAGGTATGAGTTCCCACAGACAGCTTTTCTCTGCGCGAGCATGCTCCGGATCTCGTTTACGAGGGTCGTATTGGTCAGCATTTCGCAGTTTTCGTTCTGGAGGTAGATCGGTATTGACTACAGCTACACCTTCTTCGGGTACATCCTTGAAATTTTCCTCTTCATCCTCGTCGGCGGCTTCGGGGTTGGAGAACATAGTCGCTATAGCGGGGAATGACGTTTCCAGTTCGCGTATTAGGTAGAGTACTCCGCATGCGAAAGGTGGTTCGTGGAGGGTTATGATTTGGAGAAGTCGTTTTACGAAGGCTTGAACGCGCTTGATATTGATGTCTGCTTTGAGAGCGCGGTACAGAAGATTGAGAAAGAGGATTTGTTTGGATGAGTTTAAAAGTCGAGGATCTAGGAGAGTCTCGTAGAGTGCTCTGTAAAATCTGTCTGCGGCGTATTGTTTCGACGCTGAGATTTGTTGTATAAGCATGAGAGCCTGGATACTGTTGTTGAAGTTGGATGAGCGAGCGACGCGGAAGAGTGCATCTAGATGTCTCTCAAATGCAGCGTCATTGGTCTCGGCAAAGTTGAAGGCACGGTTCAGCCCGGTCAAGATTTGAGCTGTCATTCTTTTGTCGAGATCTTCCTTTTTTTCTTCGGCGGCTTCTTGTAGTTTTGCCTTCTTTGCTGCTGCCTTGCCTGCTTTACCGCCACCGCCCTGGACGTGACCATTTGGCGCCATTTTGACTGCCTTTGGATCCTTCTTATTCTTGTCGCTTTTGAGTAGGCCCACGAACAAGCTGAAGTAGATGTCTAGTAATTTGTTGGCTACGTCCTGTTGCTTTTGGCTTAAGACCGTCTGGTTGAGAGTGATGATGGCGTAGTATTTGGCGTGTGCGCTCTGTCCGGGGCGGAATAAAAGTTCAGACTCAATAGCGTTGATGATGATGCTTTTCATAAGCGGATGTGACACCTGGAGTTGCAACAGAAGATATGAAGCCTGAGAAGCAACCTTCTTCTCCGAATCTCCGAGTTTGTTGATCAAGAGGCGCAGCAAATTCTCCTCTTGTTCTGGCTTTTCCTTCAGTAGTTCCCAAATGAAGGTGACGGCACGATTACGAGCGTATTCGACCTCGTCATTGCTCCAGCCTTCCAAAACTCGCAGTAAGTCAAAGTATGTTCGCTTTAACCAGTCTTCATATGCCCAAGAAACTAAATGAACTTCTTGTATCCCTCCTGGAAGCTCATCTCCTTCTCTCCAAGTCGCAACTCTACCGGTCAAGGCAGAAATGAGATCTGGTTGCTTCTCAAACGCACGCAATTTCCTGTCCGGAGGTAGAACGACACCGGACCCAAGAAGATCTTTCAGTGCGCCCAAAGTCATGATCGCTTGATCTCTGCTCTTTTTCCGTGCCAAATTCAACAAGCTTTCAAAAGCTTTCATGGTGTGCACTGGCGACTCTTGAACTACCAAGGTCAAGGCGGAGACCCGATCTTCCAAAGTACCAGACGTCATGATGGTGGAGTAAAATTTGTTGGACGAAGATTGGGAGACATTGGAGGCGGCATAGTTGGCGCTATCTGCCTCCAAAAGAGTGGTGGCATAGCTCTCCAGAGCCTTGACAATTGAGGCGGACAGTGCGGAGGCATTTTCCACTACAGGTATAGATGGCAGCTCGGTGGCATGCCAGTCGGGCCTGGGAGGGAATATCTACAGTAATACAAATTAGAAACGGTCCTGAAAATGCACTTCTAACATGTAAACCATACCAGATTTACTTTCTGTTTCCCTCCATTAGCACCATTCTTTTTATATGAGCTCTTTTCCTTAGAGGGCGCGCTGATTTTATGCCCATCTTCTTTAAAACGCTTTGGAGCATCTCCCCTCTCTCCACCAGCCGGTCTTTTCTTCCCCATAATTCGTTGGAGAAATGGTTATTCTGAAATTTCGAACTTTCGAATTGATTTGAGCGAAAGTTTTTGCAAGAGAAAGAAGGGTCCAACGCCAAGGACCTACAAAGTCGTAGTCGTAGCTTCCTCTTTCGGCCAGACCTTCCATAACCACTCCATATATCAATCACGGGATTGTTGCATCTCTTTTCATCGCTTTGTTGCCATCTGTAGACTTCATGTTGTTTCGCCGACGGCATGAATTGCTTCTCTGCAGACGGCTGTTCTCTACTAGCCAGAGGGTGCCTTTTACCGACACATACACATTGAGGGCGACTCCTGAAATTGTTCATCGCAGACCTCCGAACAACGTAGGGACCAAACCTGAACACGTGAGGCATAACGCTTCTTCCCATGTAGCTCGTGTAGTCGATCGTGTGAGACTAAGTCAGACATGGCTACCTTCCGGAGGAATAACTACGGCAGAGGAAAAGAAAGGTACGTTGCCTTCTTTGGCGTTTGTATATCACTGACACAATATGTAGATGAAGCACATTCATTTTTGATACAAGCTGGATATATTCGTCAGGTAAATGAGAATGATTCTAATCATATTTCATTCGAAACTAATTCCCTTTAAGGCACATTCAGGGGTTTATCACAATCTTCCATTTGGTCTCGCCGTAGAGTCAAACATCATACATCTGATCACGCACTACATGAAACTTACAGGAAGCGTTAAGGTAGACTTGTCGTCCATCAGCTCGGAGGCGTTATGGAAGCAAAGCGGCCGAATTACGGACTCCCTTGAAAAGGATGACCACGAGGTGGGCTGGATCTACTAGTGCTAAGCCGAATATTTCTAATCGTGACTTTGGACAGTTGATGGCGATCAAAGACCGTAGAAATATGGGCTTCGTGTTATCTCCAACTCATGAGGAGGAGATCACAGCTCTTGTCTCTAATACAACCAAATCGTACAAGGAATTCCCCCTCCGACTGTATCAAATATGTGAGCGAAACCTTCCACCACTTATTCGATCTACGCGCTGACTCTAGTAGCACGAAAATATCGAGACGAGCTCCGGCCAAGGCGTGGTCTGCTTCGCACAAAGGAATTCAAGATGAAGGATCTATACACTTTTGATCTCACAGAAGAGGCAGCTCTTCTAACATACCAAGAAATACGCGACGCCTATCGAGGATTTTTCACCGAACTCGGCGTTCCTTTTATGGAAGTGGCTGCGGACTCTGGCAACATGGGTGGGAATCTGAGTCACGAATTCCATTTCCCATCTTCCGCAGGGGAAGATACTTTACTTTCCTGCAAACAATGCGGAATTGCGGTAAATGAGGAAGTCATTGAGAAGGCAAGACGACAGCCCGCTGCCTGCCCGGAATGTGGCAGCAAACGAGTAACTTCACAGCGTGCCATTGAAGTCGGTCACACATTTCACCTCGGAACGCGTTATTCGCAGCCGTTGGACCTCATGGTCGGTTTACCGGCCCCAAAACAACTCGAGGGCATCCAACCCGCAGCCAATCAACAACCAATGGTCCCCATTCAGATGGGATGTCACGGCATTGGGGTCTCACGACTTGTTGGGGCTATAGCTACTATGACCGCGGACAAGAAGGGGCTGTGCTGGCCGCCTTTAATTGCCCCATATCATGTGGTCATTCTATGCAATGGCCGAACTTCAGTCCCTGAGCAACCAGGCGACCCTGAAGAAGCAGTTGCCTATGATGCCCTGTATGGAATATTTCATAACTCGTCCTCGCACTACGTTCGCAGTATTCGAAGAATTATCGATGATAGGGACAAGCCGTTGACCTGGAAACTCAACGACGCTGATTTGGTGGGATATCCCATCATAGTTGTAATTGGAAACCACTTCAAGGAGACGGGCGAGTATGAGATTCAATGCCGTGCTCGAGCGGATCTGTCTCGCAAATCCAAAGATCTCCGATCCGTCGTCTGCGAAATTTTGAATGCTTTATCGCCGCCTCCTGACAATCCTGGGCGTAGTCGCTGGAGGATTGGAGGTCCAACGGAGCGTGAAAGGTCATTATTGGGGAGACCAGAGAAGAGAATGCCTACGCAGCGAGACAAGAGCGTGATAACTGGAGCATCTCCAACCACGACGTCCCCAATGACGCGAAAGGTTACTTCTTCCAGGTCGACAAACGCCTTCTCAGCAACTGCTAAACGAGCCACCGGGGTGGAGCACGAAGGAGACAATGAGATTTCGATGAGGTCTCCGCTTCAGTCAACTCCAAGGATACGGATTCACCATACTGGGGGAATGAAACCAACAAATACACCAGCACCTTTATCAGCGGCAACGCCAAAGCCTACGCAGAGTCCAAACCCTGTGCAACAGGCCAAGGCCGGATCTAATACTAGTGATGCGCTGTTGCGAGAAAAGGTTCAGCTCATGGAGAGACTACTGGCGATCCGGCTCGAGGAATCTAGATCTGGTGAATAACGAAGCCAATCAAGTGCTGATCGGGTATCACTCCACCTCCGTTTTCAAACAAACAACGACCCACGCCAAACGGATACCTCTGTTCCGATTATAACGAAGCCATTCTCATGCAACAACAGGCTTTGAAGGCTCGCGCAAGGGCTATCTCAAGCATGTAATAAGACTGTAGATTAATACGTAGGATAGATAGACATTAGGACAAGATGATCCTGCTACCCACTTTACTTGCTCATTCGCGTTCAAAGGTCGTACTACGAGAATCCCCTTCTTAGACGCATCTTGACGAGCTCATTCCGTCCAGACCTTCGGGACACGGGTTAGTTTTTGCAATGCTGCTCGATTCTGTGGTCAGAAAAGAATTGTTGTGTCTGGAAAGTTCAGTATGTCACATTTTTTTTTTCATCTGGAACCATCTTAAGAGGAAGGACTAATTTTATCGAACTTGTCGACCGATTCTGCTAGCATTAAGGCTCTCGAATAGACTCATCAAATATAGTACCACGAGGATGGACCAATCCAAGATTAGAAATGGAGTAACCCAGGCTGGAAAGATTGACTTGTTAACGCGCAACTCATTGTCTACACACGCGCTATTTAGCTTCATGACCGAGACACCCAATAAAGTTCGCCGTCCCATTTCCGAACCCTCGAGCTCCGTCGCCTTAATAGAATCCATTGAAACGCCAACCAAAAATCCGTTTATTCTAGTTTCCCGACCAATGTGTCGGCCTAGTTGTTCTTCAAATATTCGGTAATACCAGGCTCAATAATCCTCACGAATTGCTCTTTAGTGAACAAGCCGACTGTCCCCGTACCCATCGGCATTTTGCTTATCAAGGTATCCGCAAACAAATTCGTCGCATCGGAAGCATCATAAAGCGTATTAAGCACATCCTGCTGCATTCCTGCGGCGACAACCATCCTCTTCGAATCAATCCATCCTTTAGTTGTGCTAGTGAGCGTCATTTGCATTGATGTGAGTAGTGTGCCCACAACTAGTGATTCAGCGTAGGTGATCAACGATCCCTCCCTGATGTATCTAGCTCCTTTCTTGCTTTCTGCGATGGAGTCTTTGGAGAGGGTGAGAAGGTTTTGTGTTATGGAACGGGCGGTGTCGGGGCTACCGCTTCCGGGTCTTTGCTTTAGTGCTACGTCTAGTTTGTTGATTTTGTTCGAGATGGTTTTTATTGTTTCAGTGACTGATACTTTTTGGGTTGCCGGAGGTGGTGCTGGCGTGGCGAGAACGCTACTGACGAGACAGAAGAGGGATAGACGACTGAAGAGCATGGTTGTAGTGATCTGGTGTGAAGGAATTCAAGCAGATGTATATTGAAGAGAGCTCAGTGCTGAAGATTTGTGCTGGAAAATGATGAATTGTTTTGTTGTGCATCGAAGGGAGAAAAAGAGATCTTCTTATATATCTTCTATCATATCCGACCACTACCCCAAATCAAACGCAGCCTTGCGCCTTGGACGATGGGGCCACGGTGTGTGCGCTTGTTAATTCCCAAGATTCGGGTATGAAGAACGACACAATCACCCTGCAATCTCCAGAAGAAGCCCTTACGATTCTCGCATTTGTAGCTATCCTCTCTCCATTCCCAGGATTGACACGACCTCGGCTTGAGATGGGGGGCCGTTATACCCAGTGGGCAGAGATCCTTCCAACTCTTGCTTCATTTTAGGAAACACACAACTTCCTCTTCTAGGGGCCAACATCTCGGCATTGACCGAATTTCGAAGTTTACAAGCCAACGCCTAGCACTTCAGCCTAGCCTCCTGCACAGCGGGAGTACCCGATCGTAAAGTGAATTTAAATGAGTCCTTCTTATCTACCCAGCTTCTGCACTGGGGTTTAAATTCATAGACCTCTCCTTTTATATGCAACGATCACCACAAGCATGCCGATGCGGATCATGCCGGGTTCCTGCATAGTGATATGCTAAATGTTGTATATTTAGATGTGTTTATATTAATCCAACGTTGAGTTCCTGCTTTTGGTTCGATGATCGACCCATGACAGCCCTTGATCGCGGAATGAGAAACCATACTGGGTCGGAATAGTGGTATAGGACTGGCAAAGTGCTTGGCTGCCCCTAGGCGAGAGAATCATCAGCCTTACAAGGCCTCGGTTTGTTGGCTACGTGGTGGCTAATCTGCTGAGAGTGCATGCATTTTCGACAACCATCATCTCTCCGCGTTAAATTTCCTCAGCCTCGATGGGTCCATCGATATCACTACACTGATATCTGGTGAGACTCCGTATGCTTGACTTAGTCCTTTGACCCAGCGCTGGTGTTAAGAACAAAATTCAACGGCTGTTGGGCCATATTTCATCTCAAATTGAGCACGGTGGTGCATGGAAGTTTTTCGGTCTATATTCTCCGTGATGATGAGGAACTACTCACTACGCGCGTTGGGTATTACGGCATGGACGGCACTGTTATTCCACCAGATTGAAGATAAGCCCCATAAACAGATTGATTAGACTACTTGCCATCTAATCACCAGACTCCACATCAAGTCTAGCCCTGCGTTGAGATGTACTGGCTTAGGGATACTCGCAATTGACTGCGGCCCGGCCCATATCCAGGGTCGCAATGACTTTGCAATCTAGGAATCAAATCAACGCCAGAACGCGCATATAATTGGGAAAGATCGGTTTGAAGGACGTATGGTTCTGTTGATAGTTAATCAATTATCGAGAAAGAAATCCGCTGTACTTACGTGAAGGAACCGATGTATGAGCGAACTCTACCAGCTCTCGGAGGCAGAACTTGGAACGAAATGGAACAAACATTGCTTCGCACCGCTTCAAGTATCATCTAGGTTGGACGGGAAGTTCTGTGCAGAGCAGATAGTGGAAGCCAAAGTGTATATCTTGTAAGAAATTTCAATAAATAACGATATATAACAAAGGAAGATAGGACATATGCTGTCGCTAAAGGGTATCTATTCTAATCGTCTATTGCCGTACGCCATAATCCAGATTACCAACCTGTGCAAGTATTAGTTAGCTTCAGTAGATGTATCGAGAGTGCGAGGACGGCCTTACCAAAGGTTTCGCTGTCAAGTGATATACTCTCGATCTTGCCAGAGATGACCAGACTTTGCATAGTGGCGACTGCATTAGCCACGCCGCTTTTCAGTGCGTTGGGTCCGCAAACTAGATCTCGATATTAGCCGCGATCGCGCTTCTCAGCAGTCGTCCAAAATAGAATATACCTCTGATCATATTCCTCTTCTTCTCCAACAGTCCGGGCAGAATTTCTTCCAATTTCGGTCTTCCAAATCGGACTTCGATCTTCGACTGATCGTTATCCTCAGTCACACCAGCAGCGACCATTAGATCCAACTGAGCAGCCTTCGCATGCGTCTGGTCCGTGTCCTTCGATGTGATGTATATAAGAGCTTCGAAACGCCCATTGGAGGCCGCTGCCGCTCGCAATGCCTTGATCAGTTCTCTTCTCGCCCAAGACATCCATTCCGACTTTCGAATGCTCCATATAAAACGGACTGCACGCATGCGACATTCACCGCCATCACCGGTCTCGGCTCTGGCAGCATCATTCCGCATTTTTTCGCATAGATATACGATCCACGGCAAGCTAGCAGAAAGTCCGCTTCCGCCAGATATGGTAACGAATCCTTCGTAGTGTCGATGAAGAGGTCGAGCGTATTCCCCAAAAGGTCCGTCGATCCATGCGTGGACTTGAGCCACATGCTCCCGTTGCGCCTCCAGATTCTCCAAAGACATGGTGCTAAGGCTTGAGGAATTCCTGCGACCACGTGATCCGATATTAGGGGAATTAGGCGATATACTACGCGCAGATGCACTGCGATCACGAGAGACCGCGGTTGGTGCTGAGTTATCTCTGTTGTTGGTACCACGAATCGCCACGATTGGATCTAGTGTATTTCTGTCTCCAGGAGGAGTTCTTGACACAGAAGTGCTGGGTACGGGCGACAAAAAGAATGTCGGTGCTGATGATGCTCTCTTCTCCACAACGGAAGACACTAAAGATGAAAGGCTCGAACTTGAATTGTTCTCCGATTGTTGAACAAACATGCCTGGTGTAATAGGAGACGGGAGGCCAGATATAAGGCTGAGGTCTAGGACAGAGTGGGATTTGGCATGTGCTCCGAGCATCTTAGTGAAACCACCACACTCTCGGATGAGAAGAACTAGCTCGTTATCCCCTTCATAGTACTCAGGATGGGGTATCGAAGCGATGGTGAACGGGTGATTTCCAAGAGAGGATATGCCTGGAACGGAGATATAACAATGCTGACCTGGTCTCCACCTCAACCTGGAGGGTACGGATACACAGACTCGAGTCATATTTCCTTCTAGATTTTCGAGTGTAGCCGGAAATCCGCGAAGGGCATTTGCCAAAGGAAACATGAAGCGATTTCTGTGCACTATGCGAGCAATGACCGAACAGCCCCACACTCCTAGGGCGCTGTAAAAGAACTCAGGCTACGCATTATATGAGTAAAGTTGTTGGATGTTCTATTATATGTTCAACTCACCGCAATATATTCATTTCGAATATGCCAGAAAATGAGAGTGAACCAGCCCATTGCCAATACAATATGACCGTGCTTGAACCATTCATACGCCTTGTTTCTACAATAAGGGAGCGAAAAGACTACCAAGCAGATGAGTTCAAAGAAGAGGAAAGTACCTGAGAACTAAGGTGTGGGTCAGTACAAAATAAGTGCCAATTCACCTATTCAAACAGGCATACCTCTCGACGATGAATTGCAAACAAATGTGTGAGCTCAGCCATACCACCTTCTCGCACCGGCGCAATAAGGTGTGGAACCTGTTTCGATATTAGCCTCTATCAACGCTAGTGATGAATATAGTACATACGGTATGTACTATTGACAAACAAAACACGGCATATCCAATGAATCTATGCCAAATGTTGAGCTTCGCATAAGATATGCCTGTCAGGAGTGTGATAATATTCATCTTTCCTGCAAGTGCAATCATGATAGGCGTAAGAGCGGACATCAGCATCGCACAGCGGACTGATAGAGGAGGCGATCCGAAGCGGAACTGGTCTCGCAAAAAAAATCCTTGATAAAAAGGCATAACTGAAAGGAAAATTGTTGCCGAAGCTAGGAGCACCAGAATCCCATAAGAAACATCCACCTGATCCCCTATCCATCCGTGCAGTCGCCGATATGTGAAAGATCTCCAAACCCCTACTGCCCGTTCTCGGAGCCGTCTTTTGTTGTTCCAATCTGCGAAGCGATGTTTGAGATGAATGAAAGCAAAAATCCCCACAAGGGTCGCATAGAAGTACACCGTCCAAAATCCAAAGTTCGCATAGAGAGTGTTGGGGTAGCGCTCTTGCGACTTGTTGAAACCAATAATAAATGCATTGCAGGAAGCATTCATACATCGAGGGTCGTCAAGAGGAAGATTCCAAAAGGGGTTATTCGTCTCATTACCAGTGAGTATACTGTGATCATGTTTGGTCATGGTTTCGGGCGCGCCCGTTGCCTACACGTGAAGTCCAGAGGGCGCTGATTATGATTTCGATATTGGGAAGCAGAGGACTTGAGATTAGATGATAAGACTGGGAAGAGCCGACCGGTGCCAAGAGATACTGCTTCTGTTCGCCTTAAAATTCGAGGACTCCTTTCCGTATGGCAGAAGGGAGCTGATGCTGTGGAGCACCTTTCAGCCACATGCAGGCGGTGCTTTACAAGATTAGAAGTTGGAGATAAACGTAACACAAGCATTCATGAACAAAACGTAAGACATGGAAGAAAGACCAGATGCATATTTCGATTATGGCGTTGTTGCATGTGAGTAATAACAGGCAAGAAATCCAAAGGAAGGAGAGAAGAATTGATACCTACAAGGGGCAAGCCTCATATCAGATCTGTACATCTCAACGGTGATCAGCCCCCAAATCCCGAGCAGACAGTTCAGCAAGAGTTCCATGCTCAAAAGCTTAGTACATGGTGATACATTGGTATAATATCGCTCAAAGCAGACACGACACCAAGACCAGAGAAGATCCTCAAAGAACCCGATGTCGTGTTTCCAAGTTAACACGCCTATACTGTACATTGCACGAGCTTCTTATCGATTCGGTGTAACTCGAGATCATCATTTGGCTCAATGCTGGAGGCTTTTGAGGTTCAGCCCTGCAAATCTGCGTAATAATCCGAAAACTCTTCCTAGACCAGGTGTATAGCCAGATCTTGGTATCCTGAAATGAGGATTACCTGCCCATTGTTTCACAGGTGAAAGAGGCGCAGTGCTCGGATCTTCAGGTGCTCTTTTTTCCTGTGCAGAGGAAGGTGCGCATGTTTAACTTCAGGGCTGACTGCGTTGAGGCGTTCGCGAACTAAATTGCTCCCCCTTTTCGTGCTGACGATCGGAAGTTGAAGTCGAAAGATTTTCGGCCCGTGAGAGCGGATGGCCAATCAAAAGATGCAGCTTCTAACCACACATCAATTAGGCTTAGTACATCAGCCTCTTTTTGCCCTGGACATATCTATTCTTGGACGACGTGGGTGCGCAAACCTTAGTCAGCTTTGATATATGAACAACATAGCCTGGAGGTCTTTGTTCGGCTTCGAGCAGAAGCTACTCAAGGAGATGTACCAATGCAGCGATTCTTATCATAGTTCGAGCTGTTACCTTACTCATGATATATCCTACGAGTTAATAACCAAGGTACCGGTATCTCGTACTTAACGCGCCAATACTCGAAAAGGAGAACTTGCGGGAGAACAAGCGCCTGATGGAAAGGTCCAAAATATCAATACTAAGCTGCAATCAGATACAGAGATTGGGAATCGGATTTACTGTAGACTATCTTGGTATCTTGATGCACAGAAAAACACTTTAAAACTCCTGCGCTATGCCACAGCCCATTCCTGTAAAACCACGTTATCGTCAAGTTATTTACCTCCATCAAAGCTCAATCAGATCCACCTCCGAGAAATCCGGTGGTGCCCTTTTATATACAACCCGCGCCTTTCGATCCAGCCCGGTAAATTCATTACTGATCCAGATATTATTACTAAACGCCTGCGTCCTTCGAATCTCATCATCGCTGATACCTAAATCATCCCTGGGTATCCAAATGACAGGCCTCCGCGCTCTCAGGGCCTCATGCTGAAACGCGCGCTGCACCAACATATCCCTCTCCTCGGCGGTAAGGTCTTCGATTTCGTCTGAGAATCCACCAAAGAGGGCGTCACCTACAGCTGCTTGGCCATGGTGGTGTTTATGCGATTTAGTATGAGGAAGGCCATGTTCAAGATCCGAAGTAGGTATGGGGAGACCAAGCGTTGATGCGCGGTTGGGGTGCGCGGAGCGTCGTTTACTAAAGGGGATATTACTATGAGAAGGCGAACGCGACCCGGCATCATGGTGGGTACTCTTTCGCCTGTGTGCTCGATCTGCCCATGAGGCAACACTGCGCGGACTCATCATGTTGCCCATGCGGGCCAATCCTCCGCCACTGGCACCGGGTGTGAGATGATTGGAACGACGCTTTTTTATGTTTTCGAGTTCAATGCTTTCGGCATGTTTCTCGTCGACTTGGTCCTGTTGCTCCTGTCGCTCCAGGCGATCTTCGATATCTTCTTCTTCGTTCCCTTGGGTATCAGCCCATCTTTTGCTCTGTGCACGTTCGAACTCTTCGTCGCGGCGAACAGCGTCGTCTTCGAGTGTAATAGGCATATAGCGGTAGAGGGGAGCGAAAGTGTAGTTTAGGAGAAAGTGGAAAAGAACCGTGAAGATTAGGCAAACGAGCATGATGATAGCCTGTGGAAGGCATGCCACTTTACTGTTTGCGTCTTGGACCAGGAGGAACAAGCCAATCAAACCCAGCTCCATAACATATATGCCGGTGAATAGTTGATTCACCGCCTTGGGAAAAAGAAGTCCGCCAGTATCAAATTTGAATGCGCTGACATAGAGTGTCTGGTAGCGGTAAGCGACCCAAAACATGGAGAACGTAATGATGTTGAAAACCATGACAAGAGGAGCTATGACAGAGAAAATGAGTCCGATACAGGCCAGATTGGTATAAACGGGAAAAAATGTCCCCCATTTCACTTCTGGCAGCTGGAGTTGACGTTCAAACTTCTGTCTAGCAGTGTTGTCGGAAATGGGCCTGAGTATGAACCATTTCACCAGTTCCATAATTTGCGCTAGCGAACCGGCACTAATGGTAAATGCTTGTAGGAGTAGATATGAAAAGAAGAAGTTGCTCGTCTTGGGGATGTTTGTCGCGAGGAGTTCGGGAGCCTTGATGGGATTCGCACTGATTTGTTTCGCCACCTCGATCAGGGATTTGGAAATAGTGACGATGACAAAGAGCTGGACAAATGAGAACGCGAAATAGTAATTCTGCACCTTCAGTTCCACAGCCATACCAGTTGGGACGCCTTGTTGTTTGGCCAGGAAGCGCAGGATAATCGGCAACAGAGCAAAAAGTATGGCAACGAACAGCGCAGGCAACACACCTTGGAGTCCACTTTTCAACCATGGTGGAATGTTTCCGATCCAGCCAAAAGGCTTACCTCCGAGAGAATTTTGTAGCTGTGTCAGATTGGAAAGAAAGCCAGCCGCAGAGACTGGAACGGCCCAAGCAAGGATGAGGCCAGCGATAAGAACTATAACGACACCCTGCCGCACAAAACGTTCCCACCACTTGACAGATAGGTTGTCCCATATAACATCTCCAGGTGCAATCTCAACAGTCCTAGGTGCCATCTGGTTTGGTACATGATGACTGACGCTCTGACACGCCATGTGAGCAGCGATCTGGTGATTGAACTGGATGAAAGCCGAGTTCATCAGTGGAAACTTTTCCGGTTCTGATTGATCCTGCTCGATTTCGAGATTCAGTCGAGCTAATTCCTTGCGGCAGTAGTATATGGTATCTACCTTCTTCCCGATGAAGGTCCATGATGGCAAATGCGGCATCCAGCTGAAGAGTCGCAGTCGGGTAGTGTCGCGTTCACCCTCTTTCAGGTATTTCTTCCACTCGGGCTCAGATTCTGCTCCTTTGTCGTCCATGAATACTTCGTTGAACGCAATAGGGTATTCTTCCTTAATACTCTCATTATCCTTTTTGCTGGAAAACAATCCAAGCGTTTTCTCCCACGGTGAAACTTTGACAGGTTCTATTTCAGGCTCAACCATGGCGGTCGCAGCTTTGAGTTCAGCATCTTCCCTCTCCTTCGGCTCAGGGCTCGGCAGCACTATTCCGTGACTGTCCTTCCAAACTTTCCATCCACGAGTTGGTGCTTCCTGCATAAAGCCGCCGTTGCTGGTCCAGTCCATGTGACCCGGGGCTTTCGACTGTTGTGGTGAGGTTTTGTAAGGATTTTGCACGATCGGGGTTGGTATACTGTTCAGGCTGTTCTTATACTGATGCACCGCAGATGTTGGCTGGCTTATTCCAGTTTCATGGATGTTCTGAGGAGGGTTACCGCCAATTTGTGGACTGACGCTAGCACTGACTTGACTTGAAGCGCCATATTCAGTTTCAGGAGTAGTATCCTGATATGCACGAGCAGGATTCGACTGGGTTGGCACGAGTCTTCTTCGCTGAGAATCGACTGTCCTTTGAGACTCGCCGGTACCTGATCTACCTCTGCCAGGATCAACTGGTGCATGTCCCTGAGAGCCGTCGTATGCAAAGCCAGCGCCTTCATACGCACGATTAAGTCGGTCATCAAAATACTTGGGTGCTTCGGTCACACCTCCAACAAGCTTCTTGCCAAACCCAGCGATACCTTGACCCATAGCTCCGAAGCCCACCCTGACGGCATCGACACCACGGCCCAAGGCTTCCATGGGAAGCCTCGCAGCATCTGGAGATTCAACCTTCCCAAGCTCATCGTCTGACGCGTCCCCAAGAGCCTCGTCCACTGTATGCGCTTGATGAGGATTTCCAGAGCTCAAGCCCGGCTGACCCGCCATTTCGAGAGCTTCTGCATCCTTCTGATCGGCTATCATTTTCTTCTCGTCCTTGGAACGTTGCTTGCCAGCAGCCTTTTCCTCCTTCTCTTTCATCTTCATTGCTGCCTTCTTGGCGTTCCTGATAAGTGCCGTTTCGGCATTTTCAAGCATAAGCGCGAGTTGATCACGCTCTTTGACTTTCTCGTTTAGCTCGTCAAAGTTGCGATTGATCCAGATGTTTCGAATACCACCGGGAAAGACATCGTACAGGCCATCCAGAGCTTCGTACGTCAACCACTTCCTGGGTATGGCAGTGACTAGCACTGTGGTTGCTGAAGCACGAAGACGATGTTGTGGGGAGGTCAGATATGCCTGTCGGACACGAATGTAGCCCCGAAGTTCGTCGTATATCACGTAGCATGTCCACACCAATATGAGAATTGCCAATAGCAAATGGGCCCAGAGTCGACCAGTGTGCGCAGGATCAAAGTTCTGCCAGCCGAGCCGGTCCAATCCATGCACGTCCTCTTTGCCCACCAACTCATTGTTTATTGGTATGAGAACAGGCAAGATGACTATAGCGGCAGGTATGAAGATTTTCAGAAGCATGCGGAGGAAACGTAGGAAGAAGTAGGCATCGAGACCACACTTGCTGATGAGCACAGCGTTTGAAGTCTTGAACACTGGAACTATCCAGCGCCAAAACCCTTCTGGGGGCGGCGTAGTTCGATCCTTAGCTGGGACAAGGAATGTCTTAGGCCGGCTGGAAAGTCCAGAGTTAGTAGATGAACATTTAGTGGAGTTTACAAACCTACTATATTCGTATAAACTTGTTCTTCAACAAGTAAAATACCATAAATTGGACACCGAAGAGCACGAAAGCACTACCAAGGGAGCCCAAGAAGGTCTGGATCGTTTGTCCCGACTGCGTAGCGGCCTTGCCAGCATTTGGATCTGTGGTGTTAACCATGGCTTGTAATTTGAGAGAAGTGACAGTTCAATACTGCTCATTTCAATGTGTTATAGGTGGGAAATCATGAGTTTCGTAAAAGGTCGTGGATAGGCGTGTTAGAAGGCGATTTGACTATGGCGAGGTAAAATTAGGAATTAGAAAATTTGGAGATGTAATTCGTTGTAAGTGAATATCGATCTGGAACTAGACGTCCAACGCAAGTGCCCCCTTCACGGAACTAGTATGGAAAAGGTGACTGCTCAGATCGTTTGCTGCGAAAAACTGCCAGGAGCAATTCACAGATTGTATCAAAGGCCAGCGGTTCTACAAACACCAGCAACTTCATGCAATGAACCAGTGGTCAAAAAGCCGTTGGAGTTCTTATTAATGAAACGGCGCGTACAAAAAAGGAAAATCCCAAGCTCCATATCCCTGGAATGATTCAACGAACTAAACGTCATATCTTCGTTTAATTAAGCGCCACACCCATCTCCACGCGACCCAGAAACACCATCCGCTTGTCGTGTTCGAAACCAGTTTCTGCATCTTCGCTTCTTCAGGTCCTGTATCGTTCGCGCATAAACTTTCGTTTCTTCCATGTTTTTGACGTTCACCGCAGACAGGAACCGGAACTTGCCGCACAGAAATAACACATGATAAACTGCGCAACGCCTAATTATTGTACTTGCCAACGTCGATTTCCGTCTGTGCCAGCAGTACTTCACTTGTCCAAAGGTCATAAAAAGGCATGTATGAAGAAAGTTAGATGCATCTGAAGGGGCCCGATCGATACCACTATTCACGGCCCACCACCATCAAAGTCTAGCAAATTCACCCAGGTTTGGTCATACTCCTTAGGTTTTCTGAAAGCCGGCCAGGGCCTAGGATCCTGAAGTGATTTCGGTCGCTTCAGTATATTCAAATCAATACAGTATTCTTATATGCTCTAGTTATAGATAAGTAGACAGTACTAGAAGTAGTCAGTATACTTGTTTAGTTATTATATAGCTTATGCATTGATTATAGATTAAAATTCCGGCATTGGTGTATTCGTATCGTTCTCAAAAAGGCTCAATACACTTTGTGCTCTTAACATGACATGCTGTAAAATTTCAGACGGCACTTCAGGTTCGGCTCAGTGCAACGAATTTCAACCAGGCCGATTACAATCTACATCGCCGCGATCTTTGATTTTGATCCACATACACTCTCATATTTCGTGTCTCTCATTCTTCCACAGATTCCTGTCCTTTCATAGAATTACCGACCGCCTACATTTCATAGCCTGCTGTAAGAGAAGCAGATCAATCGTAAGGCATCAGCGTCTTCTTCTTCTTCCTGCGCCACCTACCCCTAATCCCACCCTCATAACCTCTTCTACAGCAATCCAAAACCAAATCCTTTTCAAATTATTCCATGCGGTCTGCTTAATCCAAATTGGAGTACAAACCCACCCAATACCCCAAAGCGTCGCCACAGTTCCAACAGCGATCAAACGCCTCACATACTCAAACCCACTCCACTGTCCAATACTCAAAAGTAGCACTTCTCCAGCAATCCAATACCAATACTCGCTTGGCTTGTAGAAGAAAACGACATCATCGCCGTTATGGTGGACAGTGCCGCTTCGTATGGATGTGGACGTTGACGTTGGAAGGATGACTGTAACTGGATAGGTTTGAGTAGTGATTTGGTACTGAAAGTAACATGCACTAAGGAGGAGTGCACCCGAGAAGAGACGGTCGAGGAGGTATGTTCCTTCTATACTGAGGAGCCAGTAGAAGGGTGTGAATGGTGTCGTGGAGGTGTAGAGCAACGCAATTAGAGGAAGAGCGGAGAGCTGGCGCAGGGGAATAGAAGAAGCCGGGACGGGTCCGGTGGCTTTGGTCACCATTTTATTTTCGGGTTTGGGGGAACTATCAGGAAAGCTGTTGATATAAGGTTAATCTGTAAACGAAGGAGGACCTGCGGGGTTTTGTATGTAGACGAGCAGGGTTGCCTGTTGGGGGCGTTTGCGGCGAAGGATTCCTCCCAGGCGCCGAGAAGTATTATTTTTAACCTGGCTATGCTCAAAAGAATTTTGGGGTGCATTATTCTTGTCAAAGAAATACACCTTGTCGCTGTTCATTCCAGCAACTAGCTTGTATACCTCGATAAAGCTACGATTCTAAGGTGTTGGGGCTCTTTCCTAACCGCTAAAATCAATTTGGTATACCGCAGCTTTTAATACTACAACGCAGGTGATCATAGAAGTCGTGAGCATACTCATTTGGTTTTGGCACAGCTAGTGTACAGTATTTTGATAAAAGCCTATCTGACTTTCAAGAAATTCGAAGGAGTACAAGTACACCAGGACCCGATTAGCCAGGATTCGAACAGTCTCAAGCAGTCAATCGTCAAGTTCCTTGTTCTATCATTAGCTTTCTGGTTCTCTCGCCTCGATGCAAACCACTCACAAGAATTTCCCCTCCCAAGTCTTCATTCAAGAGGCATCTTTGAATTTTAACAAGTCTATTATAGCTGATGCCGCATAGTGCCCATCACTCTCTATTCAAATAAAGGAATACTTGAAGACGGATACTGTCGAGCAAACCCTGTTTTCAGGCAGAAACCCGAACTGTAAAACCAAAAAGTTCAGATTGTATGCTTGTCAATCACGTGTCTCGTCAGACGAGAGTAATCCTACAAGCAAATCCGTCAAATAAAACCCATTCCCATATCTCTCCATTTCACATCTTTGTAAACCTAACCCCTAATCGGATGAGTTCTTGTACTTGCCCATTTTCCTTAGTGGACGATTGTATGAACTGATTCCTCAAATCTAGTACTTGCAAATCCACCAATACCTTGATCACTTCGTCCTAAGCCCGCTGGTCAGAATGGATGCCATATCTGAAATGCCCACAAATCAACGCACCGTTCTCTATGTAAGCTCGAGGAATTGTAGTACCCCGCTGTTGATGTTGCGCCCCTTTTCCATTGTTCATCTTCTGAACTTCGTCCTTTGCCGATTCTCGCTTCGATAATTCCAAATTATCTAATTGACCACTCTCTCCAAGGCAAAATCCTGCAATCGCACAAACTCGAGTTTAGGAATTGTAACTACTTTTTCGAGGAGATTTCTAACATGAGAATCCGTGAATGTCCATTTGTAAAGGTGAATCCTATTAAGATTTGGCAAATTGGGCAAAACCTTCCCGAAGAACTGATCATTGTAATTCTGGCAGTCGAGGACTGGTAGGCTTCCAACATCGTAAATACCGTACATGCGAATGGATATGGCGTGCATCTGAGAGGTCATCTCGGCGGTAAGCTTTGCTAGATTGAGAGAATTGTGTATTCCTGTGACTATGGAAGATTTGACACCAGTTTCGATTCTTTGGAAACATTTTGTGGCGAGGGCGAAGTTGGTAAGTCGCAGGTTGTCGAAGTCGTTTTGATTGAGGTAAGACGTGATGTTAGCAACCAGTTCTGTGGGCAGATTGGTTATGTTGGCCGCCATGGTGATTGATGCGTAATTATGTAGGCGGTGAAATTTAAGACTGTAATGGAATGTGATAATTTGAGGTTGTTTTTGGAAGTTGTGCTTGAGGTTGTGCTGAGAAGTTGAAGTTGCTGAAGCAGGTTTCCTTAAAATTCTACAGTTAGTGGCGGTGTTGTAATTTCCATCGCGATCTCACCTAAGGAGGTGAGGTTGGGGCGTTTAGCAACCTGAAAATCGGTAAAAGGCAGACGTCAGGAAGCACAGCGCCGCGTCCAACCTTGCCCAGCCGTCGACTAATCCCATCCTATTCCCCATATACAAACTTGCCATATAAGTACCCCTCCCCCAAATCTAACATCAATAATAGTACCTTCAGCGTCGGTGGTGTAAGTTTAACTCTTCCTCTTCTTCAGGCTCGGTGCAGCATACTAATAATTACGGCAGTTAGTGGTAAAATCCGTCCTTGCCATGGACGGGCCCCGGGTTCGATTCCCGGCCGACGCAATAGACTTGATGTTTTTTTTCGATCCATTCGGGTGGCTGAACTTTGATGTGAGATGACATGCCTTTCGTGAATTCTGTCAGATTAGGAGAGCAAAGCAGAGGAGAGAAAAGGCAGTGTGATAGGCGACAAAGCTAGGAATGGGCGTGACGAAACTGGAGAATAACTGAGAGCCGAGAATGGAAAGGGATTTGATGAATAGGAAGCAATAGACCTAAGGAAAAAGGGTGAACTTCAACGAGTTCCTATTTGAGACATCCATATCTCATGATCGCCCTTTGCAAACAGCATCCATCGAGCCTACCGGCCCTATGCAAATAGCGCCCTACTCTTACACTTCGAACCGTATCCAGTAGCAGAAGAAAACGCCCCAAGTCCCCGCCGCCCTATCACATAAACTCCTTGCTGCGTGGAATATGAATGACCATGAAGCTGAAAAATCGCCGAAATGATAAGAAGAATGGCCGGCCCTAGCATTACCGCCCACCAGCGACAAAAGACTTCTCATACGCAAATAGCCCCTTTGACCACGGCGGCAGCTTTTTGTCCCTCTCGTATAGTAAGCCGCAGTTGTTGCAGAGGGAGCGGGTACCGCCTGGACCATCGCGGACTGCCCATACTGCTGAGCCCCATACCCTGCAGTGGTCGCACCGCCAGTTTTGTCGTTCCCTGTTCAAAGATGTTAGCTTGTCTATTATGATTATATAAGAGCGGAACATTCGCACCATTCCGCCAATGCAGGACCACCACCATAACCACTAGCATCCGGTGTATCCCGGCCTAGAGGACTCAAACTCCTAAATCGCCTCTTCTTCTTGCTCCTCTCTCCACGACCCATTGGAGTGTCCCCACCAGTCGGATCGGCAAAGTAATCCCCTTGCTGGGGCGTCCCATTGATCATATTAGCCGTACTTGTGAAACGAGCAGTTTCCCTCCTCACACGCCGCATCTGCCTCTCACGCTCCTTCTCCCTATTCTCAATTTCATCTTTGGACAGGTTCTCAATGACGGGTTCCCATGCTGCTGCTAAGCGTTCGGGCTCGTAGCGCCAACCCGCTTCCACGCCCTCAGCCGCATCGTTGTCGATATCATATGAGCCCACTAGGCCGCCGTTCTCGCAGGCCTCCTTTTTTAGGCGCAGCACGGCTTCGTAGATTGCATGCGCCATAGCTGGGACCCATTCGGCGGCTAGTCCAAGGTCTGCGCATGTTTGTTTCGCGAAAGTTTCTGCAAATCCTGGAGGATGTAGGAGTGACCATTCGAAGGTGTCGCTATATAGTCTATTCATTAGATTAATGCGCAAGGTGACTACACATCGGTAAGTATCGTCTGGATTGTAGACATCCTCTGCCGAAGGCTTTGCTTCGGCTGTGATAGATTCGCCGTTTGGTGTGGCTACAGCAGGCGTGCCAGCCTGGTCGCCGTTTGTGAAGCCATTGGTCATGCCGTTGGTGTGGGGAGTGGAGCCATGGGTAGGCATTGGAGTCGATGACACGTCTCTCGATGCAGCCGCTGTGGCGTTGGCCGTTATTGCAGCCGTCTGTATGACGGGTACTGTTGCTCCTGTCTGTGTTGTGGTGGTAGTGGCATGAAATAAAGGATGTAGTGCTACGCCCGCATAATCCTCCAACTGTGTGCGTATTTGAGTGGTGATTTGTCCAATCAAAGTCGCCTTCCTCTCTACCGGCAGATCTAATTCGTCGACCAGTGTCTTTGCGAAATGATCAGGTGTTGTGAGGGCTTCGTGCAGATTCCACAAGAAAGCGTCTTTCAAACGGAATGCAGGTGTCAAGTCTGGGTGTCGGTAGGCTGCTGATGTTTCGTCCACACCCATTTCGCGCGCATTTTGAGGCATTGGCAGTGGCGCATCAGGTCTGAAAGGTTGTATGTCTAGGTCGATTCGAATGGGTATAAGAGTGAGGGGCAGGGCTGCTTGAATTTGGAGTTGTTTTTCAGTGCTGTAGTCGGCATAAGGTTAGTATTTTAGTATTTCTCTCATAATTCAAGATAGTTTTGGAAGTGGAAGTGGAAGTGGAAGTAGTAACTCACAGCACTCGCTTCGGTTTACCCATGTATTCCCTCCATATCCCTTGCACATCGACTGGCGCATATATCTCTTTACCCAATTGACTAGCCCCACCAGCTTGCGCAGTATCTGTATCTTCCCTCCTCAAACTTCTCAAGCCAGTAGGCCGCCTTCCATGCCCCTCGCTATCTTCGAAATCATCATCGTACCCATCTTCCGCGTAACTTACAACTGCCGTGCCGCGCCGTGTTGTTTTTATCTGCGGAACCGCTGTAGTCTGTGGTATCACCGGTGCCAGTAACGAATTGCCATATGTCCGTATTCGAGGCGCGTAACTTGAGAGAAATGCTTGTGGTGGATTCAATCGCAGGCTAGGTCCGGGTCCGGGCGACATGTTGGTTGTGGTGTTGTGAGAAAGGCCAGACGGCCGCAGATTCGTAGTGGTTTCGTCAACTTCACCACCAACAACAACGAAATATTGTTATGTAAAGTTTAATGTCATGTAGATCGGCAGATGAGCGAGTCGAAAACGCGCTCGCTTTGATAAAAGAGCGTGTGTCAGAGGGGAATTCTGCTTTGCGATGGATTGTCGCAAGTTTCGTGGTTAGGAACGGTAGTTGCAGTATTTTTGGCGTGATACGTATGACTAAGCAATGATTCTCGGACGCTAAGCTCCTTTTAGCACAAACATTACAGTCTCTCCAGGCTCTCTTCGGCCTCCTTCCGTCAAAGACTCATACATAACACGTTTCCCACATGTAGGGTGCACTCCATTCACTTCTTGTACTCGAACCCCGTCACTTGCTTTTCCTGCCTATGATTCGAGGTAGCACATGAGCCTCGCCTTCCTTTTGCTTCTACGCTTTACAATTCTTGTTCACACTCGCGCCATTGGCCATGACACCATAAATATCCCCGTCCTGGAGGCACAAACTCCTGCCTAGCTGGTGAGACTGTCATGATAAATGGGAGCTCTACACCACCACCCTCGCAGCTTTGTCTTCCCTGTCCTTTCTTTACTTTTTACCATCCATGTCTTCGTTTTTCCGCTCCGCCAATGATGTTACTGCCTCTTCCCAGGATGAAGAGTCCACTTCCGCAGGCGCGGACGAGGCTGAAGACGAGCCAGTCTCCAAAGTCAATACCTTGAGTTCTACAGCTAGCGGTTTGAAATTGACCGAAACTCTTCAGCCTCTCGGCGTTGTCAATTCTGCTCGCGATGTTACCTTAATTGATGGTAGCGGACGACAACATAGCGATAACATTCTCCACGCTTTACTCTATGAGAGATGTGCCAGCGAGGCATTAACTCACTATCTAGAGCAGAGTGGGAGACCCCACACCAAGGACCACCCAGATGTCAAGGATCTTGCCCAGCGAAAGTACGAGTATATGAGCGACCAGCTCCGAAAGCATGGTCTCATTCCTACTGGAACCCAAGGGGAAAGTTCCCCCAAGCTTCGCAATGCGTACTCTTCAGGTCTTGATTTGCTTTCCAGCACTAGTCCACTGCCTGGTCGGCCTGGTCTTGCTTCTCGGCCTAGCGCGGCTAATGAACTCGATGTTGCTATACGGAAGCTGTCTATCTCAAGTCCGAGTTCTCGGCCAAAGCCTCCGTTTCAACAGTTTCGACTCACCCAGCGCACTAATAACCCTCATCAAATGTTAAATTTACCACCTCTCCTCCAACCTTTGGTTGAGCATCAAATGTTTGAGATTTCTCGCTATCGACGAGAGTTCAACGAGATTGGGTGCATTGGCAAGGGTGGCTATGGGAAGGTGTATCACGTGAAACATAAACTGGACGGAGCTGATTACGCCATCAAGAAAATTACCCTCAGTTCTGCTCGAGTTAGGAGAATTGAAGAGCGTGGTCAGGATGAATTGGATAGGTTATTGATGGAAGTGCGAACGCTTGCGCGTTTCGATCACCCGAATATTGTGCGTTACTATGGGGGCTGGCTAGAATATACCATGCCTGCGGCTTCGGGACCGGCAGCTTCTGTGCGGCACTCTTTGCAATTACTCGAGGTAGAAGCTACAAATTCGGACGATGATGATTCTGCAAATAGTGGAACTAAAGACGTCTCGAACTCTTCCTTTGGGCCGTCGGTACGTGCTCAAGGTGACTCCGATGTCGACGTCGTTTTCGACGGCAGTGAAGACGAGATCTATAGCGAGGAAGTCACTGGGTCAGGTGCTCCACCATTAGGCAAAACCGGAGGGCTTGTTAGTTCCCCAAGTCAGCCACCTCGGCGTAACAGCGAGAGCACCACCGCTTCTGCCGGCTCTCGAATTACGACTGCTCAGAGCATTAGCGGAGAAATCGCTCAACCTCTTCATGCCGTCCCTGAGGCCGATCAATTGGAGTCCGAGTCCATCGACCCAAGCTTATCCTCATTCGGTCATGCGAATCAAGTCAGGCTTACCAGCGAACCGCAACTAACACTGCACATTCAAATGTCACTCCATCCACTGTCACTAGCTGATTTTCTGTCCCCCCAATCCGAATCACTGTCTAATCAAGGATTTGAATTCCGCCACTGCTTCCACCCACAAATATCAATGCGCATCCTCCTCGCCATCCTGGACGGCGTTCAATACCTTCACTCCACGCGCCTCATCCACCGCGATCTAAAACCATCCAACATTTTCCTCTCATTCCACTCCTCGCCTTCACTATCATGTATTGATCTCTCCAGCTGCCAAACCTGCACACATCCCCGCACACCAACACCATACCTCACCATTCGCATTGGTGATTTCGGTCTCGTTACTGAGATTGCGCAACCAGATGGTGGGGCTTCATCCGTTCTTGCGTCTAAAGCTGTAGGGACCGAACTGTATCGACCCCACGATTCTTCCGGCAAGCTCGATGAGAGTCTGGATGTTTATGCCCTGGGCATCATTGCGGTGGAATTGCTGCAGAGATTTGAGACTAAAATGGAGCGGTTGGGGAGGTTGGGTGATGCCAGAAGCGGAAAATTTGATGGTGTGGTTGCGGAGCGCACAGTGGAGGGAGGCGATGAGTTGCTGGAGTGTATCAGGCGTATGATATGTGAGGAGAAAGAGAGGTTTTCGTGCCGAGAGGTAAGGGAAAGAATTGAAAAGTTCTTGAGCCCATGAATAAAGGTTTGGACTTGTCGCACTTTTGCCTCTGAGATCCAATTGTAGATACGATTTACCATGGTCCAATCTTCTTCATTTCTAAAGTTATACAGTCAATACTTCCTCGCGCCAAGTGGAACTCGGCTAGGCTCTGTGGGATGTCATTTCAAAGAACATGACTAGTGATTTTTGTAGCATATGAGGAACCTCTAGTACTGATCCGCTCGTCAAGGAGCAGAAGTTAATACTATAATAGAGCTTTTATAGAGGTTCCGATCGATCTGGTCTATACATTTCAAGGATCCCGGCTCCGACTGAGATTCAATTGGCAAGGGCTAGTAGAAGCAATCGTAAACACAAACATGAACATAAAGGTACGTCTTCCTCTCCTTATCCACATCTTCTAAGACCCATTTTAACAGGGAATCCTGCATTTCTAGGATAGCCTAGTGAGTTTGATATATGCTTTTCGCGTCTGGGCTATTTTCGGTTCCGGTTCATCAATGCGCTTTAGTTTTGATTGGACTTCCAAGTACTTTGAATAGTGAGTCCGCGCGCAAAACATAGATGCGTGTGTTTATTAAGGGTTGGGTTGGGTGGTTACTTCGCCGCAAAAGTCGTTCAATCATTTTTATTCGATGTAAGAACTGCCTAGTCAGAAGTATTAAGTGTTTGAGGGGGGTATTGAACGTTATTTTGGCGACAGTGAGCTTAAATAGACGACATCTCTGTGCTTTCTTTGGACTTGACTTGTGGGTTACATGAGAGCGGCTGGAAGACATTGGAGTTCGCTATGCTACACAATTCACCCAGTTTGAGAATATTAGTTTTATTGTCTACGCTTCCTCTAATCTCTGGTAAGGTCTTCGAATAGTTTGGTTTTTCATGGGATGTGGAAACTGACTGACATTGTTCACATAGCTATTTCGGTTCCTGATTACAACATCTCATTACCACTACCTAATGCGCGAGACACAAAAATATCTCCAACAGCAAATAGTACTGCATGGAGGAACGATTCCAACTTTACCAGGGAAGATGTACCAGACGTTTTGGAAGAGGAGCGGGAATGCTTCCACACCAGATGGTCTTGGTTATCCTCCCGTAAAGACCACACATTTTTGAGAAACCGGACCACGGTCTACGGCCCGTGGACAACAGAAACCTCCTCTTGGGAAGACTACATTGGACCAGATACAACAGTGGTAGCTTGCGATGGTATCACTCGCGTCCAAGATCCTATAGGATCAGCTTCGACCATGACCAAATCAGCTTCGACCATGACCACGCATTTCTCGATCGGCAGAACATCGTCGGCGTGGGGAATCTCCAGCTCTTATACACCATTTTCTGAAATTCAAGCAGAGCCGATCTGTGAAATCAGACCATCGGCTTGCAAAAGTATCCTGCGCTCGGTGTCATCATCTTATCGGGCGCCGGATGGACTTCGACCAAACCTATTCCTCGATGGCGTAGCTTGCTCCATCCCACAATGCACATATGACGACTGGCAACTCAGGGATTGCACCTTGGAGCACTGCCCTGAAGCCTGCGAGATCGAAGCAGATCAATTTATGTTGCTCTACTGGCCTCAAAATATTGTCTCCCAAGATTTGTATGGCGACGATATGTTCGGGGTTTATTCCACAGCCCCGGCTGCTACCACAATAGACACACCTTGGGTTGTCTCCACAACGGCAATCATCTTGACAAGCATGTTCACCGGGTCGGATCCGGGCGATGATGCCCCATTTACAACACTAACTGGAAATTGGACCTTTACTTCCCCAACAGTATATATTGCATTTCACACTTTTCAAGCAAAACGTTGTGGACACAACGTCGGAAAAGTATACACAAGCGATGTTTTCCCAGTTCATCCTTCCCATATCTCCAGTATGTTCTTAAAATATCCAGAGTACCACAACGGTAGTGTGAGCGCCTTGGTAGACGCCTTTCAAAAAGGCGGTCCCTTCGAGTTCGGAGAACCGCAATTTACATTAAGATCATACGATTACGCCAATCTGCAAGGCGCCATGCCAGCAGCAGCCTGGCTTGTCAATAACTTTCGGATGTGCAGTGAAAATCCCTGGATTTGTAAGAAGATGAGGAGGGCACGTTTGCTCCGATTATGTACTTGCCGAAAGAGGCTCTCACAGGTTTGGATCCTGCCTGGTTGGAATGTGCCGCTCCGTTTGGGTTTGCGGATCCGGTTTTGGCATTACCGACAGCGACGAAGATATCGGTACCTACTCTACCGAAATACGATGTTCAGTTTGGGGCTGCGCCAGTTGCACTGCAGGGAAGCGTGCCTGCGCCACCCACACCACTCCCTACTCCAACAACACCACAATTGGGATCCAAGCCTTTGGCCTCTGCTTTCAGTGACCCTAGCATAGACACGGCCCATGTCGAGTCTAATTATTACGACTATTCTGGCGCTCCAAAAAGTAAGACCGAACCTGTGATGAGAGGAGGAAACTTGGCTTCTGCCATTGAACAAGCGGCTACCATTTCGAGATCTGACAATCGTGTTGACGAATCAACACCAAAAATCCTAGAATTTGAGGACTGAGAATTGTTTTCCCTACTTCAAAGTGCAACTGTCAACTCGATAGGACAAATCGTTCTGGGCACGCGAATTTGGCAATGGGTAAACCAGCTATCATAGTGGGTGAAGCAGTTATCGAGCTTGCTGCTGATGGAAAGAGTTTACTCGTTGATGGTCGAATTGTTCCTCATTCGGGGTCAGAGACAGAACAGCATATAGCAGATATAGCGTCAGGTCGTACCGACTTAGTATCCACCTTACATCAGACTCATGGATCGGTTGTTGCAGAAAATGCAAAAGAAGACGTTGTAGGGAATGTTGGAGAACGAGAAAAGAATGGAGAAGAAAAGAATGGAGAAGAAAAGAATGGAGCAGAAAAGAATGGAGCAGAAAAGAATGGAGCAGAAAAGAATGGAGAAGTACGGAAGCTGGCAAATACAAATAACTGGTGCCGCTTAGTTTCTCTTGGCCTTTCGGTCGGATTCGGTGTGTTTTGACCTCGGTCAGTAGTTAACTTGATGGGTAAGTTGCGAAGCGAAAAAGAGGAACAGAAATTGATATTCCAATCATATCCTAGGATTTGTGTTTATTTCATGTATTTCATATCCACCCAACTATTGTAGTCACCGCCTAACGTTTTGGAGATAGAATCGGGACCAGAGGCCCTCTTACCTAACTTGCGGCCCTTGATATCACTACCGGCGCCGGTGTTCTGGTATTCTCGGAATTCGAGGTCGCCAACAGGTTCTGTTACATTATCAGGCTTCCATTTAGACCATCCAGCCTGATTTATTACTCCAGATAGCTTCGAATTCTGGAACATAACTGCGGCAAATGGACGCCACGGCCTTCCGAGGAAGTAAGAGCCACCTTTAGCGCTGCCTGATACTTCGCATTTGTTGAAAACGTAATGGCCACCTCCGTTTTTATTTTCGCGTCCTTGGGCTAGCAAGTTGAGTCAGTCAAGGTTTTCACGCGCCGTGCAAGTGCACACGATTAAGGACTCACCGGTCACATAGCCCACATCTTTATCCTTGACCTTAATATCACAGTCCTCAAACCAGGCCGCTGCAGTTTTCCCAAAGATGAAATCCGTGCATCCTTGAACAAGGCATTTGGCGAAAACCTGCTTTCCTAGAGACCGCGCGCCTTTGCCCTCGGTTTCGAGGGTGTCTTGCCACCCATCGAGCTTGCAGCCATAAAAGCCAATTTCGTCGCCTTGGGTGCTGACTGCCAAAGCTTGATTTTTGATAGGGTTTTTTGGATCTTTCGACGGCTTCAGTCCCCAGGTATTTTCAAAGTTGACATGATAGAACTTGACCCCATCAGCTTCGACCTGAACAGCAGCCGTCTGGTGATTGTTGAACCCTTCTTCTTGAGCTCGATAAATAGTGATCGTGGCTTTGTTTCCCGAGTAGGATTCCTCATTATCCGTCGCACCCATCATGGTTATTTTGGATTTGATTACGATCGGACCTTTGTATTTGCCAGCTTGGAGGAAGATTGTCTTTCCGGCATTTGCGTTGACGATGGATTGCAGATTGTCACCGGGTTTGACAATGACTGCTCCGGGAGGTGGTGCATTTGCGGTCGGTTTCGCCGTAACAGCTGCGACTAAGAGGGTCAAGAGAGTGGAAGAACGCATGATAAACTTGGTAAAGAGTGTAGAAATGAGTGTGAACAAAAAATGACAAAAAAAAGCGAAGAAATCAGATCATGAAGAAAGCCACGAAGAAAGACAGCTGCACTTCGTCTCCACGTTGACTGTGAGGTGTGTTTGGAGGTGCTCACGGAGGGAACATCGCAAGAACAAGTAAGAAGAGAACGAGCTTGGAAATATCCGGGATGCACTCTTCGCCATCTTCCCGGCAAGTTCTATATTCGGGTCGATAGGTCGTCGATTCATTTGAAAGTAAGGTACGGCTGCCCCAAGGACAATCAATTTTGCCGTAATTTACGTGGCGGCCCTGCTGTTTCACGACCGTGAGCCAGAAGGGCTAGCGCTGGGTGTAGATTGTTAGAACATCTCAATAGGGTAAGTGTGGTGCCGTAACATATAGCTTGAATACAACTTGAGGTAATGACTTTTCCAGAACAGATATCTATTTAAGACAAACTATTGGTAGAAGCTCAGAGGTCGATATGTTCTACTTTTCTAAACTCCATAGTTCCGTCAGCACTTACTTCAGAGACACAAAGGCACAATTTCTGGCATCCGGAATCCATTCCTCTTTCGGCACAGTCATCTGAAAAATGTACGTACCTTTCGCCTCTTTTTCATAGTCTTCTGAAATACCAACATAGGCTTGAGAGCTCTATCATGAAGAAAGCGGTACAACATAAGTACAGGGAATACAATTTTACTCCTCTACCTGAACGGAATGATGGTGTAAGGCATAGTCCTCCATCGCATTCGAGCTAAAACTTATATATATACTACATGTCCAGTATGTTGAACGCGGAACCTTTCATTTCAACGTAAAAGAGATAAAGGTCTTAGCCACATAGTTGCTGCGGCTAGTTGGGCAGCACAGAGCGCAGTCAACAGGGACTTAGTGTTTGAAACAAATTAACGCAATCTGGCGAGACTCAAAAGCTTGGATTCAAGGCGCCGACCCATTCGATATCAGTTGCGAAACGTGAAATCCTCTTGAGCTGGAATTCAGTTAGTTAATTTTTGCAGCGATTGAGCTGAGCTTAAAAAGGTCGAATAGAATCAGAGTGAGCATCCACCCACGACTTGTACCTTTCTCGTACAGCAATGAACTTATTTTATATTTCTGGAGAAATAATCTTAAATCTAATATCGTATTATCGATCGGTCCACAAGACGAGGTCAGAATAGATGTCAATAATGCAACAGGATTCAGGATTCCTTAGACTAAATATCATGACACTAAATTTTGTAACTCATTTTGCACAAAGTTCAAAGAAGTTTTGATGTATCTTTGATTCTAGATTCAAGTGTGAGTGAAAGGAATTTCCGAAAGATTGTACTCATTGTTAGAGCCCAATCGACTTTGGGGAAGATTTTCATCAGTTCAGGGTGGGAATGTAATGGAACGTACTACTGATAACGGACACAAGTATCTTAAGTGAGAGGCAGAGTCACAGAGCCATTGATAAAAATGAGATGTGTATAGCACAGCTTCAAAATACGAAGCAAATAAATGTGTCTACCTTTAGTCAATATAAAAAAGTCCTTCGGGGTATTATGTCTTCTAAAAAAAACTACACTTATATCCTCAATCAAGCCACCCGACAAAACAGCTCAACAGTACTCGTCGAGCAGCGACTTTCCCAGTCTGGTGTCACTCGATCGTATAGGTTGCCAAATTTCGAACCGTCTCCATTGCCACTAGGACAATTCACCCAGGTCGTCTTGTCTCCTAGTGCGAGCTTCCCATCATTGCATACCGAGAACCCTGCCGTGAAGATCGCGCCGGCTTGTGGTGGCCCATCAAATCTGTTTCATGAATATTAGTATGTAAGTTGACCACCATGCTTTCGCGAACATACTGGAATTGGAAGTTGCTAGCTATGTAGCCGGTTCGCCCGTTTACGCTCGTTGTCGCATTCACGTAATCATCCTTGATTACCCCGTCCACAAGAGTAATATTGAGAGGCTTTGATTGAGGGTTCCCTCCAGCAGGCGGCGGTGAATACATGCAAAGTGGGAGTTTGGAGACATCAAAAGAGGCGGTGTCGACATCCCGCCGGTGCATGTTCATCCCATCATGACCTGACATTCCGGCCATTGGAGCCATACTGGATGGCGCAGGTGGCGCCATAGCTGGCGCGGGAACTCCTTGAGGAGACGCCTGAGGGGCCTGAAGAGGAGGTTAGCGAACAGCATTCAAAAGAAAAACTCGGGTTAGCAGTGTGCAACAAGATGCAAAACCGAGAAACTTACTGGTGGTGGGTTTGGAACTGCTGCAGATATCGCAGGCTTCGGCGCAGTTGCAGAAGCAGGCTTGGCTGCAGGAGTGAGCACTGCTGGAATAGGAGGTGCTTGGATCTGACCCGTAGTCATAGCCTTGGTAGGAACAGCTTTGGAGCCTGCTGGAGCTGACTTCTCTGTCGGCGGCGCAGGAAGCTTCACGGGTTTAGTCGGCGCCTGGATCTGACCATCTGGGATTTGTTGGATAATGCGCCCCATTTTGGCAGGTTTGCCCGGTGATGCGCTGGCCGGTGATGCGCTCTCTACAGGCCTCTGACCAACAACCGTGCGGCGAACAGTGACAGTCCTTGTTTGTGTTCTCGTGCTTCGTAGGGTGACAGTAGTATCCCCATCAGGCGGAGGCGGGACATCGGCAGCTGTCGTGGGTTTCGGAACTGGCACGTCGGAAGCTGGTGAGGGGCCCGAAACTGGCACTGATGTTACGAGTGCTGCTGGCTTAGCAGACATAGCGCCTGAAGCTGGTGATGCCGTATCCACCTTTATCTGGGAACTTGCGGCACTAATTGCAGAAGAGAGGGACGACACTTTGGATACGCTGCTTGATGCTGCCAACACTGCATCTTTCCGCTTATCAACCGCATTGATGGCGAGCTGATATTTTCCACTCAAATTTGCAGTACAACCGGGAGGAGCTGGTGCGGAGGGGGCAATTTTCCAGGTCACACCCGTTCCTTCTCCAATTAGGGTACTGGTGGTTGCAGCCTTTGCAATTTTCATCTCAGCTTTTGCACTCTTCGGAGCTTTTGCGGAGTCCTTCGCTGGAAATGGTGTCGCCAGGCCGGTGGCAGCGACTGCCAGAAGAATTGCAATTCTTCTCATCGTGCGCAATGAACTATTACTTGAGGATAGGAGATAAATAAGGTAATGATAGTAGCAGGCAATAAGGAAGAGACAAGTGGCTAAGATGTGCTCAAGCAGTATCTACTTTCTGTCCAGAAAAGGGCGTAACGAGTGACCGATGAATGGATGAATGCAAACTACAAGCGCATCGTGAGATCTTCCCAAGTTTTTGGGTGGACAAGGGCCGTAGAGAAAACCTGTATTTGCAGACACCACAAGAACCAGAATAAGATTGCACAAGTACGAGATAGTACTATGACAGAACGCCAACGATGAAGAGAAAGCGGACAGGTCTAGGGTTGGCTTCGGGGCCGGCGCGTTGGAGTTTTCAGAATTTGGATTGACGGTAAGGGCACTATAGACATTGAAATGGGTTTATTGCATGATTCCTGGTAGCCTGCAAGGTACGAGATTAATGCTATTTGAGGTGAAGATATTGGCCCTCCGGGGCTACATTACTGCTGTTGGAAGCTTCGTAGTTGGTGATCGATGGGAAAACATTGTTATTCAGTAGGTACGAGCTAATCCATTGTAAAAAAAATCAACTTCTCAAGTACGAGGCGCATTTGAGCGAACAGCAAGAATTCGAGCGCTTTGTTGTAGTGATGTATCGCGAACCCTACACACGTCATTTCGACTCAAAGTTAGTACGCCGATGATAGGATGCCTTGTCGCGTGCGGACTCTCTGTCTCGTCGTTGAATTAATCTGACACAAATGCGTGCATGGGCCCAAGGAGAGCATCAACCGACCAGGTAAGCCTATGACACCCAAAATCAACTGAATCTGGCCTTAAATTGGCCAATTATATGACAACAAAGGTTTTGGGAGATTTGATGCGCATAAGCTGAGCACCAGTCGCAGTATTTTCTGGATCCTTAACTTGTGCAATGTGTTATTTTATGAACACCTTAAACCTGAATCTGAAATAACACAATGTTGCTCCATGAGAGGATGTGGCTAGATAAGATGAAATCAGTTTCTTGACTGGTCTTCAGTGCAGACCGTATGAGCCAACGATATTCTAGTGATGAGGGGTGCCAGATGAGCCCATGGTGTGGAAACAACGGGACATTGAGCCACATCTGTCGGCAATGTGTAATCCTTAATCCATAAAACTCCTACTCGGAGACCTGCTAGAACCGGATTTCTCGTTGGTACCACCTAGCCAAGGGATAGGGAACGGAGATAATGCTGAACCTTTAGAGACAATATTTCTTCCTCAAGCAATGTAGCACGTCTAAGTTTTTGACCCAGCCATCACACCTTAAGCGGGGTCTAAGAGGTCTTAGCAGTACCCACGAGCCCGATGACCGAGATCTAAAGGGTGTAACTCTGTTGATATCTCGTGAGAGATTGGACATCCAGATACGTAGATACTTGTGATTTGCAAAATCTAGAACCAAAACTGAACGATGATATGGCCTATGAAGACCAACAGTGACACAACCTTCTGATATTTGTTTCGGTCGGCGCTTCCTTTCATGGGAGTGGGCGCTCTCATTGTCCCCGTAGGCATTGTTGCTTCGGACCCACTGGGAATTCTGCTTATGGAGTGGAAACTCATGGTACGGCCATCTACAACCACACCGTTTTCTCCACTCATAATACTGACCACTATAACGTTCTCAGTCACGGCTAACGGTTCTCTCGTTTGTATCTCTTTCGATGGACGCAAAATCACGGTATGGCCATTTACAAACGCTTTATTTCCTCCAGCTATAACACTGACCGTTATGCCGTCTATAGTCACCGCTGTTTGTCCTTCAGTTAGCGTGTGTGACGCAATCACAACCTTTGCTACAGGGCTGACGCTTGCGCTTCCAAGAAAGGAAGCGATATCATGTTCCAATTTTGCTCCCCATGATGGACGTTGCACTGCTGAAAATGGTAAAGTGTGGTCGTTCACAATTAAAGCATTCCCCTCCGATGCAAGACTGATGACAATCCCGTTGGATATGACTATAAGATCGAAAATCGTTCCCGAGCAACAGAGAAGGTTGATTCGTGTGGCTTGCGTATCCACCTTGGCTTTCGCGGTCCCTAAACTCCGAGAACGGAGGACCGATATCTACCAATTCGGTCAAAGGTCTACCCTGCGGATATAATCCAGCCTCTGGAAACAGAGGTGCTGCTGGCATGATTACCTGCGGGATCGATTGGGACGTTCGGTGTCGCGTGGGACGAGGCGTTGGTGGTATCGGAAGCTGTCCTGTGGTTGCAGCGGGAGCGTTGTCAACGTCGAGACTTTCTAGAGCCATAGATGGCACAGTAGGTATTGATATCGCCACAGCGGTTGGTAGTTCCCTTCCTGGATCCCTGAAGCCCACCCAAGCGCGACAATCTGACCACGCAGGTTCTAAAGATGTTAACACCTCAGGAGCTATATATATGGTTGGAGAGTATTTGCCCTCTGTGATTTGACGGCAATTATCAGGATAGAACGCTGAAGCATAGTAACACCATTCCATGTTGCCGAAAATCCAAGCGGCTGCAGGCATTGGACCACGGTGGTTTCCGAAATCGTAAGATCGAGTGACTAGCTCCGATGGCCCAAACTCCTTGGGCCACCCACTGATGAAAGCTTCCACAATTGCACGCGCGCTTCCATTATGGTACGTCGGCCATTTCGGGACAATGCTAGAAACTTGATCTGCCCGCATAGAGATGATGCTGTCCGAGAAAGCCCTGCCAATTTGGGTACCACACCTCTCTGCTCTGAGTGTTTTGAACGCAGCATATACAGTTGGTGATGTGAATTTCCATTGGTCCGTGATAGTCCGCAAGGGGTGCATCCCATTGCCAGTGTGTCGTTCCATTGACCTCTCGGTGACCGTGTGCTATAGGCATCACTGCCGTCATGTCGTTTGCCATCACAATGTTGGAAGTAGAGACAACCCACGGTGATTTTGGGTCATAAGGGTGCGCTAAGACGCTGTGAGTACCGAACCAATCATTGGCGCAGACGTCCTGGGAGGTGATATCTGGTCGTCAGTAAAACAATTCAAAGTGACCTGCGACGATGGAGCATACGGCCGGACAGTCCGTCATCGAACATCCCTACGGCTTTCCACTTTTGAGTTCGTCTTCTCGGCAGGCTTCTATGCTGCATGGCGGACTTGTTGGAATTGGGCGATTTTGATCTAGATTGTCAAGTGACGCGGAGCGTCTCAGGTTGACACAGATTGACGCTGGAAGATTGCATATTGGTTCAGAAATTATGCTAGAATAGGGTGGGAAATCGTTGAACTTTGTATATGTGGCTTGTTTTCTTCCCCGCCGTGTTCTCAAATAAGTCTCAGCTGTGATACCGGTTGATTTGTTGTAATCTCCAAAACGAGTAAATCCATCGCAGAGAACAGTGTGCGGAGCTGCACCGGCAAGATCGACTTCATTCTCTAGACTTGTAGTTTCATACTCGTAGTCGGACGCAAAAGACTCGTCCCACCACGGCACAGTCCATACACCGGGTCGCCCAGGCCAGCGCTGCTTATTTGTATAGCTTTCTGCTTCCAGTAACCAACTCCAGCGAGATTCGAAACACGCCCGATCCGTAGCAACTACGTTGAGTGATGCTAGTGCAGCTGGTATGTGATCGAATCTTGTTATCCATGGAGCAATTGAATGTGTTAGTGTATAACATTCAGCCAGACCAGCATGATGTGGTTGGAACAGAACCAGTTGCTTGGCTGTGGGACCAAGACAAAAGCCAGAGAAAGGAAATCAACGGTGAAATGATAGTCATCATAATCGAGTTATAGAAGTGGTAACTTTAAGACAGTTAGAAATACATGACAGAGCATAAAGGTGAAGGGAAAGATCTTTGACGCAAGTAATGGCAGCTTCTGAGGCCTCGCGGTCTCAACGACAATAAATACCGCATACGAGAGCTATTAAGTTCCACTGTACTGGATGCGGCGTGACAAGACCGTAACCCAGTATCAATTAAAGCTTCAGATGCGCGCGCAGGCCCATGGTTTCAGCCAATAGAGTGCCGAGTTCGTAGATGAATGGGCAGATTGCCGCGAAACTTAAGAGCGAAATGACAAGACCCAGGTTGTTGAAATTACACGTCTCCCATGCTTACCACCTCAGTCTCTGCGGGACTGTAAGGGCTTTCAGCTGGATATCCCAGGTCATGTCACGTTTATCGCCGATTTATTCGAAGATCTTGTTGAACCATTTGTCGACGGCATTTCTGTGTCGTAATTAGCATGATCCCAAGATCCCAAAGGTTAGTAGAATGCATACTTTGGAGGTGTGGGCACATAGTTCCTTTGATATTCCTCTATTTCCTCCAAATCCATGGTCAAATCGACTTCGTGTGCCTTGATAAATTTCGTCTTCTTAAGCAGTTTCCAGCCGATATAGAGGCACGGAAAGATGAAGATCATCATGTACCTAGAAAACTAATTAGCCCCGCGGTTTTCCGTGGCGCGATGCAACTTACGAGAAAAGGAATGTGGGAACATCCCAGTTGCCTGGCAAGAATACGGTATAACCTCCCATAAAGGTCATGATGAAGCATGCGGTCAAAGCATAATAGGCCGCGTATGGCTGCCAAAAGCCTGTAAAAGGGAGGCTGTTTCGATCAAGGCCTTGCACTTTACAAGCTTTGTGAAAACGAATGAATGTGAAAGCCATAACACAAAAGTTGATAAGCTGACTGGCCGTGACCAGACTTACAAACCACTGGAGGACCACGGCGGCGTTCTCAGAGACCTGGAGGAAGCTCAAAAGCGCAATGACAAGAACCACTAGCACAGAATAGATGGGCACACCTTCCTTTGTGGTCTTGGTGAGAAATCGAGGCGCCTTCTTTTCAAGCGCTAAGCCGTAGAGTGAGCGGGACGCACAGTAAACGTACGAGTTGCCAGCAGAGAAGGCAGAAGCAAGCACACCGGCATTGACGATATGAGGTAAAATCGGTATGTTCAAGCGGTTCATAGAAACGACATATGGCGATGCAGCGGCACCTAAGGTTCAACATGTTCAGTGATATTTCTCTCTGCTATATGGTGAATCAACTTACCTGGCTTTCCATCTTTGAATGCAGCATTGAGCTCAGGATCATCTGATGGCACCAAAATACCAACACAGAGTGATCCCAGAACAAAGAAGGTTGTCAGACGATAGAACACTGCATTGAAGGCACGTGGCATCACTTTTCTGGGATTTTCAGCTTCACCCGCCGCCATAGACACATAGTCCGGTCCAGCAATCGTGAAAGATGCTTGGATCAAACATTGAAAGAAACCCATGAAGCGTCCTAGGTCTCCGGTGTGATAGAACTCGGCAAAACTGCCAGGGGTCTTCCAATATCTGAAGCCGAATCTGTCGCCTTTTGGATTACCACCCAACATTGCAATGAAGGTATAGATGATTAGGCCAATAATGAGAATTACCTTGCCCAAGGCAGCCCAAAATCTATGCGCGTGAGAGACATCCATAAACGAGTGACAAGTTGGACTTACTCTGATTCACCGTACCATTTCACTGCAAGAATGTTGATTAGAAAATATGAGATAAGCACGATTGCGATAATTGCGCCGGCAGGTACGACATCGCTCCAGAAATGGATGACAACGTTACAAGCAACAATCTCGAATGGTACGAGTGCAGCTTCAAAAACGAAGAAATTCCAGCCCGCGGCTACTCCAAAAGCATCGTCCACGTAGCGTCCAGCAAAACGAATGAAAGGCGAAGAAATTGGCAAGTATGACACCATTTCTGCCATGCATAGCGTTATAGCCAAGATTACAGAACACCAGAGCGTGAATGCGAGAAAGAGAGAGGCTGGACCGCCATTGATGAGACTACGCCCAATCTGGACATACAAGGCTGTACCAATAGTTCCACTGCAAAAAACGTAAGTGAATGCTTCTTGATGTTTCCAAAAAAAAATAACAAACCCGATACCGATCAGCTGAATGTGCCGTGCCTTTAGTTTGCGATGCGTGGAGTCGAAGACTGGCACAGTCGCAATGCTGAATCGCCGGTTATCATTGATGTCGAAAGGGGGAGATTTCTCCGTATCTGTTCGATTGACCTTTTCATCTCCGATTTCGTTCTTGGCTCCATAGTCGTTACCGGTGGATGCCATTATGCCGATAGAATAGTTAAACGTTGCTTGGGGTTATTCAACGTTTATCGAATTGCTTTGAGAAGTAGAGAGAAGAACTGTATTTCGTATTCCATACGCCCACGAGAACGTGAAGGTTGAAGATATTGAAGCACCACAGGTCGGTCCTACTTGCGGATTTTCGTGCTCGATTGACCTGCGGCTAAGTACTTGTAGAAGATGAATGGCAAAAGCAAGCGCAGATACTTCCTACATAAAGTCGATGTATGCCGAGATGCGCCAAAATGTCCGGGTACTTGGCTTCCCAATCCTGGGCAGAGATACGGATTAGATTTTCAATTCTATACATTAGTAGAGGCAAGAGCGCGTTTCCGGTATTTCCTCCATCGAGGTTCTAGGCATGCCCAATGGCGAGATAAGGAAGGCTTCCATCCATTCATTACCTACCACCTTTAAGCCTGAGAGGAGGCATCTCATGTGACCCCGAAAACTGGCGCTGCAGCTTATAAGACGCACAGGATTTTGAGCAGCCGTACTTTGTACCATGCTTTCGACGCGGTCGGGCCCTCCGATGCGGTATGCTGTTCATAGCTTCGGACAACCTTGTACGCTATCAGCTAGCAACGGAAAGCTACTGGATTGTTGGGGTTGTGCCAATTGTCTCGGCGTCTACTGGTGTGGGGAACGCGCGAAGTCTTCCTTGGCTTTTTCAAATACAAATGACAATTCGTGGGCATGAAGTTTGTAATAATAAAAAAAAGCTTCAGCCGAGTGCTTGAGAACCAAGATCGCGAACAAGCTCTTTGCTTATTTCGATGGATGCAAAGTGACTGCAATTGCTGTGAGGTAAAATGGCGGTTCTGCAGGGTCCAAAGGCACATTCATTTTCCGATGATACGGCAAACTGAAGGAGACATAAAACTCGTCAAGCTTGCTGATAAGGCCTTGGTATAAGTTCGCCGATCTCTTCATTGCTGCCGGGTTCGTAGCTTAATCACAGAATTTGCGTTCTTTGTCAGAGAGAAGTTTTTCCCAAAAGCGCGAGTCATGACTCTCCCTGGTCAGCTATAGTAGTAGCTGGCCCACCTTTAAAATTATTTCTAGTCTCATCCTTTTGTCCATGCTATGGTATCTTAATTGTTGTCTCTGCGACGAAGGTGAAGTCTTTGAGGTCAGGGATTCTCGAAGTCATTGATTCTCGAGAGGGAGATGAGTTTGATGTCGATTAATTTGGTACAACAAGAGGGGTCATGAAGGAGAAGTGAACAATGGATGAGCCAACAAGAATGTGTTCATTCGTTCCTCCATTACGCTCTTGAGTATCAAATATCATTATCAATCCATAAATAAAACCATCTTTTTCAAAGAATTTCCTCCACTATATACCCTACGTTCCCTCTGCAACGACAGCCCAACTAGCAAAGCAAACACAAGTCTTCTGATTCTTCGAAACCCACTCCTGCTGGACCCCTCCATGCCCAACCTGCGCCTGAATATCCTCCATAACACTCCCACACCTGGTACACCTCCTCATCCTCGCCCCAACCCTAAGCGGCAACTTTCTAATGACATCCACCCTCTGTCTTTCTAGAAATGCCTTCATTCTCTTATCATCCGTGAGCCCAAGCCAGAGCACGTCATGCCCGTGTATCTTCCCAGGATCTTGTTGGGACATTAGGGCATCCATTTTCGTGGTTAGCATGGCCGTCACAACGGGCATGAGGATGTCAGGGATTGTTGCCGTGAGGAGCATGTTCTTCTCGATGAGAGAGCGTTCAGGGAGGGAGAGGGATTTGTAGCAGCTTTTAACCAAGCTGTCCACATCTTGGAGGTATTGTTCAAAGGGTTGGCATGTCACGGGTGTGGTTTGGAATATGCCTAGTAGTTTACCAAAAGCCAACTTGTGCTCTAATGGTAGTGATGTTTTAATGCCGTTGGCGGAATGATATTGGCCGGAGCGAAGGGGTCGGAACATCAAACGTAATAGCATGCGTGGGATGCTGGAGAGGAGGACTATTAAAGCTGGGGAGTGGTGCTGGCGAATATAGTTGTGGATCCATTCGCGATCTTCCTCGAGTCCGGCTTGTCCTTCCGCGGCTTTGTGTTTTATTTCGTAGTAGAAACGGAACATTTCTTGGAGGAGGTATATGAATAGATCGAGAGACCAACGGACTAGTCCTACGTAAGAGAGGGCGAGCTCAGCTTTGAGATTTTGATCCGATCGCATTCCCATGCTAACAGTGACCGAGACTAAGCGGAGGTTAATGGTAATCCAAGCCAGGCGCGCTGAAAGTTTCTTCGCGCCCTTGTTGTCGAGCGAGCCAAGAATATTCTGTATGCTTAGGCACTTGAACAGGAAATGGTTTTTATAGAGCATTTGGAGATGCTTTTGGCCTTCGTCGGAGACGTAGTCGAAGTTTGTGACGCTAAGGAATTTGGTTGCATTGCTGAGAATTGAATGGGTCATTGCTGGGGTAGAGTTAGCCGTAAGGAGTCAGGTTAGGAGGTGGATCCTACTTTCAGAGAGTTTGGTAGGAAGGATAGAGAGGAGGTCATCAGAGGAGCGATATTGCATACATGAGTATGCATGCTGCAAGGCTATCACGGCCGCTAGAGAAGCTTCTTTGGCTATTACGGTTTGAGTTCTCACATATCTCTGCAACCGGAAGAGTTGACTCACGGTCATCTTTCGGTATTTCAGTCAAAGAATCAAAATCATACTTCATACTTTCCAGCTTCACCACCCCATCAGGCTTTACGAAAGCGACAACACATGCATTCGGCGAGAGCGCAGTGCATAAACCTATTTTCGAGTGAGCAAGTTGCAATTACAACGATATACCAGAATGTCTATACTTGGAGGATCAATTCTTGGGAAGGAAAAGCCTGACTGAGGCAATGTATGGACCTCGTCGTCGTTACCATCCTGTATGACAATGTCCATGGTATCCCTGTACCGGAAATATGTGTTCCCATCGCTCATGCTAAAAGCGAACATAGTGTTGTTACGCAGTGAGATGGAGGATAGAATTGCAGAGCTGCAAGATATATCTGGCAGCCTCTCTAATCGGATACAATGCTATCAATTGTCAGCATCTACTTGAGTAGCTTAACCATAAATGAAAAATATACCCGAGGAGCAATAGCAGTTGTTGATTTCTTCTTGACGCTTAAATGCTCGAAACATGGTGGCAACTTATTCTGGGCGCCTTTTATAAGGTTCCAGCGACTTATTACGCTAGTCGCTCGTTGGTACTGTTTCGTGGTATCTGGCAACAGTACGGATGGATCTATCGAATCAAATATTATTGGGGGAGGTGGAAGAACTGTAAAGACTGCCATGATTGTGGCTAGACCATGCGAGCTCTCCTTTCCAAACTCTGGTGGATTGGGCAACAATTCCAGTGATGTGAGTTGATATGAATTATGAGCGACCAACGTTGCGTCCACTGAGTTATGCTGGTCGAATGCCAAGGTATTCGTGGGAAGGCAGCTGTCTTCCTCTAGTAGCGCGCTGACTTCTAAAGTTGGTGAGCTGAATGAATACTCAACTGGCTGACCATCATCCTGGTTGGCAGCTGAGTTCCAGTTGACTTGGATGCGGAAAAGACGAAGGGATCCTGATAGTTGGTGGGCTACAAGAAGTAGTGAATTATCTTGGTGACGAAGCAGGTTGTCAGCACTATACCTTCCCAAAGAGGAAGTCGCGGCGGCTCACCAACATCAGGCGCGAATGAGGCATGTGTAAATGATGACTCGATAGCAGAGCTTGAGTCTTCTAATTCAGTTGCCGTCTCAAGCCAGCTCCCATCACGCTGTTGATACAGCAAACGAAGTGCCCCACTTTTCGAAAGACAAATGAGTGCTGATTTGCCTTCGACAGGATTATGAGGGCCATAAGAGTCCTGGCTGGATACTTTGATATTCCAGTCGTCCCCTGATCTTGACGCTGACCAAACGATCGGAGACTGGGCAGAAGTTTAGATGGAAAGGGGCGAAATGGACCGCGAGGATATTACCCACCTTTTGAATATGAGGAAAGATATGGAACCAATGGAGTCCTACTAATGCACTCAAATCATCGTCCAGATCATTTGCATGTTGCCTCGCCCGCGACATCGATCCAAGAGCAGATGCATTCGTGTAGATGACGATGCGACCTGAAGAACCCACCATGGCAAGCTCTGTGCCCATGTAGCTCCAAGAGATGTGCACTACATGATGCATCTCGTCGAAGAGCGGCCATATCGGTATTGCCTTGCTCAGGTTCCAGTTCCCGGTCTTAGTATCTCGAACAAAGGTGTAAATGTCCACGCTTCTGCCGTCTTTACTAATAGAGGCCAAACATCCCATTCGAGACCATGCGATTTTCCTTTGGTGAAAGTGAGTATGCACTAATTTCTCGATAATCTGGACTAGCCTGGAAACTCACTGACAGCAATACGTAGATGCAAGTTCGTCCAGGCGCAACGGCAATCCTTTGATCACTGGAGCAGGTGTTAAGGGGACCTCCTCAGACTCACCGAAGAGATCACCCATATCATCGTCCATGTATTGATCTTCTTGGACCTCCATCATGAGAGGCATTTCCAGGAATGATCACCATGCGGTCGGACTTTATGAATTTACGCCTCGATATGGGGAAGGAGAATCCATGGTCAAGCTGCCGCGCGTTTAGGCGGCCAATCACGGCAGCTCAAGTCCGTCCAATCCATACAATTCGAAGTTCTTTAGTGACAACCCCAATTGAGACGCATAGATTCGGAAGAGTCACGGGATTTTTGCTATTACAGATTGATACGATTGTGACTATTCACAATGAGCTCATTGGAACCGCTGGCGGCTGTCCTCATTTGAACAATGGACCGCGAACATATCAGTCCCAAAGAAACTCCGCCGGAGGTACGAACATCAATTTATTCTCCGAATTTGAGCAAGTTCTGATGAATATCCAAATGAAGGGCAATACAAGTGTATGGACCTAATTCTAACAATTTCCGAGCAGTGGACGAGTTCAATATTGCCGAATCAGCTCCAGAGAAGGTTAGGCTAAATTGCACCTAGTTCCAATCCAATGTTTTGGGTCCACGGGTGTAAACAACGCACGGACGACCCAACTTTCACCAAGCCAGAATCCGGCATCTGTGAAGGAGGCTCACTCCCAACTTCCAACCACCTCAATTCTTTCTCCGGATCCCACACCACCGCGTTTTGCCAGTGGGGCATGTTCGTGAAGTTTTCGCGCACCGGACGTGTCGTTCGTTCATTGTCCTAAGATTTCTATTGTCCTATTGTCCTCATTCACTCCAAGTGAAGTTCAAGTTGGGTATTTTAGGTGGTTGCTCTTGCCAGGTCGGCCTTTCCCCCAAAAACTCGCGACCAACAGCAACACAACCACTACTAGCCGCAAGCATGTCTACAACTTCTAGTCGCCTCTCGTCGCCCGCGAGCAGGTCTCCAACTCCCCCATCGCTCATGGGTTCCACTTCATATCCATCACCTGTTTCTTCACAATTGTCAAGTGTAGGAAATACGCCGTCGCCCAGCCCTGAAGTCATGGCCTCCACGCCGAAGCGCGAAAACAACCGGAATGAAGATGGATCGCCCCCAGCGAAACGAAGGAAGACCAGTTCGAGTCCCCAACCACGCATAACGGAAACGCTCGACCTCTCTTCCCCTGTGGATCAGGAGGCGCAATTAGACAAGCTGTTGAAAGTATTGTACAAGAAACGGAAGATTGTCGTAGTCGCGGGCGCTGGCATCTCCGTCTCCGCAGGCAGTATGTTTCTAAATTCTTAATTTACAATTCGCACAATCACTAACGCCCATTATAGTTCCCGATTTCCGGTCAGAAACCGGACTGTTCAAAACTCTTAAAAATCAACACAACCTCAAGTCCTCCGGAAAGGACCTGTTTGACGCCTCTGTCTACAAAGATGACGACTCTACCTCTCAATTCCACGACATGGTACGCAACCTCTCTACCGCCACTAAATCTGCTGCCGCCACACCCTTTCACCACCTTCTCGCGACTCTTGCCAAGGAAAAACGACTTCTCCGCCTTTACACCCAAAATGTTGATGCTATAGATACTTCACTTCCCCCGTTAGCAACCCAGATACCACTGGGACGTAAAGCGCCATGGCCCAAAACTGTTCAATTACACGGTAGTCTAGAAAAAATGGTGTGTACGAAATGCCACCAAGTTCTGGACCTAGAACCCCAGCTGTTTGACGGCCCTGTACCGCCCGCGTGTCGCGATTGCGAAGAGAGGGACGATGTACGCACCCAGTACGCAGGCAAACGAAGTCATGGCATCGGAAGACTAAGACCTCGGATGGTACTCTACAATGAGCGCAACCCCGATGAAGAAGCGATCGGATCCGTAGTCACAGCCGATCTGAAGACCCGTCCAGATGCTCTGATAGTCGTAGGCACCACTCTCAAAGTTCCCGGTGTCAAGCGCATAGTCAAGGAAATGTGCAGCATGGTCCGTGACCGAAGAGACGGTCTCACCGTGTGGATCAACAGCGACCCTCCACCCCCAGGGAAAGACTATGCATGGGATCTTATTGTGCAAGGACCTTGTGATTCAGTGGCCTCAAAAGCTCAGATGCCCAAGTGGGACGATGCGTTTGAAACTGTCACCGATGAGCACCTCCAGAAGGTGAAGGCGGGATCAGGAATAATTCAAGTAGTAGTGCCATCACCATCGCCATCGAAGAGCAGAATTGTGGACAGGTTGCAAGGCGTTCTTACGCCCTTGCGAAGTCCACGTCTTGGGCCACAGCTGGCTGATAAGAAATCCGCTACTTGTACCACGAGTACGAAACCCAAGCAAATTTCTGCAGCTACGAAGAAGACCAACGTTTCTAAGCCTTCCAAAACCACTACCACTGGGAAACCAAAGAAAGTAGCGGCACCCAAGAAAACGAAGAACAATCCTGGCTTCAAAAAACAAAATCCGAGAACGCTCAACTTCAAAGCTACCAAAGCGACCGCACTGAATATGAATATGGAACAGAAACCCCACGGGCGGTCTGGGACTAAGAAAGTGGATTCGACTCAACCGATGCAACCAGTCTCCCCAGCTTCTTCGAGGAACAACTCCAATCCCCCGTTTCGTCCTCCTGGACCGCAGCGGAGCAAGTCCTACACGGACGCGAATGGTGTGCCACTTACAGTGGACATTCAGAAGACGATGGAATCACCCAAGGAGCGCGATCGCATTGTCACGCCTGACAAGATTCCTAACAATATGCACAATCTGCTCATTTAATTAGGATCCCTTGTGTGGTGCTTCCTGGTTATGATCTTGGGGGGGCATCTGTCTCATCCTTCACATCATCATGACCATTATCATTTTGTATGTTTACTTTTCGGATCCCGGGCAAACTGGCCGGGCAAGGGTAAAAGATGGGCATTTCTTTTCGCATGCATAGCGCAGGGTGCATCAGGCGTTATTGATTTGGGTGGTTTCTATAGGCGCTCCTCTGTCGGCTTTGATACCCCCATCGCCTACATCGCGTGCTACTGCTAATTCTGCATTTCTTCATCATCTTACTTCACAAGGATTCAACTGCATAGCTCGAGTGGACTGGAAACAGTGTATGATCTGACGGTAGTGGTTTCTTTGTAGGAGCTACGCAAGTTTGGGTGTGTATGGTCCAGGTCTGAGATGAAAAGTAGAAGAGTTAATACATGATTCTTACTATATTTTCGAGTTCTTATTCAGTGACACGAGTAGTGTATGAGCAATGAAAGGATCATTTACGGTACTCACGACAGAGAAGCATGATTGGCTGCCATCACAGTGACGTCGTTGATTTTCGCAGACCCGAAATCAGCCTTCTCTTACTTCGCATATATGAACCTCGAGAAATACAGATTCAATTCCTAATCCGCTATACAAAGACAGAATCAGACCACTCCGCACTTGACCTCCCTGACCATTCAAACAATTCGACGATAATGTCATCCACATCAGCAACCCCACAAGCCAACCTCCCCGCCCAAAAAGACGGTGAACCCACCCTCCTATCCTCACACGCTGCTTACGTGAAGGCATCTGCCGTCGTAAGTATATCCCAGCAACACCCACCGACAACCTCTTGCCTCAGTCCTACTTGTACATTGATCTAACAATTACTTTCTCCTCTCAAACAGGACGCAGTAGGATCCATAACCGGATCCACCGAGTGGAAACAATCAGGTCACCAACAGAAAGAAGACGCCATTGCCGATATGAAGAAAGCGAGTGAGGGAAGGGATCCGGCCAAGGATGGGTATGGGAAGGTGGAGGAGTTGGCGGGGAAGGCGAGCGGATGTGAGGGGATGGAACAGGAGGGGAGGGAGAGTATTAAGAAATAGATGGGATGGTTGAAGGAGGGAAGTTTTGTCCGAAGGTTGTACGATTTCCATGAGCGCTTAGAATCATAATGAGGATGGGAGGATATGACAGATACGTTCATAATATGTACATTAATTAGAGCCTTTCACGCTATCTTCGAGTCTGATGTCACGAGTCTTTGAGTTAAAGTATACTTTGGTGTATTACACTGGTGCCAACTACATCGCCATATCGATTCTACTTTTTCTCGCCTCCTGTTTACTTCCTCGACTTGCCCGCCTTGAGAGCCTCCTTCCTCCTGAGGGTATCCGCCGTCTTCTGCAATGACCTCCTAATCTCGCCCTGCTTGAAATCCTCAATGTTGTAGTACATGGGCGCAATATCCTATCAGACCATTAGCAAAATCCATTCCACAAACTTGTCAAAAGAAAAAGGATGAACATACCAGCAGCCACTCCGCCTTCACAGCCGTAACCGTCCTTATATAATTCTTCGTCGTCAAAACAAACTCATTATAAACCACCCACTCCGCCTCCTGCGCAAGAACGGTACTAGGATGCAAAAGCACAGATTGATCATCCTTGACCGTAATATACGTCTTCCCACTCCCATCACGTTTGGCAACTTGCATGAAGAAGCCACTCACAAGCGCGCGACGGATATTCTCGTAGTACTTCTTATCTTCAAAGGGCGTGCTCATCAGTTCCAAGTCTTCTCGCTCCATGATACGTTTTAGTTGCGAGCGTACGTTGTCGGCTTGCTGAAGGGCGCGATACGATAGGAAGTGGTCGTGACACCATTGTTTTGGGTCGCGTTGGGCTTCTGGTCCTTTGAAGGCGTGGTAGACGTTTAGCATGGTGAGATGGTCGCCGTCGGGGTGGGCGAAGAGTTCTTTCATCTCGTCGGCGCGTTTTCGAGCGCTTGCGGGGCGATTAAAGAGTTGGGGAACTGAGAGGAGGGCTGTGAGGGAAAGCATTTCGTTGGAGCAGTAGAACTCGGGTGAGGATATTAGCATGACCCCTATTGATGGATCGAGGGGAAACTCGGCGGCCAAGCGTCCTAGGTGAGTAAGTTCGCCTTCATCGTCTAGGCAGGCCAGGTAGTTGAGTTCTTCAAGAGCGCGCATGAGGGTTTCTGGCGCTGGTGGATCCATTAAATCAAAATGGACGAGATCGTCTATGCCTAGCTTCTTCAATTGGAGGACCGTCATGGAAAGATTGGAGCGCAGAATTTCGGGGTAGGTCTGTTCGATGAGTTCTTTCTTGAAGGCACCTTCGGTGTACAATCGGAAACATTTTCCAGGTCGCGTACGTCCAGCACGACCAGCTCGCTGCTGAGCGGAAGCTTTGGAAATTGGTGAGACCAGGAGAGATTCGACACGGATGCGGGGATTGTAGACTTTCTGTTTTGAGAAGCCTGGATCGACGACGTAGACTATACCGTCGATTGTGAGGGATGTCTCGGCGATGTTGGTAGAAACGATGCATTTTCTGCCAGGACGACCACCAGGCTTGTGTGGTGGAGGGGCGGGATCGAAAATTCTCTGTTGCTGTGCCGGTGGAAGGGTTCCATAGAGGGGGTAAACTTTCAATGGACCAGCATCTGCTTCACGGACGAGCTCGTCTGCCTCGAGACCAATCTTCCTGCACGCGTCCTCAATCTCTTCTTCACCAGTAAGGAAGAGTAAGATGTCACCCTCTGGCTCCGTCGCATGGATTTGCAGCACAGTCCGAAGGGCGGCCTCAACGTAGTCCCGCTCAGGCTCAGCGGTGTAAAAAATTTCGACAGGATGTGTTCGACCTGGCACAGCAAGAAGAGGGGCAGGATCCTCTCCAATCTTGAAGTACTTTTGGAACTTTTGCGCGTCTAGAGTGGCAGACATGATGACGATCTTCAAATCTGGTCGTCGCCTCGCTACCTCTTTTAACAAACCCATGAGGATATCAGTGGCGAGGGTCCGTTCGTGAGCCTCGTCCAATATTAAGCAAGAATATCGTGAAAGATTGTTGTCCGTCATAGCCTCGCGCAACAGCATACCGTCGGTCATGTACTTCAAAATCGTCCTCGGTGATGTCTTGTCTTCGAAACGAATGCTGTATCCGACCTCCTCGCCTAATGGTACGTCCATCTCGTTTGCGACACGCTGAGCTACGGACATGGCAGCGACTCGACGTGGCTGTGTGCATGCCACCATTTTCCCCTGAAGTTGTGGCATATCATCGAAGAGTACGAATTGCGGGATCTGAGTGGTCTTTCCCGAACCAGTTTCACCAACGAAGACGAGGATCTGGGATTTCTGGAACATGTCCAAGAATTCTTGTCTTTGGGTGTGGACGGGTAGGTTGCGCCGGCCTTTGAGGATGTTGAAGTAGCGATTCGACAGTGGCTGTCCTGTGAAAGCATTGTTTGGTCCGTTCTCAGCAACTTCGGCATCTTTGGAAGAGGTTTGATGGCGAATTAGATTATCAAATACTGTACTCGAAGCTTTCTTTGACCTGCTGAAGCCATTGGAGTAGCCATTGGAGTAGCCATTAGACTCTTCCTCGTAATGGTGAGCAAGGTATGGATTTGCTTTGGGGTCCATCTCTGCACCGGATGTCTTTTGTCGTTTGGCGCCCCGTCCGTCGTCCGCCATGGAAGCGGTTTTCTTTGCTGGGGTGGGGTCGTTTGTGGTGATGAATGAACTTTTGTGGTGGTTGTAACTATTTTCCTCTCTGTTGTACTAAGGTAGCTTTTTGCTACTTATGAAGCTGGGCAGCAACGGGTAATAAATATGTCCTAGATAGCCACTGCAGGAGGTCTCTGCTATGTACGAGCTTCCTGGAGGCCAGTGGGTGAAGAAGATGATTCTCAAAATTTAATGAAGTGCTGAAAAAGATATTCGCGAGGCGGCGAGGCGGCGAGGCACCAGCAGACCCTTGTCGTGCTTGAGCCAAAGAGGTTAGCGGCGATCAATCGTAGTTTTCAGGTTCAATGACAACGAATATCAAATTTCGTAATTGCATATGAGTACACCAAGCTTGGGGGTCTCCTTCTGTCACATTGAGGATTTGTAGATAGAAGCAATGGAATTCGATTTCTTCCTTCCTTTCTTGAACAGCACTCAGAATTCTTCACGTGGTTATCACCGGTCAAGGTTTGGATTCTAAGTGCAGGCCCACTAACACAAATTCTCTCCAAGACGCGAGGGGCAGCAGCACCACCATTCCTCGAATCTTCCTCGCAGATTGTCTAGGCCTTTTTCTACTACTAGGCTTGTCTATTCCCTCCGGGCCTTTCTGACCTTCAACTTCCTCATGGACAACTTTGTGGACGTGGCGGACGCGCCTCCAACTTGGTACATTGGACACCATGAAACCACTCGACTCCTGCCGGTCAACGATCAACTCCTCCGTTTGGCGCAAGATGCAAACGTAAGCTTCTTAACCCGCGCTTTATCACATGTTAGAAGGGTCGAGCTAATAATCACCTCAAGTATGACATGATAACGAGTCCAATCACGACACCTCACTTCCACTCCAACGTGCAAGCCTTGCTTTCCTCCTACCACGCCGAGCTCGACTACTCCCACTCATCTGATAATGATAATGATGATACCCTCCCCATCCCCACACCAGACACCCTTCCTATACCTCTCATACCTGCCCTCACTCCTGCCGACTCGCCTCTAATTCCACATGACAACATCTCCCAACTTCTAGCCACTACCTCTCCATGGATAGACCTTGCCTCACCAGATGCAATCATTGCGAACATATCACGTCAAGTGTTCAACTTGGAGATTGCGTATGCTGCCTTCTGTGGTATTCAGCATGTCATCATCCAGGGTCCAATACTGGAAGACGGTACCATCTGCACCTCGAGACTCACACAATATGCAAGGGCAATACAAGAAGCCATGGCGACAGGACCTTACCTCCAACTATACATTGTCTTACCAACGGCTCCTTCAAGCTCAAAGGCTCCAGAAAACCAGTCTCATCTCTCTCGATTCGCGAGATCACGCGAATCTTTCGACATTATTGAGGCTGCTAGCGCCTGGACATCGTGGGAAGCTTGGAATGTGATTAGAACTCTCTGCAATTACAGTGGAAGGCTGACAATTGGTAAGACATTGACGACCACGTGTGTTGCAATAGACTAACAATACATGCAGCTCTTACACTCCCGAAACGACTGCCCTCGACAAGCATACAATCACGATGGTACTCGGAGCCAGTGCGAATAATATGGATCCCCGAATCCTCCTTCATCCCTAACCCCATCAGCCAACCCGTGCTTTCTAGAGCTCATAAATCCCTCCTCACCCGATTCATGCGCTTACGAACAGTGCCATGGCTTCTCCTTAGCGATGTAGGCCCAATTCCATCCTCCCTCCAGGCTTCCGAAGAGATGAACGGTGGCATATTACCCATCGCGGCAGCTGCAGGCGCATCTGCCTGGCCTCTGCCCTCCGACGCCAAAGCCGCCGATCATAAAAAATCATTGCGTGAAGACCCAACCCCTCACCTTAGCTACATACGCTTTCTTCAGCGGAATCAACCTCGACGAGACGCAATTGAACGGTTCGTGGGAGGATACCAGGACTATCTGCAAACACCCCTCCAACCCCTGGCCGACAACCTTGAATCAATCACGTACGAAGTCTTTGAAAAAGACCCAATAAAATACGAATGGTACGAGCGAGCCATAGCACGTGCGCTGATGGACTGGCAAGCTGAGTCAAAACAAGTATCTTCATCAACCGGCGCTGTGGTCATTGCTGTGGCAGGTTCAGGTCGTGGTCCACTGGTTACTCGCGCATTACGTGCAAGCGCCGCAACCTCTGTCCCCGTCCAAGTCTGGGCTGTCGAGAAGAATCCAAATGCCTATGTCTTGCTGCAGCGCCACAATGAAAAGGAGTGGAATCGCCAAGTCACCGTTGTGAAAAGTGACATGCGCGCATGGAAAGGTCCAGTCTTGCCTGACGGAACACACGGCCATGTCGATATCCTGGTGTCCGAACTGCTCGGTTCCTTTGCAGACAATGAACTCAGCCCAGAGTGCTTGGATGGTGTGCAGCATGTCCTGAATCCTGCAAACGGCATCTCCATACCGGCGAGTTACACAGCACACATAACGCCAATCGCAACACCAAAACTTTACGCCGATATCTTGGGTAAGAGCTCGTCAGATCCTAGTGGCTTCGAGTTACCATATGTAGTCATGCTTTCAGCCTTCGATAATCTTTCAATGCTCACTCCGGAAGAGGCCGAACTTTCCAATACGGAAGTAAAACAAGAAAACGGCACAACACCTTCCCAAGACGGCACAACCCTCCCAATCCCCGACGTCCAAACATGCTGGTCATTCTCCCATCCCGCTCCCGCATCTATGCTTGCGCAATCAAATCTACGACGTGGTGGTAGTGCCATGGGTGGATGGGGTGGTGTCAACGGTGGTGATGGCGCAAATGAACATAATGGACGTTTTGCAATTCACAACTTCAAATGCAAAGAAAGGGGGACTTGTCATGGCCTTGCTGGTTACTTTGAAACAGTCCTTTATGAGGGGACCGATGGAAAGAGAGTGGAGTTGAGTACGAACCCCGTTACAATGGACGAGAAGAGTAAGGATATGATTAGCTGGTTTCCAATCTTCTTTCCTGTCAAGGTATGTCTTCACTAACACTTATTGCCATGATGTATGAACTAATGGTAGTTTTGTTTAGGCTCCGATATCTTTCCCTGATAATTCGGAGCTGCAGGTCAGTATTTGGAGGCAGACTGATGATAGGAAAGTCTGGTATGAGTGGCTTGTGGAGGCTTTTGTCAATGTGGGTGGGAAGAAGTGTAGGTTGAGTACGAGTGATTTGCACTCGAGCAAGAAGAATGGATGTTTGATGTGATCGTCCGAAACAGGACACTTAGTCGTCAAGAGGTTGGTTACTTTTCCATGTGCGCCTTGCTTAGCTGCTGATATGAAAATAGTGCTATCGTGGTGAGTTGCTCGTATTGAAGTTTGATACCCACTAATGCCACAAATTAAGCATGAATAAGATCAGATTGAGAATACTCGTAATGAGACTCATTGACATTTTGAGCACAGCTCTAAGGCTAGAGTCATTGAAGACGTCCACTAATCTTTCTGGAAACATCTACCTAAAGTCTCCAAATTAGCCTTTTCACCAACGAGCTCTAAAACGACTTGACACCATCGATTGAATCTACCCCGAATTTCTAACGACATGATCCCGCACAAATAATTGAATCCTATTTAGTAATATGAGTAAAGACATATGCGATCACCAACAATGCATTGCTGCGCCCAGAAAAAGCTGGGATGTCTACCACGTTTCACTTACAGCCAAAGCATGGATCGCCGCACCGACCAAACCTCCGCTCTCTCCTACGATCCTCGTCTCCCACAAATGGATTTTGCACATTGTCCCATGCATATTATGTCTCTGTAAACCTGCAGGAATCGAAATTCACTATAGTAGATGTTATTGATGCCAAGGAACGGCAGGATTGGACGATCGTCCCTTCGCTTTGAGGCGCTCAACCTGGTATAGAGTCTTAATATGCTTGATACCTCGCACAGAGCAGCGTATGGAGTGAAGGTCACTTTAGATCATTCAATTGGGGGATGGAGCACGTAGACGGAAATGCTCTATGCACAATGTGGCCTCATCTTTGTGAGGATTGGGTTGATCGGGCCTTTCATTGATAATCACTCTTGACAGCTTCCTCTTCCCTCCTCTTTCTCTTTCCTTTTGCGTAGATGCAGTGGGGTCTTTGTCTAAAAAGACATTGACTGATATTTCGAAAGAGTTGTCGTGCAGTCTGGTTCTTCTCATATACAGACAGGCGAGCTGTAACTGCAATAACATCAGCAGCAATGATCCGCACCAACTCGCTCTTCACCCTCGCGGCCACAATCTCCGGCGTCATATCCTTATCCAAAGCTGAAACCATAAACCTCAACGAAGTATGCCTAACACCACTCTCCCAAATGCTCTACAGCCACCTAGGTGTATGTGGCGCACCGGCGAACTGGTTCTCCCCTGAAATAGACGACTACTCACCGTGGACGTCAAAACCACAGTGTCTCAAGTCAGACGGGCCAGATTTGAATGGAACATACTGCATCTTCTCCAAAAAGGACTTTGCAGAAGGCCGCGGGATCACGGTCGTGACAACTTGGGCCCTCGCCAACGAAATGGCGCAAAAAGCCGCGTTCGCACAACCAGAAACCATCGCTGGTATGAATGACCTGGTCAACCCACCATGGGGTCCACCACCCTACGATAAAAGAATCCTCCCAGGCCGCGGGTTTGGCATGATAGCCAATAGGACCATTTTCCGTGGTGAGAGAATCATGCAAGAAACTCCCTCTTTTGTGTACAATCGAGATTTATTTTCCTCGTATGAAGATGAAGATCGAATCCCGTTGCATTGGCATGCCGCGTATCAATTGCCGGAGCATACGAGGATTGAGCTTTTGGAGTTGCATAAGCAGCATGGTGGGGATGAGGTGGATGATTTGATGAGGACGAATGCCTTCGGGGCGTATTATGGGGATCCATGGATTTTGCATAATAATGTGCTTCCGAGGATTTCAGTGAGTTCTTGCCGTAGGAGATCAACCGGTGGAGAAAGGAGGAGTTTGAGTTGCTTTGCTAACTTGGGGGGTACAGCGATTCAATCATGATTGTCGTCCCAATGCTCATTATTATTTCGATCCGAATACCATGACACAATATGTACATGCGGTTCGCACGATCAATCCAGGCGAAGAAGTCTTGATCAACTGTAGGCTGCGAAGACATTCTCAAAGAAGTCAAACAAGTTAATCGAACAATACAGACACCGACGCAGAATACTCCTACGCCGAACGCCAACACGCTATCCATCTTTCTTGGGGCTTCGCCTGCCAATGCTCCATATGCCGCCAACCAAAATCCCACGTCGCCGCCTCGGACGAACGCTTGGCCATCATAAAACAATTGAAAGAATCCCTAAACGACTGGACGGAAATCCGACCCGACCGCGCTCAAATGGCCGAAACCCTCATAACCCTCTATGAACAAGAACGTTTGCACGTACCTATAGCGACAGCGTATGAAGCTGCCGCGTACGCGTACGCTATCGTAGGGAATGAGCAAAAGGCTAGGAAGTATGCCGCGCTCAGTGTGGAAGCTATGACAATCATGTATGGTGCTGATCATCCGCTTACGATGGATTTGGAGGTTATGATGTTAAATCCAAAGGATCATAGGACGTGGTTGTTTGAGCAGCAGGGGCAGGAGGCGGATTCGTCCGCGGAGGAAGGAGGTGCGACTCAGGTGGGTGAGGAGGCGGCTGCAAGATCGAAGTGGAGTTTCTTCTGAGGGGGGAGCGGGATATCAGGGGGGTGCGGGCGTGATAGAGAGAGTGAGCACCGGCATGATAGAGAGTGTGAGCACCGGCATGATAAAATGGGACCGGCATAGCCAATCGTCTTAGATCGGACATGTGCACTTGCCTTATTCAGAGTGTGCGCATGTGTATAAATAACTGGCGTTTAATGGAATGTTCTGTTTACTCCATCGAAGACTGCGAGATCTCTTTACAACATACTCCTCAAGTTTGAAAGCCAGTCAGGGTTTAGGATCCTGGAGTACTTCAAATCGATTTATAGTATTAAAGCTACTAAAGTATTCCATTTTACTCTACTAGTAAATATATTAGATAGTCCTAGAAGTCGTGAGAATATTTATTTGGTGTTAATAATACTAGTATTATAATTATAAGTGAGGGTTCCAGCTTTGGCTTATCCGGCCTCAAAAAAACCTAAGGAGTACCTTCGTCGTTCCAATCCCTTCCGACTTCTTTCTCAAACTTCATCTTCCTCGGTTCTCACGATGTCATATTCTTGCTTACCTCGCACAGCAGGCTTTTGCAACGCGACCCACAAGGTAGCCAGAGCAACAATTGCTCCGCCCACCCAACTACTCCATCCGGGCACCACTCCCCAAATCAACCAGTCCATACCTAGACCAAAAACCACCGACGAATACATCATGTTGGTGGCCCTGGGACTCTTATCCTTGACTAACCCAGCGGTCATCAAGAATTGCAGGCCAAACCCAAAAACTCCAATTCCAACCAATAAACTCCATTCCCTCTGCGAATACGGTAGCCGAAACTCGGACGGCAGAATTGGAATGAACAAAAAAGGCCCCGAGAGCACCGTCGATGCTATTGCGTAGTAGTTAACAGAGAGCAAGGGATGCGCTCGGGAACCAATCACCCTGATCGATGTAAATGCTGTTGTTGCGCCCAGATCACTAATCAAGACCATAATCACAGCGGACAGATGTTGAAAAGGTGTCACAGACGGAACGTCTTGATCTTCATGTAAGTTTGGTGCATCAAACCAGAGTTTGTCAGGACGTGCAATCAAAATTACTCCGAGGAAGGAGACGAGACCGGCATAGAGCTGGCGTTTGTCGAAGGCTTGCTTAAAAAAGAAGGAACAGGCGTAAGCAGTGAACATCGGTATCAAGAAGCTGAGGATGAGAGCTTCCGCTATAGCGATATACCGGAGGGAGTCTACGCATCTATTAACATGTGAAAATAGCATAAACAAGAAAGACTTCAAACTCACAGTAAAAACCGAAGACGCCTACAAAGCCACCCAATCCTCGTAGCACCAATAGCCCTCGAACTTCTCTCTTGCCAAACGGAAAATCGGGGATAGAGTTCAGGTACATGTACAAAGTGCTTAGGCATAATGTGATACCGAATCTCACGAAGATAATCTGACGGTATAAGTTGTTGAGCCCAAGGTAGATCGACCGTGAGTAAGAACACGTACCTGTAACGTTGTCATCCCGTCTTCTCCCATCTCTAGTAGCCGTGCTGCCGCTGCCATTGCGGTCCCAAACATCTCCGATGTGAGGACCAACGCCATGCCTTTACTATCTTCCCATCTTTCGCTCCATGACATTGAAATTGGCTTAGCATGTAAACTTGTCATTGTACTTTCACTGTCAATACTATCGGTCCTCGTTCCGCTTTCATCATCACCGGTCTCCTTTCTGATGGCGGATTTCAACTGAAAACCTTCCTCCATCGTGAGTAATCGCTTGGTTGACTATACAAATAGACGACGTTACTGGTGGATTAACATTGAAAGGTTCCAGAATGGTTAGTATTCGGAAAAGACCATCTATACGAAAAATGTAATTGCTCATAACAATTACATGAGTCAAAACTCAAATTTTGTTCGATGATTACTTCGCTGGAGTCACCAACCCACTTGAGCAGAAAAAGTGCATAATTAGTGGGTCCAACACCGGTTTAAACTCCGAAAGCATTCGAGTTCCGAGTTCCAAATAAAATCCATTGGAAAGTTTTGGTGCGTATTCACGTCTGCACTGTTCCAGGACTTCCGCGGGATTTATAGAAATGGTGGTCACACGAGTTATATCATGTACGCAAACCTGAACTTGTCATACCATACCCACGGCCTCCAGCATCGCTGCAATGTACAGTAGGCTACCACAATCTAGTGAAATGCAACGTCTACTTCCCAACCCTTTTGGGCGCCGGATAGGCCGTTGCCGGAATCCTTATTTGGAGACTTTGGCACAGCTATATTGAACTTATTAAAATATACCCACGACTTCTAGCACCATCGGATTCAACTATGAGTAAGGTAAGTCGGCCTATCAATCAATTTTAGCGTAGTGGAACAATTATCATCTCTTGAGAATCCCAGATCTTGTCCAGCTGCCAAAAACCTGAAAGTATCTTCATTGGAGATGTCGCGTGCCTTCCTAGCAGTACCAAAGCAATCCTCCTGAAGATGGAAGCTTTTTGCACCAGGTTATTTCACGACCTTCTGCTTTAGGGGAATTACAGGCGCAAGATGGTGGTATAAGCAATGACTACGAAAGTTTTTGGCTTTACCAGTCGCCTTACACTCCATCCGAGGTGTCGTAGACAGCTCATGAGGTTCCAAGCCAATTCAGACTATCGTATATGCCTTGTAGCACGAGCACTGCCGAGCAAGCTTGTCTCAATCTGGAAGCTTGCTCGCGAGGCATTTGGACTCATCAACTTATTGAACTGGAACTCTATTTCCTCGATTTTTGCACAGGTCAGTTTGGTAAATTTCGGCTGTAATTAGTCAATGTTACTTCGACCTCAATTTGTTATACCAACGATATTCACCTCTGTCACAGAGACAAGGTTTTTCAGAGATTCACGGGAACGATAACCACCACTTTCTCTCCCTCGAAGTCGCTCGGGTCGGCTTTGGCGGTTGATTCCGACTCTATGGGCTCATAGTCGATATGTAGCGCGTACAGAAGATGGCGCCCTCACTGACTTCGATGGGTAGCTTGCCACTATCCGCTGCAGTGACAGGGCCAAGCAAAAGATGTTTGCCTATTGATAAATGAATACTTAGTAGGATAGGATATGTCTCTGTTCCACAGAGATCTTGAATCACTCAAGAAGAAGTCCAGAGAAAGTCGAAGTGTTCGTACTGCGTTATTTGCAGCGACGTGTTGTCTTGTGTTTTAGAAGCGTTCTTCCTCTTGCCAATCCGAGCTGGATCGCACAAGTCATTTGAATGATTGCACGATAATCAAAATCCATGGGAAGCATTGTGTTGTGCAATCCAGGACATTGCACTCCCGTCCGCTTCAACAGGATTCTCTTGGCGTCCACCTCGGTCGCGAAAGACGATGAAAGTGATGGGTAGTCTCATGCCCGCAGATACTAGGAACCAAACCACAATCGCACTTGTTCCCTCTGCCTTCAGGCCCTGAGTAATGTTTAACACGGATGCCGGAACATCATGTGCACTGGTGTGATGGTAACGGTCGGAAACTCCAGCTTCTTTTGACCGCTATTGTTTTGCTTTCAATCATCCACTCGGATACATATGTATTTCGATTACATTCTGGGTGAAGAATGTCTTCAGCACGCCATCTCCTAGGAGTGTCAGTTGTCGGTACGTTTCTACTCTGACAGCAGCTGAATGATATTAGTTACTCTAGACAAAGTGCTTCAAGCATCAAGAACCACGAGCAATGAAACTCGATAGCCTTAGTAGAAACTCTGAGGACTTGAGACTTTCGAGCTCCGGGATTTCCCATAGTAGTTCATTAGATACCGTGGGCCTGAGAGATGCATCATGACTTGTACTACGCTCACTCAGATTGTGCCCTCGCTGATGGTCAATTCGTCTTCTTTCAGAGAATTGGGAACGTGCGGATGATTTCTTAAGTGAGACTGGAAAGATCTATACTGTCGTTAGGCTGTAGGTCTCCTGGGCTGAGCCACAAGATTGCTATAATATGCAAATAAAGGGTTACCTGTGACTGTTTTGACATTTAATGAAAATTCGTCACCCCTGCAGGGAGTGTTGAAACTGGTGAATTCCGAGAGCCAGCTACGATGGAAATAGGCGCCTTAGCGCCTTAGGCGGAAGTCATTTTGGTCCAATTAGACCTTCGTATCGACCCCTATCCGTACACGCCAGTCCTTCCAAAAGCTATTCTATATTAAGCAGTGAAGAAACTTCGGACTACGTATCTTTTGGTCATTGAGAAAACTGATAGGCGATGGCACACAGGTTGCCATGCGCCATTCGGGGCTTATTGCCCCGCATCTAAGACGGAATAATTACCTACTAGGATACGGAGATGGCATTGATGCGAGATCAATCGCCCCTCCCCTCCGTCATCGGTCGGGCTTGCTTTCCTAATGAGATCAAACTTGTGTGAATGTAACCTCGATTCTGTTCTCTACAATAGCAATCCATTCCCTTTTACGGTTCAAAGACAAAAGCTTTCATCAATCCACAAACGTAGACAGCAACGATCATGGCGTCGACACTCAAACACACGAAGCAGACGTTCAAGCTCAACACTGGAGCTGAGATTCCTGCCATAGGACTCGGTATGCCCATCTCTGACAAATATCCTAGTCGTCAATGTTGACACAATGATACAGGAACATGGCAATCCCCACCAGGCCAAGTCCGCGAAGCAGTAAAAGTCGCACTTCAACACGGCTACCGCCACATAGATACTGCCATGGCGTACGGTAACGAAAAAGAAGTCGGCCAGGGTATCAAAGACTCGGGCGTACCCCGTTCCGAGATCTGGGTCACGACCAAACTAGACAACCCATGGCATAAGCGCGTTCAAGAGGGCATCAATACTTCCCTAGAGAGTTTGGGCATTGACTACGTGGATTTATACCTCATGCACTGGCCATGTTCCTCCAATCCGGACGACATGAGCAAAGTGTATGATGACTGGAATTTTGTGGACACCTGGAGGGAGATGCAAAAGTTGGTGCCAAGTGGGAAAGTCAAGAATATTGGCGTCTCGAATTTCGCGATCAAGAATCTAGAGATTCTGCTTAATGACAAGTCCTGCAAGATTGTGCCTGCTGTTAATCAGGTTGAGCTCCACCCCAACTGCCCGAGCCCCAAGTTATTGGACTATTGCAAGAAGAAGGATATTCACGCTACTGCTTATTCTTGCTTGGGCTCTACCGACTCGCCTTTGTATAAGAACGAGGCGCTTATCAAATTGGCGGAGAAGAAGGGCAAGACTGTGCAGCAGGTTCTGTAAGTCTACCACAGTATCTTGTTGAATACGGCTTATGCTAATCGCATCATTTTAGATTGATGTGGGGGCTTCAACGCGGCACAAGTGTCATCCCCAAGAGCGTTACTGCCTCTCGTATCCAAAAGAACTTTGACCTTGATGGGTGGGAGCTGGACGATGAAGAATTGGCAAAGATCAATGGTATGAGGGAACGATTCAAGGTGTGTGGTGACGCGTGGTTACCTGCCGGGACCAAGGTTTTCTTTGGAGATGACGAGTAAGATGTAGCAGGAGCAGGAGCACGAGCGACCACAGCTCGAAAAGATAGTGCGAAGGAATTTGCTACCAACAAAAGCAAAATGTTATGATTATTTGAATATTGTAGCCACTGAACAACGGACTAAACAACAAAAGGACGAGAAGACGTTCTACACCATCACAGACGGGAGGTTGTCTCCCTTGGTGAGCTGGTCAGTGAGTCCTCAATCTGTCCCTGTAAGCAAGCCTTGTGGCGGCCCTTCCTTAGCGTGGGCTATCCTAATCCTTGCATCGCGATTTCCGCTTTTGGTCACCAGGAAGGCACGGACCTCGTAACTTTTTGGAAGCTTCGACTTCGACTCACGATCTGAGTTACGGAGTCACAAAACCAAGGGCAGCATCACAAACAAAGCGCTCATAAATACGTCAGGGAGCTGTGACAAAAGTAAATGTGGTTTCACCGCCTCTTCAGAAACTTTAATTGAAGCTTTTTACTTCTAAAAATTCTCCCAATACCCATAATTCCAAATTTACGGAAACACCACTATTAACAACAATGGCGCACCGAGATTCAGCACCCAACAAGCCTCCCAATGTCGGTGATATCTCGAACATGCTCTCAGTACTCGAGCTTCACCTCAAAAAGGGCAAAGGCAATCTCGGGTTCTCCTGCCGCAAAGCAACCTTCACTCTCCCAAATAAGCAGCAAGTCGACTCATGGAAAATGCAAGATTGGGATTACAAGAAGGCGAATCTACCCACTTACGCACGTGGTCTATTCACAAGCAAGAATTCACGAGGGCAACCAGAAATTGTGGTACGAGGGTACGATAAATTCTTCAACCATGGTGAAGTGCGAAAGACAGAATGGGAGAATGTCGAGAGGGATACAAGGGGTCCCTACGAGTTGAGTGTCAAGGAAAATGGCTGCATCATATTTATTGCCGGACTGGAAGATGGGAGCTTGATTGTCTGCAGTAAACATTCTACGGGTGCGCGCGATGATGTCGACATTAGTCATGCAGCCGCTGGCGAGAGATGGGTGGAGAAGCATTTGGCGAGTGTGGGCAAGACCAAGGAACAATTAGCGAGGGAACTGCGAAGAATGAATGCTACAGCCATAGCAGAGCTGTGCGACGATAATTTCGAGGAGCATGTCCTTGCTTATACTCCTGACCAAGCCGGCCTTTACCTCCATGGCATCAATCTCAACCTTCCCGAGTTTGCCACGTATCCAGGGCACTTGGTAGACAAATTTGCCGAGGAGTGGGGTTTCAAGAAGACGATGTATAAGATGATGGATGACATTCGGGAGGTCAAGGCCTTTCTGGACGGTGTCGCTGAGACGGGTGCCTACAATGGGCGTGACACGGAGGGGTTCGTCATCCGATGCCAGGCTCGAGAGGCTGGCGGCGAGTGGTATGACTGGTTCTTCAAGTACAAATTCGACGAGCCATACTTGATGTATCGTCAGTGGAGAGAGTGCACAAAATCTGTCATTCGAGGCCACACACCAAAGATACGAAAGCATAAAAAGATTACCGAAGAGTACCTGTTATATGCACGAAGACGTCTCGCGGCAGATCCAAAACTTGGAAAAGCTTACAACAATAACCATGGCATCATTAGTCTGCGAGATGATTTCCTTGCTTCAAGAGGAACGACCGGCGCAGACATTATTCGTTCAGAGCTGGAAAATGGCGAGGGTGCCCCAGTAACCAAGAATGTTGTGCTCGTGCCAATAGCCACCATCGGTTGCGGTAAGACGACTGTGGCCATTGCCTTATGTAAACTCTTCGGGTGGGGACATTTCCAAAACGATAACGTCCAGGGGCCAAAGCAACGCGCCGCTCGATTTGCCCAATCTTGTGTCAACGAATTGGCTTCACACCCTGTTGTCGTTGCTGATAGGAATAATCACCAAAAGAGGGAAAGAGAGCAGATCATCAAAGATATTTCAGAGGTGTTGCCAACCGCCATATTCGTTGCGTTACACTACGTACATGATAAAAACCAGTATGATACGATCCGAAAAGCCACTCAAGAGCGGGTTCTAACCCGCGGTGACAACCATCAAACCATCCAGGCAGGTTCCAAATCCCGAGAGGAGATTATTGGAATCATGGAGGGTTTCTTACATAGATTCCAACCATGCGATACAGAGAGAGCCCCAGATAGTGACTTCGATCTTGTCATTGACCTTGATGTGACAGTATCCTCGCGTGACAATCTAGAAACGATTGTTTCCAGACTTGACGCTGAGTACCCGAGAATGTTTGAAGATATGCCTACCGGGTCCGACTTGGATGCAGCCATCGATTACGCTCTCAACAATTACAAGCCGGACCTGAAGATTGACCTGACCGGTACCTTTGGTAAGCGCAAGGACAATCGGGACAATCGCGCAGGTCAGGACTATTCCCGAGGAGGCGATGCTTTAAACAACGGTACACAGTCCCACAACCGCCAGGATAAGCAACCTCGCTTGCAGCAAACCGCTCCGGCATTGAAAGAGCCAAAACTGGAATATTTCTCGGTAAAGCTCAATCCACAACGTGTAAACGCAATACTAGAAGCAATCTTCCGGGACGCCAAACCCGAGACCGCAAAAGTCTACCGCCAACTTCAACAAAGCCGACGTATCCAACCAGAGTTCCACGTTACGCTCATGCACCGCGCCTCCGCCTCTCAACATCCAGAACAATGGTCCGCACTCCAGACACTGCATTCTTCGATCTTTACACTGGCGTTCAATGCCGCGCGCGAAGCAGGCGTAGAGGGTGCGCCCCCAGAGCCAGAACTGGGTGTCTGTCAAGTCCAACTTGAGAGATTAGTCTGGGATGGGAGGATCATGTGTTTTGTGGTTAGGTTATTGAACGAAGAATTCAAGAGCACTAACGATGTTGCTCATGTTACTGTCGGTACGGCGAGTCAGCAGATTAAACCAAAGGAGAGTAATGATTTGCTCGGCAGGTGGTTGAGTGAAGGTTCCGGAGGAGAGAATGGTATCTGGGAGGAGAAGGTCAAGGGAAATGTGGTCCTGGACGGGAGTGTCAGGGGTGTGTTGCAGAGATTTTGAGGGCTTGCCGTGGGCTTTAAGATTGTTATAGGGTGTGAAGGTGAACGCAAGGTTTAGTACAAGTGCTAACGAAATATGATACTATGATTCAAGGGGAAAAGCAAGGTCTAGCCAGTGAGCACTTGTGTTGACTTAGTATTTCGACAGAGTTCGAGAAATCTAAAATATTGCTGTCGGTCCCGGTTTTCAATATCCCATAATCGTCGGCTTTTCGCAAATCTTCGATCAAACCCATTCCTCTTTCATTGCGGCTCAATCCCTTTTCACGTCTCATTTTAGGAATCACTGCAACTCATTCCTCTTCCGACTTGCAAAGTCGAAGGATTCTCTTGCCATTTGCAGCTGCAGCTCCTTGTCGGCGCATCATTCTATACGATTTCATCCCAACCACATTTGGATATGGATAGCTCAGTGCTCACCAACCACATTTGGTGGATTTGGAAAGCTTAGTGCTCACCGTCCAGCGCCTAAGTAGTTTTAGATTTTCCGATCTTACTCCATACTCTGTTATTTTTAGGTTCAACACTTGAAGCCACACTACAACCATTCAATATGCTATGAGCTACAAGGAGTGCTGTGTTAACGAGCAGGTAGAAGGGTGAGAAGTCAGGAATGAAAAGAACGAAATTGCTATATGACGTAAAGTGGGAGCCTCCATGGGAATTTATCTCGCCAGGTGGTGTGCTACAAGGATTCGGCTCCTACAAGTCGAGAATCAGGCATTTAGATTGCGACTTCTATTTCGTGGAACCTCTTGTTGTTTTCGTTTTCCATGTGGATAGGAAGAAATGTGGTTCAGTCGCCCACGTATTCCATATACACTTTTACCTAGGTCGCGTGGCCCCAAAACACAGCGCCCTTCATTTCGCATGGGATTTCTGTTCGCTTTCTGGATTTGCCTCGTTTCCGCAACCATTACAGTCTGGCACAGATCGACGGATAATCCTACGTCGTGGTACTTTAATCCAAGCATTGGATATCAATCACAATACTCCAATACTCGCCGCCAGCAGGCTGATGCGTTTATTCGGAAAGCTCAGTTCTTTATAGGCGACAAATACGCTCTACGGGATGGGGCATCACCTCAAGCCTCGATATGTATAGGCGTTCCGACAGTAGCAAGAAACGGAGCTCGTTATTTTCGGACGACGATAGGATCGCTTCTGGAAGGCCTGCATCCGCTTGAACGACGTAGAATATTTCTCATATCGTTTATAGCTCATTCGGATCCAACTGACCACCCCGCATACTCCGAGAACTGGCTTGCGGAGGTATCCGATAGAGTTCTGACATATTCCGACAACGAGACTATGGCCCGTATGGCCGAACTGGAAGGCGAGTCAGAGGGATATCGGCAGAAGGCATTGTTCGACTATAGATATCTCATGCAAGCATGCGTGGATACCGGGTTACCATATATTGGCATCATCGAGGATGATGTGCTTGCGCTGGACGGTTGGTTCCATAGGACTATGATAGCCTTAAATAAAATCGCCGATCATAGCGACCTTCCAAATGAGAGTAAGTACCGTAGACGGCGCTAAACCAATGCCTCATCCATGTCTCGGGATCAGAGAGTGCAGCGTCACATTCGGCGTTGACTTTGACACTCTCTTGATCCTGTAGGGAAGCGATGTTTGACTTCCTTCCTGGTACCTCCCAGTCTAAAGACAAATAGAATGCTGATATTGACACAGCAGTTGCATATCTGAGGTTGTTTCATACTGAAGCATACCTTGGCTGGAATGTTGAGGAGTGGCAGTCGTATTTTGTGGGATCGACCTTCTCACTTATCATATTCTTGACCATTCTAGTAACTCTTCGGCACTCGTTCCCTGTCCTGAGTCCATACCTAGGGAATGATATCATCGGCATATCTTGTGTGGTATGCTTTCCCCTCTGTGTTTTACTCTACTTTTCCTCTGGCCGCATTTCGATTCAACCTTCCAAAAGTACCGTACAGCGTATGGACAACTATGGCTGTTGTGGACAGGGCCTGGTGTACTCGCGCATGCGAGCTCAGGAGATAATACCATACTATGAACAGCAAAAGATCGGCTTTGCAGATATGATAACGGAGCAATACGCTATTGAGCATCGTCTTTCCCGTTGGGCTGTCGTACCGAGCGTCCTACAACACATGGGCCACACGTCATCGAAAAAGGTAGAAGACGAAGTGAGAGTCAAAGACACTGAAAAGAAGACTATTGCGGAGGAAATACGAAGCTTTTCATTCGAGAAACATACTCCGGAAGTACTGAGAAAAGAGCACGATACAGCTAGTACTCCCTTGGGTTTTTTGAAAGCGGGTTAGGCCTCTACCGGCATTATGATATACAAGTATTCTACTAGCCTACTTAACTCAGATAAGCATATTTACAGCTTCTATCAACTACCTACGTCTTTACTATTAGAAAGTATAGGTAAACTTACTCGGATCTAGCGTTTGAAAAAGAACTCCGGCACCTAAACTATCTAGCTATATCCGGGTTTCAAAAAATGTAAGGAGTAGAAAGAATTATAGTCTATAACCTATCTCTTTAAGTAACTAAAGGTAGTCGATTTTAGCTACAATAGCAATATCTCAATTACTAACTAGTAGAAGTCTTCCTAGTTACATGTACGACCTAGCTACTCGCACGCTATATTTACAAGTATAGAGTCTTGACTCTAGCTTTACAATAACTCTAGCTTTATAATACGAAAATCAACTATAGCGTATACAATACGTGTTATTCTCCGTAATACCCTCTAATAAATCCCCAAAATTATTAGAGCGCGAACTATAGATCTAGAAGGCTATATATACCTATAAATTAGGAGACTTTAAATTAATTAATACTACTATAGCCTTCTTTAACGTAAACCGATATATAGTATATTATAGGCTTAATAGAGGCTTAACGTAGACTTAGAGCTATAAAATAGCTTAAATTCTTACTAATATAGAAGAAGATACTCTTATATAATAGATTAAGTAATATATAAATTCTAGAGCCTA